>OZ010604.1:37045702-37220702 GCA_963932145.1 Acanthosepion lycidas
TCAACTAAGTGTTGAGCAATAGCCGATTCCATATTCATGGGGGGAAGATAGCATATTTTATCTATCTTACCAAGTCGTATTTTGAAAGGTACATGCTGATTGATTCTAGTTTCCAAATGCAAGGTTGTACGCCCTACATAACCAGCAGCACACTGGCAATTAAACTCATATACTAAATTACTCAATTTGATGTAGGGCAATACATCCTTGCGAAACGACGGAAACACAGACCTAGTTCGAAAAATCCTACGTAAAGCAACTGATGGGAAACAACCGGAAACCGACTTGCTGACCTGCTTAATTAAGCCTTGACCCCTATCCCCAATCCAGGGAATCTTCAAATACACCGGACATTTAGAAGGACCCTGGACTTTAGGGGAATGAAAAAGAGTGGTTTAAAATTATTCATACAGCCGATTCCAACAATCATTTGAAGATTTTGGAATCGGTCTGTATAGGATTAAGGAAACCTTCACTCTGCCGACAGAAGGAATTTGTAAAGTCTCTTAATCTGTTGGAGGATACTTTATTTTAACTGTCCCTCGCTTATTTATTTACACGTTATTTCCCCTTCCCTCGTTACAAGTATATACACTTGTTTGTTATTTTAGCTCGTTCGCCCTTTTTGCTCTTTATTGTCGTTACTATTCTTTTCGTTAATTAATTATCCAATGATTGTCTCCTGATGAGATGTTGGTTGAAAGGGCCTTAGAGACTTTTAAAATTAAAATCAATACATTCCTTGTTTTTAAAATTATATATATATATATATATATATATATATATATATATATATATATATATATATATATATATACAGGTTGTTCAATATTTACCGTCACACTCAATTGATTTTTATTTCAAACATCTAGCTATTTTGTTCATTTTAGGCATTAGATTTGAAATGGGTAAAAATGTAACTAAAAGAATCGCCATTTCAGAAATGTAGAAGGCAAACCACCCTCCAAAGGATATTGGCATATCTTTAAAAGGAACAGAATGTTACATTGGGAAACCATTAAAAGAATCAACGAGGCTAAGAATGTGAAGAACAAGCAAGGACAAGATTGCCCTCGAACTTAGAACTATGTAACATTAATTACTGAACACACACACACACACACTATATATATATATATATATATATATATATATATATATATATATATATATATATATATATATACAGAGAGAGAGAATGGGAGTGTGTGTTCATATATATATATATATATATATATATATATATATATATATATATATATATATATATATATATATATATAGTATATCGCACATATAATGTTGGTGCTCGATAGAATATAACAGCTATTAAGTTATTAATAAATATACATATTATCCCTTACCGCTAGTACGTCTCGGTTCATACTCAGCACCTGAAACTCAGAGTCGTGCTAGCAGTGATTGATATATATATATATATATATATATATATATATATATATATATATATATATATATATATATATATATTCAGTGGATCAGTCTTTAATAATTTTAATAAATAATATTACTAGGATCCACCTGGATTATATACCAGCCAATCGATTACCTGTACTATATATATATATATATATATATATATATATATATATATGTATATATATATATATATATATATATATATCGTTTTTTGTCTACTAGGGAGACTATCCAAACTGTTTTTCAGAGACTTGCTCATCTTCGTTCGTTTAAGACAACATCAAAGCTCATCTGTGGTGTATTCTGCAACAATGCTGAGCAGGTCCTATTTAGTGCATAGGAGAGACCAGATAATCTGGCATGATCACCAGTTTGAATAGTGCCAGTACGCTTACACCCTCGGTCACGAGGACTTATCCCTCACAATTTCACAATTGTCATGGATTTTAGGCACACCGTGATCTACTCCCCAGACGATAACGTAAAAAAGTCACCTTAGTTACAAATTAACCATGGTGTGCTTCACTTTCGAGTTTAATGATTGGAAAGTGAATGTTGTAAGCACCCAGCCAAATGTAATAATAGACAAAAAGATAGTCAAAAAAGAAGGAAAAGCTGAATGAGATCGGTTAAATTAAATTTCTAGTTTCGTCGGACGTCCAAATTTAATTTATAATGTTGTCTGTGTATTTTCGGGATTGATCATTGCTTAATACTGGGAACCCTAATTAACCTGCGATTTTTCAGGTACATAAATAACAGAGATCAGTGAATTGTGTTGCAATACATTGCTGGCTTCACAATGAGGAAAGCGATATATAATATATGCTGCAGTAAATATCCTCTTGGTTCATACTTGGCAGGAAATCCTCTGTTCATTTCTCCCATCGATAAGTCTTGACCGCCTATTACTCTTTCGTTTGCTGGTATGTTCTTCTCTTCATACCACTGACGATAGTTACAGACCAAAACTGATTATGAGAAACCAACATTTTCCAAAATATCTCATTTTGTTGGAAATAACAATTTCGTATTTATTAAAGTTATACAAGCTTTTCATTTTCTCGCCGTCATTTTATTAGGATGGTGCAAAAATAATGTCGTTTTCTCACATATGTTACTATGTGAGAAAACGACATTATTTTTGCACCAACCTAATATTTGCCGACGTCATGGGCATTTATTACGTGATTGTAACTGCCATTCTTTATTACATCTTATTGGTCATGATTGGTTAACAAGGTATATGTCTGTTTGTATGGATGATTACATATTTGTGTGCATATTTTGAAAGTGCACATAAGAAGACTATGTTTTCTCATTTAATGTACTGTGTCTTTTCAGAACATCGGCTATCATGATCTTTCACAGTCCTTTGTAGATCTTAGCAATGTTTGTTTTTTATTATGCTTCCTACTCCCTGTTCTGTCGCCAGTTGAAATAAGTGTGTTAAGTAGGTTACTCGCTGTAGACCACTGTCTCTTTTGCCTTCAATATGCCCTTTGTGTGTTAAATTCTCCACGTCTCGTTTTCTCATGTGTCCCAAACGTTTTAACTATCTCTTTCTGATTGTAAGTATAGGATTCATTTTTGTTTCTGTTTTCTTTAAAACTTCCTTATTGTTCAATATTAATTGCCAGAACAGAGAAATTTAATTACATAACAAAGAGATACAATTAAACAGGTATACAAACAAGCACAGACATGAATTTATGCATAGAGTGTAAGATTCAGTTAAATATAAATATGAAAACAATCAAACAGATATCTGGTGGATAGAGAGAATTGTTAAAAATATGGAGCAATTATTAGACGCTATTTATCTTTCTATTCTAATGTCTTAGGTGCGTTATTGTTTTTCAAATAATTTAATCAGAGTCTAACTCTAGACTGTACTTTCAATTATGATTTTTCAGTCATATACTAAATAACCATATAAATAATGCATTCTTGCGCTTTTAATATATATATATAAATTTAGGAAAAGTAGAAAGCAATATAAGCATGACGTTACTTATCATTATATATATAGATAGATAGATAGATAATATTAGTGGTAAATATACATATATATGCAAAATCCACAGGTGCATATACACACATGTATATTTTTTGAATCAAAAATTCCGAGAGGATAGAATCCAGGTAGAACTCAATGTCCAGGACAGAGTAAGGATATAATAATTACATACAATGACGCTACTTGGGTGAAGAAGAATAATGGTAGTTTCGATGTACCTTGGGAGCCTTTGATTCCGCCCAAATTGCAGATCTGGTGGGCATATATATTCTCGACACCTTGAGTAGGGTAGTTAACCTTAGCCAAGTCGGAATTTATAGAGATGACGGCCTAATCATTGTCCCAAATAGCAATGGTCTCTTGACTTCCAGCTTACATAAGAAGATAATTAGGGCCTTCAAATCCTTAGGCCTTAAAATTGAAATATCTTCCAACCTGAAAATAGTCAACTTTTTGGATATTACACTCAATCTATCGAATGATACCTTTAAACCCTTCCATAAAGTTGATCAAACACCCCTCTATATCAACGTCCACTCTAACCACCCTAAACATGTGATAGACCACATCCCTAAAACTGTGAATACGAGAATAAATAAGCTATCTTCTAGCCAAAAAAAATTTAATGATAATAAATTTATATACAATTAGTCCCTCAAAAATAGTGGTTTTAGACAGGAATTAAACTATAACGGAGAACTTGTAAATCAGAATAATAACAGATCTAAAAATAGAAAGAGGAAGGTAATATGGTTCAACCCACCATATTGCAAGCTCTCTAACATTGATATAGGAAGTTTTTTTCTAAAATTAATTGATAAACATTTTCACAGTAAACATCCATTACGTAAAATTTTCAATAGGAAGACTCTGAAAATTAGTTACTCATGAGTTAGAAATATGGAGAAAATCATATCTTCCCATAATTACAGAATACTTAGAAACTACCATTGTAATGTAACTCAATCGAGTAACCCTACCTGCAATTGTAGGAATAAAGATCATTGTCCAATCGGGGGTAAATGTAACTATATAAATGTAATATACGATGCAACAATCTTTCCCGAGGAAAATATAAACGAGAAAAAAAGATATATAGGTATATCCGCCGGTGATTGGAAGCAGCGTCTATACAACCATAGGCACTCTTTTAGATATAGATGTCTCAGAAGTCAAACTTCCTTATCCAAACACTACTGGGATCTGGTGGATAAGGGGTTAACCTCACTTTTGAAATGGAGATACCTATCAAGAGCCAAAACACCTAATAACTTACGCGATCGGTGTGATCTGTGCTTGGCGGAAAAAATTTTTATTATCAAAGATAAGAATCAAAATGAACTGTTGAATCTTCGTAATGAGATATTTTCTAAATGTAGACATAAGAAAAGATTCAAAACATAAACACCGTTTTGTAACTTTCTGTCACTTATGCCAGTTCCATCTTGGTTCAAAACATCGGGCGTGACATTTTAACGGAATGACTATTATATTTATTTTGTTTATCTCTATATAGATCATTGTGTATGTTTATGTGATGCGCTATGGTTTTTTTTTTACCCCCAAATTGTTGAAATTTTACTTATTTAGTTCTTAAATTCTAATTTATATGTATGTATATGTACGTATTTGTATGTATGTGGGTATATGTGTATATGTATATATATATATATATATATATATATATATATATATATATATATATATATATGTGTGTGTGTATGTGCATGTATGTGTATGTATATATGTATGTATGTATGTACTTGGCTACGTGTATATATAGGTATATATTTAGGTGTGTGTATATTGGTATATGTATGTATATGTATGGATGTGTGTGTATATGCATGCGTATGTGTGTATATGTATATATTCATGTATACGTATATGGATGTAGGTATATGTAGATGGTAATATATGCAAGGATGTGTGTATATGTATATGTATATATGTGTGCGTATGTTTTGGTATATATGTACCCATATATATGTATATGTATATATGTATGTATATATATATGTGTGTATGTGGGTATATATGTGCGTGTATATGTGTATATATGTATAGCTAGACGCATAGATACAGGGATACATGGTTTTTTGTTTAATTGTATAGAAATGTTAGGTTTTAGGTATAAGTTTATGCGCATGTATGCGTATGTTCATATGTACATGTGTGGGTAAATGTGTAAGGAGTGGATGCGTATGGATGTATGTGTGTATATGCAGGTATGTGTGTGTGCATTTTTGTATGTATATATATATATATATATATGTATATGTATATATATCTGTTTTATGTGTGTGTGCATGTATATACGTGTATGTGTGTGCATGTGTATTTTTGTATATGTATGTGGAAAATGTGTGTATATGGTATAGGTGGATATATGTGTATATATCTGTGTGTATGTATATATATGTATATGTATGTGTATGTGTATGTGTGTATGTATTTATATGTGTATGTGTTTGTACATATATATGTATGTGTGTGTATATATATATATATGTATATGTATATATATATATGTATGTATGTGTGTTTGTGTGGTATATACATGTATGTATGTGTGTAGATGTTTGTGTATATGTATGTGTGTGTGTGTTTATGTATGTATATGTATGTATATGTATGTATGTATGTGTATGTGTGTATGTGTACATATATATGTATGTATGTGTGTATGTATATATATATATATATATATATATATATATATATATATATATGGAGGTGTGTGTTTATGTGTATATGTGTATGTGTATATGTATATATGTAGGTGTAATTATTTGTATATCATATGCGCGGTAATTATTAGAAAGCGCTTAGTATCAGAGATATTGAATCAGATATATGTATATGTGTATATGTGTGTGTGTATGTATATATATGTGTGTATTTGTGTGAATATGTGGATATATGTGTATGTGTACATGGGTATATGTATGTATGTATGTAGGTACACGGCGATGTGTATGTATATACGTGTATAAGTTATTGTGTATGTGTGTATTTGCATGCGTTTTGAACATAAAAATATAGGTCCTTGCTAGATTAGATAATCGTCATATTTATTGTTTATAATATTTGATTTGTAACCTGCAGTCGATATTATTTTCGTCAAATTTTCTAAATTTTCTCAATTACACAGCATCCCTTTCAATTTTAATTTCACCCGCCCCATCTTTCTTCCCCACCACTTCCTTCCTTACCTCTCCCTCCTTCTTTAAGATTTGATCGGCCATGGTGTGTGTATGTCACCACGAAATGTATCTTTATTGTATTAGACATCCGACAACAATCATTTTCCCCCTTCCACTCACACCTATTTTTTAAATAACCCTCTCTGTTAAACCCCTCTCTTATGAACTAACATTCGTCCCACACTCTCATACTTACACTCTCTCTAAATTCTATTTTTATTTCCGGAGTAGTTTTTTTTCTGTTTTCTTTTTGAATTTGTATGTCTGATGAATTGGATCGTATTTACGATTCCAATGGAATAAATTATGACCATGGAATAACAGTGTTTAAGCCTTGTTATTATATATATATATATATATATATATATATATATATATATATATATAAAGTTAGGAAAAGTAGAATGCAATATAAGCATGACCTTACCTATCATTATACTTATCCTAATATCGTCTATGTTTTTCGATCACTTAAGAAGAAAAGTATTTTCTATTTACTCTAAAATCCCTCGTTGACCACTAGGTTTTATTTCATTTGTTATATATTTAAACAAGTAATTATCCTTTAAGATATCTTTATTAGGTTATATCATATAATAACCAGTTACCCATCCCTTGAGGGTAGTTGCATTTTTAGGTCCTTCAGCTCATGCTGAAGCTCTTTGTGGCATGTCTTGCTTTCCGCAATCACAGTCAAGGGTGGAGTGGAAGAAAACATGACGCTTCCAGAAAAAGCTAAAGATATTGCAACATTTTAATCCGAAGGCGATATGGTTTTCGAGCTGGCCTTACCAGGGTACGATTACAAGGTTGAAAGTGCACAGTGTTTGGCAAGGGTCATCGACAAACTATGGAAACGCTAATGGAAAAATGATTGAAAAAATAATTGTCTGACTGGCGGAGGAACGGTTATTTAGAGAAGAAGACAAAATGCTTTATATCGATATTTTACTCCCATTCTTTGTGTTTACCAGTCTATAGCTTTTTATTAGTACTTCTGAGTTTCGATCTCTCTCACTCTCTCTCTCTATCTCTCTTTGAATATATACGCTGGCCTTGTGGTCAAGAACATTAGCATTCTGAGCATGAAGCAGCGGCTGTTAATCTCATCATGGTCGAGTTATGAAGGATTTAGTGTAACTAAAGTTCGCTCAAAATAAACCACAAATTTCAATAATGGCGTAAGAAATAGGGATTAGCTAGCCACACATATTTTGTAGAGGTGCTTTTGTTTTATTAGGCACAGGGTCCCGTAATGACAACTAATGTCTGCACGCTTGGTGGGGGTGTCATATAGGACCGACTTTTCGTCACTGATGAACACCCGAACAAATATGAAAACGTTGCGGTGTCGAGAAACCAAGGAGAGACAGGCTTCCACTGGTTGCTGCTTGTTTGCTTCCGGAAGTGTGTGCAGTACCCACGTGCTCAACTTGTATGCCTTCTCTATGCATTTCTTGTGTGTGTATTGGTTTGTATGTGTGTGTATGTGTGTAAAATGTCACAGAGAATATATCTGTAAAAAGAGAATATGAATAAAAACATAACTTTTCTTATAATAATAAGGCCCCTCAGAGGACGAAACGCGCAATATAAGTTTTCCTAGTATGAGTTTTTGTTTTGTCTTTATTCATATATTCATATTATCTATATCTATCTATCTATCTATCTATCTATATATATATATATATATATATATATATATATATATATATATACATGTATATGTGTGTGTGTATGTGTGTGTGTTTGAGAAGGGTTGGTTGTAACATTGTCGGCATGAATAAGAAATTCGATGTTTGGTGAGATATGGTGTCCATCCGAGAATATTTCAGTAACACATTTCTTCTGTATTTGAATAATATTTTTCTGTGTCACTGTCTTTTCATACCTACATACCTCTCTGTCTCTCACAATGCCTTCTGATGTCTCTCAGATGTTAAGCAATTATAATTGGGTTTAAGTCAGTCCTCCCAGATGCGTTATTTCTTAGTTCAAATGCCGCAGCCCCACCCTAGACAACAACAAAGAAATGATTTCAAACTGTTTCAGTATAAAATTCAGTATTAAATTTAATCAAAATCGCCCTAGTATATTATGGGCACGCAAAGAGACCAAAAATGACGTTAAAAAAATATTTCCCGACATTATTATAAAATAATAAAATTTTTTTTTGATTTTATCACTATTTCTACCTTAGATATAATTGACTTAACTCAGATATATTCATATATTCACGCGTATTTATAGCGTGTTTGATTTAAACCCACAAATCAAGACATATATTTACGCGCACATTAATGTATGCAAACAGGACAGTTGTTTATATAGACACACACATAGTGGCAAAAATGCACACACATACATATGTGTGTTTGTTTGTTTGTTTGTGTGTGTGTGTTGTTGTGTGCTTAAAGGATATACCCACTTACACATACACGTAAAATGTATAAATATATACAATTTGATGTAAACAGATATGCACATTTGTTTGAATATATATTTACACACAAGTAAAATTTATGTATATTCATGTAACCATTCCTCACTGAGCAAATTTCAAAGCATCTTACTTACTGGATCGATATCTATATATCTATCTATCTATCTATCTATCTATATATATATATATATATATATATATATATATAATTACAATTACAAAATTACAAAAAAAAATTTTTTAAAATCACCGTATAAAATATGGACTGATTCATCATTGAGATAACCAGATATATATATATATATATATATATATATATATATATATATATATATATTTAACATCATTAAACTTATATAACGGCCAGTTTCATTTCATTGCCTGATTATTCCCTTTGCGCGTGAAGCCAATGAAATTATGCTGAAAAAAAAGAATATTCTCTTGGTAGCAGGGTTAATTTCTTATGTTTTCTTTTACCTTTCTTTTCTTTCCTCTTCTTTTTCCTTTAATTGATTTCTTATTTTATTTCCTTTTTCTTGATAAAAATCCTTTTTACCTTTGATGGAAAATTTTCCAAAAACGGAAAATGAAGTGATGTTTCATAAATTGCAATTTTAAATAAGATCGTTTATTACCATCGTTTATTTAACTATCTGATGATTAATTATTTCATTTGTAGTAGTAACTTACATGTTCTAATGAAATAAATAATTAGTGTTCTACTCTTGTACTGATCCCTCTTTTAAATTAATGCCTTGAATATTGTAATTTTATTCTTCGTTCTTTTACATTTCGAAATTTATATATATATGTGTGTGTGTCTGTGTGTGTGTGTGTCTGTGTGTGTTTCAAGCAAGAGAGAAAGAGAGAGAGAAAGAGGGCTATTAAAAGAGAAAATGATTTCATATTTAATATCGGTGACTGAACCTGATTTGACGTTTGTGAGTGAAAAAGATTAGCGGATATTTGACGTGACTGCTCCAGAATATATGAAAAAACTAGAAAAAAAAAAAGAAGATAAAAATGTGGGCAATAACAGGAGCCCACGCGAGAGATGCTGACATGTATAATCATTCACATAATGCTCGGTGTATTTCGAAAGACTTTAGAATCAGGATGAAAGCAGATTTAAGGAAGAGTTCACACTGTCCAGATTATGAAAGAAAAAAGTGATGAAATTTCTTATCGCAGCGGCAACCGAAAACGAAGATATTGTAACAAATTATATTAAAGCAAAAATAAATAAAACTCAAGAAAAATCAAATATCTTCCTTGCGAGAAAAGAGATAAAATTGTACGGCACATCATAAATGAATACAAGATAACTGAAAGAATCGACAAAACGACATAACAGAATGTTCCACTGAGAATTGCGAAAACAACTTGCTTTTATTATTTACATTAGGGCTAATGTCCTCATCTCTGATGACATTATTGCAACGTTTCAACTGTTGTGTCATCAAACCTTTTTTCAGTTGAGTGTCGTCCGAGTAACCATCACAAAATGCTATACTGAATGCTTTATTTAATCTTCCTGGATCAATTGTTCTCGTTCCACTGTTAATCTCTTCGTATATATCGCCTTGTTATTATTTATCACTAATCAGTTATGGCTTGTTTTGTTTTCATTTTGTTTAAGTCGGCACTGCCCGGGTCAGATACTGAACTTACAATTTTCACTAAATTGAAAAATCAATGCTTTAATCTACATGATGCAGAGTGGAATAAAGAAGAGAGACAAATTATTATTATTAGATCATTGCTAAAGTTCCTGCCCGATTAGAAAATTAAAAAAGAAATTTTGCATACTCCCCAAAATAATTTATTAGTCAATTACATAGTCTCCATTGCTTTTAGTAACTGTCTCCCATACTTCAAGCTTGTTGATACCATTTTACAAGAAACTTTTTTTAATCGAAAGAAAGTTATGAGGTAGTTTTCGAGTAACTGTACGGAATTAATTTTTTTGTCATTTAAATTCTTCTGCAGAATAAGGTTTGGTTCTGGTGGTTTTCTCCATTGCAACCCCTTTAGCATCTGCACGGTCTGTTTTGCAAAATGCTGTCTTGTATTGTTGCGGTGGAAAATAAACACTGCGTCGGTTAGCCAAGATCAGCTGCATTTCTTGAACCCAACTCTCTTTAAATGGCGAAATGCAGTTGAGATATCGATTTTCAAACACTTAGCAATCTATTCCATTGAAATCTTCGGTTAATTCTCCACGATGTCAGTTTTCATCGACGTCGAAAGTTTCTCCGAAGCGTAGTTGATAGTATAAGTTAAAATAACTCTAAATCTACCAAACCTCATTTGAGAGTCCGAAAGGATGAAGCATGATTCAAATAAACTTTCTAAATGTTTATCGTCTCAGTTCTGAAGATTAAACCTCTTCAAAATTCATAGCGAGCATAATAAGGTGAAAATAGGAATTTACCTCCTCCTCCTCCATCTTTAAGGCGTTGATTTGTGGACAAAACGTGAATATTCAATAAAGTCGGGCTTTCAACTGAATGATACAAGGTTTTAATCTGGAATAGACCAGAAATCGGAACCAAAACAAGGACCAGTTTCAAGCTTCGTTCATTTTATATTAACAATGTGTTATGGGACCTTACTCATAATAACATAATGGACTATTCCATACGTAATAAATACTGCGTCTCAAGAGGAAGCAGTGAGTTCAGCCCGAAGTCGGGCGACCGGCTGATTGGTTGAACACTCTGCCTTCGGGCGGGGAGGAACCCGAACGAGGCTACGCCGAAGGGCGGAGTCTCTTTCGGGAAGTTAAATCGACCCTGAACCCATTTATATGGGTTCAAAGGGCATATTTTTGGCCGAGACCCCACGTTAAACCAGCCTTGTGCCACATGATGCCCTCGGGGTGGGGTGGCGTGTAAATAAATACCGTTCAGTCCGAAGTCGGGTGACCGGCTGACCGGCTGATCGGTTGAACTCTCTGCCTTCGGGCGGGGAGGAACCCGATAGATGCTACGCCGAAGGGCGGAGTCTCTTTCATTTAGGTAAACCGACCCTGAAGCCGTTCAAAAGCCATATTTTTGGCCGAGCCCACGGGCTTGGAGATCCCACGTTAAACCGGCCTTGTGCCACATGATGCCCTCGTGGGGGGTGACTAAATACCGTTTAGTCCGAAGTCGGGCGACCGGCTGATCGGTTGAACTCTCTGCGTTCGGCCTGGGAGGAACCCGAATGAGACTCAGCCGAAGGGAGGTATCTCTTTCGGGGAGGTAAACCGACCCTGAACCTGTTCATACGACTTCAAAGGGCTCGGAGATCCCACGGGCTCGGAGATCCCACGGGCTCGGAGATCCCACGGGCTCGGAGATCCCATGGGCTCGGAGATCCCACGTTAAACCGGCCTTGTGCCACATGATGCCCTCGTGGGGGGGGGTGACTAAATACCGTTCAGTCAGAAGTCGGGCGATCGGCTGATCGGCTGATCGGTTGAACTCTCTGCCTTCGGACGGGGAGGAACCCAAACGAGGCTACGCCGAAGGGCAGAGTCTCTTTATACAGGTTCAAAGGGCATATTTTTGGCCGATCCCACGGGCTCGGAGATCACACGTTAAACCGGCCTTGTGCCACATGATGCCCTCGTGGGAGTGTTACTAAATACCGTTCAGTCCGAAGTCGGGCGACCGGCTGATCGGTTGAACTCTCTGCGTTCGGCCGGGGAGGAACCCGAAAGAGGCTACCCGGAAGGGTGCAGTCTCTTTCGGAGAGGTAAACCGTCCTTGAACCCGTTTATATGGGTTCAAATGGCAGAGTTTTGGCCGAGCCCGCAGGCTCGGAGATCCCACGTTAATTCGGGCTTGTGCCACATGATACCCTCGTGGGGTGGGGGTGACTAAATATTGTTCCGTCTGAAGTCTAGATTTCCATCTGAAGTCTACAGTCCAGTCTGAAGTCTGGAGTGAAGTCCGTCAGAAGTCTGTCAGTCAGTCAGAGCGAGCGAGTTAGTCGAGCCAGTGGCAGTCCGAAACAGCGTCGCGTTCAGACAATTACTACTAAACCTGATTGTTCGTACTAACATTTTCTACTTCTCTGTATATATTCCTGTTTGTAATAGATCTGTGTTATTCCATATCCGTATTCGAGTTCTTCTTTATTGGTTCTACCTTGGACTATCACCGTGGTACAAGGAACCGGACCATAACACAATGAAAATCGGGCACAAACTTTTGTAATGGATTGAAAACATATGATTCAGATAGCAAGAGAAAATATAGACCTACATTTTTATTATAAATGTTAACCTTCTTCTGAACGTGTCGCTAGGTTATTTAAGGTTTTTATATCTTTAATGTCACCTAGGAAAATGGAGTGATATCAATGATATCTTTCTGATAAAGACTGGAGGATAGTGATGTTGTAGATTGGTGAAACGAAGAGTATTTTCTATCACTCTGATACGTTGTCATATGTTCCAAGACAGTTATCCAGTAGTGATATACATCTCCCAGTCATTTCATTTTCCTTAGGGATGAGGACGCGTGTAGAAGGATCTCCAACTTTTCATGTAGTGTTGTAAAGAAAAAGAAATCTCCGAAGAACAAATCCCACGCAAAGTCCAAATAACAATAGAGACAATTCCTTTTAAACGTTATTTTATGTCCCACACATTTCTGATTCAGAAGTAAGTAAGAGACAAAGCTTCAGTATTTTCCTATGTTTTTTACTATAAATTCGTCTAAGCCCTTATTTTTCAGGAGGTCATTTAGCCAATTCGGCCAATTTACTTATCTATGCTTTCTTTTTCCCTTTTACCTATTTCTTATTTTTCCTTTATTACAAATTCAATCGCTTTTTAATTTGTATTACATCATTTAACATTTTTATAGGGAAAAATACGAATTTTACTTGCATTACTTACATTACTCGGGCTGTTATCCTCATCTTCATTGATACCGTCCCCTGTGGGATGAGGTTGAAATAATAGACATAAAGCATACCTGAAAATACGAAAACTTAAGGAATCGACACATATATTAGGCCACAAAAATCTCCTGAGCCGACCAAGTATAGAAATGAATACAATATGTAATAAGGAGTACTATAGAAAAGCAATGAATAACAACAAAATTGCAATGTAAGTTCCAGTAAAAAAAAAGAAGAGAAATAACTACAATATGCGCACTAGTAAAAAAAAAAATGGTTGCTGAGACATTAGGTTTGTAAGTCCTCAAAATTCATACACAGATGTCCTCAGGGACGCATGAACCAGTGGAAAAAGCCGTTGATTAAATTCAGTGACTAGGCCCGAAGGGTTTTGAGTTTAATACCAGAAAAAATTGCAATATGAGCACTGGTAAAAATGCTTGCTGAGACAGCAGTGGTGAACCAAAACTTGGAGAGTTGAGTAAAAGGATATTAACTGAAACATCTTCAAGAGGCATGGCACAAAATAAATGAAAGAAACAAATGGTTTGATTCGAAATTCAAATCACCAGCAGAAGGCCGGATCATACAACGGCCGAAACATTGTGAATATGACAATGAAGCTGAGGATATAAGTCCGAGTAATGTAAATAATGCAAGTAATCATAATACCTCATCTCAGTGATATAGACAGATAATACGAATTCTTCTTTCTTTTCTTCTCTTTCTGTAATCGCCTTTTTCCCGTGCTAATAGGATAACTTTTTTCTTCCATCTTGTTTTCTTTCATTTCCTTTTGTCTATCATCTATTGGACTTCTCTTTTTTTCCTTTCCAACTGCTATTTGTGGTGATACGTGTTATCTCTTTCTTTCTTTCTTTCTTTCTTTCTTTCTTTCACCTTTTCTTCTAACTCCTTTCTTCTACTTTCTCTTCACTTAAACATTCTTCGTTTATTTTCTTCCACTTAGCCAAAACTGTGTTGTTTTCTCTTCCATTCTATTTGCCTTTAACTTCTAGACTTATTTGCGAGGTCGGTCAGTAGGTACAAGCGCATTTTTCCTTCATACGTGACGTGGTCGAAGCATTTTTATTTTACTCGATAGCAAAGGACAGCGAAACGAATAAAGAAAACGTTATCTACGGTATCAGGTTTTAATCTCACAGAATAAACCACCAGTCAGACACTGAATTTGTGCATCTCACTGAATGGCTTAATGTATAGCCATTTATCAAAAATTGAAACAAGGTACATAAATCATTTATCAGATGAGCTTTTACATTTTCCGGTATGCTGTTTTGTCAATTTAAATTATACATCCCAAAGTGTAAAGAATAAATGGTCGTCTACAAGAGAGGCAACCAGAAGGGTTAGTTTCAAACTAGAGGGATCTTAATCAAACAGGTTCAGAAATTTTGCTTAGTGTCGTAACAAACATCGGAAAATGTAACACAGAAACCCAAAGAGCCAAAAATGCCTCGCAAAAGCTAAACACAGTAATAAGAAATAGAAAAAAAATATAGGAAAATAATGTATTAACGTAATAATACAAACTGGTAATGCAGGTTATTAGTTCCAGGAATACGGGTTAGTAGCAAAATATCTATACAGTCTTTGGTATTGAAGTATCGCTGTATGACTTCTTACTGAGTCTATGTGCTCGCTCACTGTGACTCTTGCTCCCTATGTTCGTTCTGTCTGTCTGTTACATTACTCTCACTCTTCCTGTTACCTACAACCTTTCACTCCCCTCTCTAGTCTACTTCTGCTCTCGGGTCTTCACGTAGCAGTAGTATATGCAAATACTGGGTGAGTCCATTTGTGCAAAAAGGGGAAAACCCCTTAACAGTTTAAATAGACAGCAGTTATATTTAAAATCAGGAAGAGAAAGATGAACTTAACGGGATACATAATGAGGAAAAAGTTCTTGGAAAATATAGCACTCAAAGTATATTGAAGGCAGCAGAGGAAGAGGGAAAAAGTGAGTAAGCTGGTAGAACATGGACAAAAAGTGATGATGAATTGTTAAACATTGCTAAATGCAACAAGAGACATGGCAGTGTGGAGGGCCATGATTTCACTCATTCTGAATGTCACATTGCACATAAAAGAAGGAAAATTTTAATTTATCTGCGAACCTTGCTGATTTCGCCATCTAATGTCGATGCTTGCTGATTCTATTTACCTTTCTCTGTTTCCCTCTTCTGACATGCTTTCATGTCTGGTCATCTTATCGGTCAACATGTTTTTCTTTGTAGCCATTAGCAGAACTCATCGCCTCGTATTTGAGAAGGTTGATTTTTGGTAAGGTTAGGCTGGTTGATTTACGATATTTAGAGCCTCGTTAAGTTATTTAATGTCGAATATTTGTATGGGTCAACCAGTGAGGATCGCATTCACTAAGGATGATTAAATATATACCTGGTTCTCTGGTGGCTGTGTGATCAATCCCTGGGTCTGCTAAAATGTTACCTACACTAGTTCAGTCGAAGGAAGAGGTAAGTGCCACAATGGTTCTTAGTATGACGATAAACTACGTCTGGCCGCAAGGCCTCTGATCGGGAGTCTTTGAAGAGCGTGGAATCACCTCTTAATTTCTGTTCACCTCAGGTCCGCGCTGATCCAGAGTTATAGGACCTGTTAGCGTGCCATCTATGGGCACATAGTTAAACTCCAAATTGGGTTCAAAGTACTAGGAATGTTTCAAAATACATTTTTATAGTAAAACTAACAGAAATATATTTTAATAGCTAAAAATTACCAGTAAAACAGTTAAAAAAAAATGTAATCGATTTCTTTTAAAAAAATTAATAATGCTCCCAAGAAAATTAATTTTCAGCGTTAAATGACCCTTAAGCAGTTGATATGTCGCTAAACAAACAAAGAAGTGTCACAAAGGTGAATAAGACAGGTAAGTATAGAAATCTTCACCCTTAGATTAAATAACCGGCTTGGCTCCAAATTACATGAAGGTTACCAGATATGAAGACAGACAACTGAAGAAATTTGGGGGATACAATAGCTATAACATTGTGAGCATAACAAACAGATTATGCTAGTCTGAATAGTGAAGCATATATAATATTATCTTGTAAAATACCGTCTGTTACGAGAAGCACGTTGACTAATGAAACTTCAAGACTGCAACATGCAGAGAATGTAACTTTTTATGATTATTACGATTGTTAGAAAAGAAGATAATATAATGGCAGCAACATAACCAACAATGCATTACTAATAATTAAAAAAAAACTGATACGAATATTGAACTTGATGTGGTGTTGATGTATTTAAATGATAGTCGTAGCTATAATGACGACTGCAGCAAATTGTGCAATTGTTCAAAACTTAATAGCGAAAGATAATTACATTTCAAAATTAAGTCTATTTTGACGTTCAGAAGGACACGGATATGTCGTATTTAAATATACACACATATTTAGACAAGGAAAGATGAATACGATACAAGGCATAAAGATACATGCATATTCTCAGTAAGAACTGTACATAGACTCTTAAAGATGAATATACGCATATCAGTAAAATAGACCCGCGTATGTATGGGAATTCAGATGTAGGTGTAGATATAATTGTGTACGTTCAAAGGTGAATTTGCATATAAGTGAAGCCTGTTTTCTTGCATTGATGCATATGCATATGCATATGATAATGCATGTGAATGCTCGATAATTATTTGTAAATGAGTACAGAAATTCACTTTATATTGTAGACACACACATACATAGATACAGAGAGATAGATAGATAGATAGATAGATAGATAGATAGATAGATAGATAGAGAGAGAGAGAGAGAGAGAGAGAGAGAGAGAGAGTGACGAATCAACATTGCTAGGCGATTATCATTTTCACTGCGAATAGCTGAGTGATCAGAAATTCATTTTTTCGTCCAGAAGAATCGTGTTCAATCCTCACCAGTGTCATCTTGTCAAGATAATATCAGGCCGGAGAGATTACCTCAGCGTTCGGCTCTTTTCAAAAGTGCCTAAAAAACCATACTACGCCTTATGAAATTGGGCAGACAAAAGTCTTCGAAAAGTCTTGTGTGTTATGCTAACACGATGGGCTTGAGCGTAATGCATTTTAAAACTTCTGAACACGTCAGATGATGCACTCTCTTTAGGAAACTGTAATTAAGTATTGTTGCCGTTAAACCACAGGTTAGTTCTGTGGGTTTTGAAGCTGGTGTCATTCTTCGAAAGTATTTTCTTTTTTATGCATGAGCAAATACACATCCAAGCAAAAAAAAAACAACCAGACCCACTAACAAATAATGAGTTATATTAACCGTTATAATTCACACACACACACACATAGGTCTCACACAAACACATTCTCTCTTTCTCTCTCTCTCTCACTCTCACACACACACACACAAGCCGGAATATGTACACCACATAACTTTGATTCATTTCTCGTAGGTATTCATATAATTGTAGCGATAATAGTTGTCAGCTAATATCTTGTAAAGAATACATTTGCAGGGTGTTACAGAAATCCTTTTAACTATAATCGTCTAGAAAAAGATCAGCTGAGTGGATCAGACCTCACAAGAGCCAGGTCAACCGAACCTGAGAAAATAGGTCAGCTGAGTGAAGTAGACTAAAAAACATGGATTCTTGATTAATTACTTTTTAGACGAAAGCTGACAGGTCAGAGGAAGCTGGTCATCTATAAGACAGTGGTTCCTAGTAGCCTAAAAGAAGTCACACGCCTACAGCGTACAATGAAAAGTGAGGAGAGCATGTTGTAACGGAAAAGATTTGCCGACTTCTACAATTTAATCCTTAGTTTCTTTCAAGGTGTTCGTTGTTAGTATGTTTCTATCTTAATTTATATTCTGTATAAGCAGTAGGAATTCTAAGCCGTGCTGATGAGACTAATAGTACAGTGTAACCCGGATATAAGAGAAACCCGGATATAAGAGAGATTTTATATGGTCCCAGATTAGAGCCAGTGTTTATGTATATATAATAGACCAAACCCGGATATAAGAGTAACCCGGCTATAAGAGACTTCTTCTGCGGTCCCGACAACTCTCTTATATCCGGGTTACACTGTAATTCCATATTCGTGTGCGTTTAAATCACCACCAACCGCTTTCGCCGGACAGCCATTGGAATTGGTCGACAGCCATTGGAACAATAATCCTTACGGACAGTTTCTATTACACTTTATTAGTCCTCATATATATATATATATATATATATATATATATATATATATATATATATATATATATATATAAGAATAATTAATGGATTTGTTTTCAATGCGACATTTTTATGAATTCACACATTAGGCTTTAATAGATAACTGTGTCTAAAGTAGACGTCCTTTTTTCTTAAGAAACAACGCGTATTACGTTTGCCTCCCCATTTACAAGAGAAACCACCGACTGATCTGTCGGTCTTTAGTCCGCTCGGCCACAGATAGCACAGATAACCCACAGCTCAGGCAGGTTGTATTTACCCTTTTAAGAAATGTACACTTCCTGTTTTAGATTTTTTATAAAGTCCATATTTGTTCAATTTCAAATACTAAACATAAACAAAGCAGTTTCTAAAGTATTAATGGGTTTATTTTTAATCCGATTAGGTTTATTACTTCACACGTTATTATTAGAGGATAACCGTGTTTGAATACATAATACATACTGCTTAATAAAAACAAAAACAAAAAACGGGCGCCTATATAAATCATGGGTATCCACTAAAATAACGTTTGTAGCAATATATATATATATATATATATATATATATATATATATATATATATATATATATATATATATCCATTCTTAGTATGACTAAGATCCTTTCAGCACCCTCACGTATATATTATTTTAGATATCTTTACAAATTGGTGCCATTGTATTGCATTGTCTACCGTCTACTCACGAAATTCTCCAGAAATATAACCTTGTGCCTGACCTGTCTTTCTTAATACCAGTTTGTAACTGCATCTATGTGCAGTCATGCAAACACGTACATTTTCTTATTTGCATGTATTTTTTAAAAATTACGTTACAATGATTTGCGTGTATCCACCCCGAGGACGGTGTCAGAACAAAAGATTGAAAGGAAATAAAGTTGTATAAAAAGCCAAAATCAATAAAATACATTCAATTTTGCAGAAGGAAAGAAAAGCAAGTAATTCTCAAGGCGAACCTTGATGACATTAGATTCGTTGAATGAAGCTTATTAGATCGCTAATTGTGGATGTTTTCGTGCTTAAAGCGAGTTTCTATTTGTGCTTTTATTTGTGCCGAAACTGAAAATTGAAATAACGTGAAAATGATGTCAAGCAAAACCGACACAAAAATCAACTATGAATAATCTCATCAGGGCAACATCAACATCGACATGTAGAACATTGAAGTAGTAAGGATAATGAAAATACGACCTAAATTAATAGAAGTAAAAATAATAGTGAAAAAATAAATGAAATAATGATGTATCATGATAGGATGAGCACGAAGAACTATGCAAATGACATGTCTTCCACGATGTGAACAAATGAATATAATACAAAGCAGAGAGTTTTTTGAAATTGAAATCTGTCACCCAACCAAATAAAAAAATAGACGAGCAGGAAAAAAAGGTAATCTTCTAGATCGTAAGTGTGGCTGTGAGCAGGATGCAAAGTGAAACTCGAAGAAGCAAACAGTTAGAAAAACATCGGAACATTCCCAGGGAGCTAGTAACATTCGGAATATGAAGTTAAAAGTTGCATTGAATCAAAAGCAGTAGAATTGAGATCTGATAAATACCATATTCTTGGAAGAATCGTGGTTGTCTCGGGTAATGCCGTGTGTGGAGGGGGTGCAGTGGAGATACTGAGAAATGCTGGAAATTTGAGACATGTCACTCGGTCTCCAGAGACAAATTTTCAGACATCTCAGATGAACATGCACATGCCTGATAACGATGATTGCATGATCTATGACAAAACAATGTTCTCCTTGTTAAATCAGGAACTAAATTCGAATTTAGAATATTTAATCCAATACCAAACTTTGTCTTCACTATTCTTTACCAAAGTTTATCTTCACTATTTTATTTTATATTGTTGTCTCTCATTAATAATATTTTCCTTTTTCTTATATTTTTTCACAATCAGTTCTTGCGTCTTAGTGGCTTTATTGTTTTATTTAAGGTGAAATGATTAAAAAGAATATGTTTTTTAGCTATTTACAATTTGATAATGTCGATAAATATTTTCATTATTCTAAATTACCAAAACGATACTGGAAAAAATATATTTTAACATTTTTAGAATGTTCGTTGCTGAATTCTTCACGTTTTAATAACAGATTGTGTGTTTGTCAGTAAGAGAGACAGCCAAAGTTATAAGCTTCGAATTGGAGAAGTCAGCTTTAAGCAGGTAACTCCCTGCACAAGAAATGTAACTCCCAGACCCTTAAGATATGAGAACATTTCTTTAGAAACAAAGAAAAGACTTCTGAACTGCAACGTAATATCAATTCTTCTCTATGATAGTAGAATCTCTGACTTATACTAAAAAGCAACGGAGATGTTTCATAAACGGTTGTAGAAAATATAATGGACAGAAGATTTGAATAATGAGGAAATTTTAAAGAAAATAGAAACTCAGAACGAAACTGTTCACATTTTGTGGGGCAACTAATGAAGAATATGGACTAAAAGAAATTATTAGGACTATTGAAGGTAAGAGGGACAGGTGGAAACATCGAGTAACTTAGGTAACGTGAAAGGATGGCAGAGCTGGTTCGAATAAGGATGATAATTAAAGATTGCAAGGTACCGGAAGTTATGAATAGCAATGATAGACCACAGCCTGGAGGGAAACGGCATATAAAAAAAGAATTCAAACCGAGTAAGATAAATACATGAAAAATTATAGATTTGCTAAGATCAAAACGAAAAAAAAACCCAAAAAACCAAAAAAAAAACCCCAAAACGCTGATAATATAAAAACAGAGGTAATAATAATGCTGATCATTTCGGTGACGATGAAGATGCTCTTAGTAAAAGTTGATAGAATCAATTAAAAAAACAATGTTTATCAAAACGAAAAAAAAAACCCAAAAAACCAAAAAAAAAACCCCAAAACGCTGATAATATAAAAACAGAGGTAATAATAATGCTGATCATTTCGGTGACGATGAAGATGCTCTTAGTAAAAGTTGATAGAATCAATTAAAAAAACAATGTTTATCAAAACGAAAAAAAAACCCAAAAAACCAAAAAAAAACCCCAAAACGCTGATAATATAAAAACAGAGGTAATAATAATGCTGATCATTTCGGTGACGATGAAGATGCTCTTAGTAAAAGTTGATAGAATCAATTAAAAAAACAATGTTTACCAGTCGGTGCGATAAACAATACAAGTACAAATAGAAATGTGAAATAGCAAACTTCGAGTTGTTTTTTTTTTTTGTTTTTTTTTTTACTTCTGTAAGACGAAATACAAACATGAATACAAAATCTAAAATAAATTGTTTACCGAAAACAAATAGCTGCCTGCCGAAAATCATGATTAAAATATCCGAATAATTTTTAAATACTGGGACCTGCTTCGTGAGCTGGTGTTTTATTCATCTATTCATTTATACAGCGACCTTTTTAAACATCGCTTACGCTAATTGTAGTTCTGAAATCACGAAACTTGTATGTTGTTAGCATTATACTCATAAAAGCGATGCAGTTAAACTTCTGAAATCATCTAAAACAATGTATGGTGATAAAATATATTAATTTGATACTATAGTTAAGAGGTGTTTCAACCCTGAACCGAATGTGTCAAAATTAATGTAATCCTAGTGCTAATACTCAATAATTAAATTAAATGTTTGGGCACGAAATTCTAAACCATTCTTGAAAGAAGAGCCCTCAGTATTTTCGGTAAATTTCCATGTTTTTTCATTCATTTAAAGTATGGAATTTTTCCATTTCCTGTTTCTTTTATGGTTGCCTTCGTTTTTTTCTGTTTTTATTTTTTATTCACCTATCTCTTCCATTTTATAACACATATTAGTTCTTTTTTTCATTCCCTCATCCTTTTTCTATTTGTCTCTTCTTCTCATTCATGTTCCTACTCAATCTCTCTGTTTTCATTCCTCATTCTGCCCTTTATTCTTTATATATCATTCCCCATTCTTTAACTCGCCCTCTCCTGCATGCAAGAATTTTTCCATCTTGTAATGTTATCCGTTACTTTTTGTTTTAAATTTAAATATATTTTTCATCTTTTATTCTTAAATTCTGTTCTCCACTGCTTCCTCTTTTCAGTCTTTCTTTCTACATCGTTTCTTTTGCTTTTGAATTTAAATCGTTATAATTCATTAAAATGCTCGCAGAAAGATACAGAATCCATTTTACGGCCAAATTAAAACCAGAATTGAATCGTAAATTGCGAAAGCAAATTAAAATTGATTACGTCACTTACGAAAAATAAGAACATGAATTGAGGGTTCTTCCAATTAGCACATCATTTTCAATCAACTTTGAACCTTTGCCGAAAAGTATTAAGAAATATTTTCAGTTCATATGCTAATACACAGACGCTTCCTTAGACTCCTATATACCAATCTATAGATTAATTACAAGTAAATATAAATATATCAAGGCATAAGAAAGAGTCTATACGAGTGGTGGTGGATTATTTTTAGCGGTATATCAATCTATATGGGTTATTTAATGACAAAATCTAAATATTTTGAACACAATTTTATGGCTTCAACTAAATATATTTTGAACGGAACTGTATGTCTTCAACTACAGACAAAATGTATTGAAATCGTACAATACCCTCCCCGGTCGTCCAAGAATTCCAACATCGCGGCTGATCTATGAAGATCGCTTCTATATCAGACCTGCTTTATCCCACGTTGTGATTTAATTTTGATCATAAGGAGGCCAAGATCGAATGTTCGCAGGTATGTTTGTGTCGGACGGGTCCAAGCAGGGCAAAGACGTACAAGAAAAAATAACACTCGAATAAATTGAACAAAAGTAAATACTGTTTTTATATCATCCCTTTGTACAATAATTGGTTATATCAGAGTCCGCTCGCAATTAATTATCAGCCCAACCCACGTCTGAATCGGAAGTGATATTATTGTTGTTGACTTGATAAACCTTGGGTTTCTGTTTTGGTAAATTTCGGCACAAGGCTTTCGTCGGAGGTTTTCATCGGCAGAATAATCACATAGGCCTTTCTCCTGTCTCTGGCCCCGTCACAAATTCTTCTGCTTTTCTTCTGATTAATTCGCTTCGCGCATTTGTATTTATGGACATTCACGCAACCAGGTATGGGGATATGGCGAGGTAGAAGCATTTCGGTGAATCTCCTCCGATTTAGGTCATAACTTTGGAGAATTCCCTCCCTCCAAACATCTTTTTTATTATCCTCTCGCACCGACCCCTTCAGTGAGCCAGGATGGTCTCTCCATCCTCCTTGATGTATTAACTGCCACTGCTACATCGACCACATTCAGTTCAGGAAAACTCAATTCCAAATTCAGTTGTTTACAAAATATACTTTTTCGCTTTCCAGTCCGCATTTGCAGCTATGTGTCAAACAACATTACCCTTTAAGTCTGGGGCACTTTTCCATTGTTCAAACTGCTTGACATACAATTTAAGTTGTTTTTTGTGTGAATTATGTCCTTTATCCTTTCCACGGGAGTTTTGTATTAATCCTTCTCGTTTCCATGTCTCTCAGCACATAACACTTTCTTATGTTTTAATAAAACTTTCTTCCGTTTTACCGTCGCCACGACAAATAGTATCACACCATCAACGTTTTTGTTTTTCTTTAATATATATATATATATATATATATATATATATATATATATATATATATATATATATATATATATATAATCAAACAATGATAAACTCCCACCGGTTTTGAGAACGTTTGGAACATATATAATCTACATGTATAAATATTACGTACAGGACAAGTTCCCAGAATATTCACGTTTCTTTAAATACACCATATAAGATTGAATAAGAAAAAAAACAAAAAAAACAATAGCAAGCAACACAAATTACAAGAGTTTGTTATAGATAAGCGTATGGTTGCAAGAAAGGAATACGACAACAGCAGAAATAGATTTACGTGGTTTATTTCAACAGGAACGTGAGGGTTTGGGACAGCTCCCTTGTGGTAAAGTTCATAAGCCGGCTTCGGATCTAGGTCGATCTCTCATAGTAGTTCACACATGTTGACGCTGGCACTCCCTGCTGATAGCTGGTGTCGCTCTACTGACCGTGACAGGTCTCTACACTGGCCACCTGTTGACTGCCGTTGAACCTCCGTGTGACCCCTTTTATAGCGTTTTTTATGGCTTAACAGGCTCGAAAAACGAAGCGAGTATAATTAGGAGGGAAGCATTTTTATTGGACGAAAAATAGAGCACTTTAAATATTATTTCATTTTTAGACCGGAACTCGAGTGTCGGGAACATTTGTAAACGAAGATAATGTTCATTTTGTGACGGGGCTTTGTCCCGTTCACATCCTGTTCTCGCTCTTGAGTATTTGCCTGTAAATCAGCCGAGATATGACTTATTTTATTTTATAACAAGTTGTACTTAAATAAACAAATATAACTATCGAAAAAATGATAGATGAAAGGACTATAAAATGGGATTTAGAAGTAAAATACTCAGAGATTATGAAATCATTATTTATAACATACAACAAAAATAATCTGTACTACCTTTTCGATTGTAAGATCACTTAAACTTTCAGTTGGCAAAAAAAAAAATAAATAAATAATGGCTGTAGTAAAGGCCCAGTTGATTAAAACAGTAAAAACTACTAGAAAAGCAAGAACACTGAGAAATTAGACATCTGAAGCTAGCAGCGCATAAGTTATGCATAGGCTCTGATTCTTTCAAATGTCTGACTCTTCTTTCTCGATTTTTTGTCTTCATAATACACAGCGCTTAGGAACTACGAATATTCCTCAATACATGATCGGCCATGCCTGATTTAATGTCTCGCCACTTATTACAGATTTTCCATGTTTCTCCACCCATATATTTATAGGGCGTCTAGTCTTTTCTTTGTATTTTTTTCCACAACGGAAATGAATTGAATATACATAGTTCTTGGCCATGTTCTTATCTATTATAGGCCTGACTCTATAGGAATTTATTTGCATGGACGAGGGCCTTATACTAATTGCAAATTAATATCAATAACAAGCTTGCCAGTTATAATTAATATATTAGGTTGGTGCAAAAATAACTTCGTTTTCTCACATAGTAACATATGTTAGAAAACGAAATTATTTTTGCACCAACCTAATACATTAATATTAATATTAATAATAAGCCTGCAAATTAATATTAATAAGCCAGTTAATAAATATTAATAATAAATCTGTCAATTTTGGGTTTAAATTTTAGTCTTTCATATATAAATTTTATTACATCAGACATCTTTTCCTGATACAGTATAACAAACACTCTTTGAAAGATTTGCAACACTTTTCCTTATTTCATGAATTAAAAGGAATCAGATATACTTGAACATGATTGAAATCAAACAACACGAGTGTTACTTATAACCTCTTGAGCAAGTGCCTTACCAATGCATTTTGTCCTATATGACACGGAAATCTAAACTTTCTATAAATAATGTTGCTTTGCCAAAAAAAAAAGAAAAAAAAGAACAAAACAAAAAAAAAATACAAAAAAAAATAACAAAAATCTCATCACTGAATATTGGGAGAAGTTTATATTCAAATTATATATAATTCCAATTTCATATTCTCTTCGTGTACCGATTAAACTCAATTTTTATTTAAGCAATCAAGAAATCTGGTCCGCACCTAGAAATCTAAGCAAATAAGAACATTTCTGAAAAATTTAAATATTTTTACATAGATTTATTCGACTGAATATGTGCAATTTTCTTTTACGACGTTTCACCATTTTTGAGGTGGTTCATGATTCAATCCTCCGTGAAAATGGTATCTTTCTGAATGATTAAGTCTTGTAGAGAATTGTTCTTCCCATTAAGAGAATTATGTGGGAATAAAAATATGTTAAACAGAAGGTGTACGGCCGTTGTAGTGAAACATTCCTTTTAAAGTGAACCAATTTCTGTCGGGTGTGCAAAGAGGTATCAGGTCTAATGGAAAAAAAACTCTCCCAACTGGCCAATTTCTGACAATTTTCATTGACTCTTGTCTTTAAATGTTACTATTTTAGATTGGTAGAAGGAGCACCAAATACACAATCAGCTTCCAATCCCACCAGATACACATATTCAGCTTCTTTGAATTCAAATCTTCGTTTGGAGAGGTTAAGGTTGCGTTATCTAATTTCTGCTAGGGTTTTTACGTTCTACATTGTTATAGACTATTGAGTTTTCAATTTAAAAAAAATAGACCATTTTGGGGTTGGAGCAGAGAATCATAGATGGAAAATTCTGTCGTATGGCAACTAAATAGCGTAATAGAT
The DNA here is from genome assembly GCA_963932145.1 of Acanthosepion lycidas. NCBI lineage: Eukaryota > Metazoa > Mollusca > Cephalopoda > Sepiida > Sepiidae > Acanthosepion > Acanthosepion lycidas. The sequence continues at coordinate 37,073,200 of OZ010604.1, forward strand.
ACACGTATACACATGTTTTCATATTGTATTACACGTTCACATGCTATTTCCAGTGTCATGTAAACTGGAGTAATTTTATCAACGTTACTATTTGGACATCATCAATGATTACAAGCCTGCTGGATTGTTCTCAGATTTCCAGATAAAAAAAAAATCCTCTTCTGAACCTAGCGAACCATTTACGAAGAGTACTCTCAGCTATGGCACTATTCCCGTAAACGACACATATAATTATTTTTCTGTTTATACGCCATTTTTTCTTTCCGGGAATTAAAAGCATTCAAAAAGCATTCAATATAAAAGCATTCAATTTTACAATTCACACAAATTCTAAAAAGTTGCATTGACATAACACCTTTCAGAATATGTATATGTGCCATAAGTTTCAGCCATTTTTGAAATCACGTGTTCAGACGCCACTTATTGAAAACCACTACAAACTTTTGTTCCAGTACCTACTGCGGAAATGGTTGAATGTTGACTGATTTGTGATGTGGAATACCTTTAGCTGTTCAACAATAATAAAATATGTGAAAATACAGTATTGCCGTTTTTTGGAATAACTGGAAACTCTCTGTTACATTTCCAACTTCCAGTGATTTTCTTTATCACTTTCCCGTCTTATTGAAGGAAGGCATCATCTTGAATAAAAAAAAAAAAAATAAGTGATGACTTCTCCTTTATTATAGCACAATCGGGCAATTCACAATTGCAAATATGGAGTTCACAAGCTGAACGCAATTTTATTTGATTGATTCATTTCTTTTCTAGGGTTATTCAACTCATTGCAGGTTATTTAAAGCTAGAAAATATCTTTTTACACTGCAAGAATTCTATTTTATTTTTTGAAAAAATAACAGTTTAGAGATACAATTCTTACTAATTAACCCATAGATTGGGAGAGAAGAGGTGGATTCATACATTTCCCATGGTATTTGTGCTTATGCAATTATAACAAACCCAGCGAGAATTGGAAATCGGCTCCCCGATTAAAATTCCGAGCCATTATTCATTACACCAGCTGCACATCCAAACTTACGCCATCTGGAATTCCCAAGCGGCTACTCATCTAGGTACTGACAAAGCTTGATATTCCTAATTTCGTTGATCGTACGAGAACCAATGTTTCGACGTAATGTAAATGGAATTTGATGCGAACTCATTCTACTAAAACCCGATACGCCCACTGTCGGATTTTACATGTTGTTGGATTTCGAAGTAATTATGCGCTCATTTTTTCTAATATATCTTTAAAACTCTATCAAGTAATTGTCACGGAATATATTAAATATCGAATCTTAGTGAAATAATATATATTACTTACGTTATCTGTGCACGTGATTACGTGGTATATACAAATATATTCTTAGAAAAAAATTGACTGATATAATTTATAAAAAAAAAATACACCAATACAAAAGTCTGCGCGCAAACATACATTGGATTTCTTTTCAAATTCTATAAAAATAATGACAAAAATTAAAAGAAAGGTTTTTTTTATTATTTCTCATGAAATTGTATGAGTTCCTAAAGACTGAAAGGAAATAAACGCTGAACGAAGGTGTGGAATTAATTACTAAATGTAGGAAAAACAATAACATTTTAGAAGGTAAATTGATTTATTTTACTTCACTGAAAGCGCCTCTTTCTATGCAAAATGTTGTTACATGATAGACAGCAGCAAACTCAAAAGTTGAGCAAAAAAAGAATTTTTAGCAGAAGGAAAGAGGTACACAACTCTGGCAACAATTTCCATTTGTGTTGGGTCTTGATCGTCGGTAACAGATAATGGCGTCTTTTATGGTGAGAATGACCAGATGAAGAGGCATCAAATACCAGTTACCATAGGAGAATGTAAGCAATATTAGACACATCAAAACAGTTTATAAAAATATAGCGTGCACACAATGAAGCCACTTCTCTTTTACGATTCGATTTCTGGTTTGTTTTCTTCTTTGCTTTTATGTTTACATATTTCCTTTCAATTAATGGCCCCACTTTTATCCCATCGCTTTTTTTTGTTTGTTTTTTTTTTTTTTTGTCTTTACATCTGTTACCTTTTTGATAAGCGAGACTTTATGGCTTCTTTCTCATGATTTCAGTTATATATTTTCTTTTTTTCTGTTTCTTATTAGGATTTTTTTTTCCTTCATGTTTTTTCCTTTGTATTTACTCTTATTATTATTGTTGTTGTCGTTGTTGTTGTTGTTATTGGTGGTGGTGGTAGTAGTGGCTGTGGTTCCAATAATTTCTGCTGTATACGAATTTCCTTGTGGGTCCCAACCAGAGAACTAAGGTGAGAAATGCCATTGTCACTGAGTATTTTTGTAAAGAAAAAAGAAGAAACAAAGTCAACCTAAAAACACAAGCATTTTACATAATATTATTATTATTATTATTATTATTATTATTATTATTATTATTATTATTATTATTATCTCCTTTGATTTCCTTCTAGGTTTCTGCCAGAGACCTAAAGTCAGAAATGGCTTCATGGTATTTTCCACACATTTTATATAGATAAAGCTCTTCGTAGTGTTTGAGCTGTACTTGCGAGTGCAATATTTTGTAATTCTTTAAGGGATGGGCTACGAGGAATCATTTCACTAAGTCTATCGGAAGCTTTTCCAATAGATCCGAGGGATCCAACTATAATTGGAATTATTGATGGCCTCAGTTGCCACATTTTTAAGATTTCCACTTCAAGATTCATGCATTTTGATAGTTTTTTTTAAAGATTTTCAAAGATACATTACAATCTGCAGACTGTCATGTCAATAAGAAAGGACACTCTGTTCTTGTGGTATTTGATCGATATGTCTGGGTGATTCATTTTTTATTGTTCTGTCTGTGTGTATTATAAAATCCCATAAAATGATTACAAGTCCTATCTCTGTAAACGGGTCTGAGTTTTGTTCATACCAGTTTCTTGCAGTTTCCTTCTCGTGAAAGTTGCAAATTTTTCAGTGCAGATATTGACTCAGTCTATTATGCCGACTTTCATGTTCATTAGATGCTAACACTCTGCTACAAAATAGTCAGTTCTTTCGGGATATTTTATCACAGAATCTGCATTTCGGGTTAACATCATTTTTCAGAATGTGCTTGGTAATTTCTAGTTAGCAAGCACCGGTCCTGTGAAATGAAAATAAAACCTTCGTATCAGCTTTTAACCCTGAACTACCTACCTACTGATGGGTAAAGGGTTTGTCTACATCAGCTTGTTTGGTACAGGGACACTATTAACCAAGAAGAGGCTTATCTTGCTATCGATTCTGCATATGGTACACTGTATTTGTTTTTGTTTTCATTTTTGCTGCTTTGCCGCTACAGTCGGTGCCATTATGGTTTATTTGCAATTCTTCACCAACTTGAAATTTCCTTTTGAATTTGTTGGCTTCCTTTATTACCGAATAAAATTTCTTGTTCCTTTCATGTTCTTTAAGAAAGATCATAATTCAGATCATAATACCGTCTTCTATAGTTTCCTGGTATCTTTGAAGACCGATTGTTGTGATTTTGGAAGACATTTCCAGTGAAACTTAATCCCCTGCCTCCTTCGGTTCTCGGCACATACATGCGATCAGCATTAGGATGACGCACGCGGTGTCAAATGAGAAGATTATTATTATTATTATTATTATTATTATTATTATTATTATTATTATTATTATTATTATTCCTGATCTGTTTGCTTTTTAAATTGTTTCCTTCGTTAAATCTTGTTACGTTTAATAATCAGCATTTTCATACCTATTCATTTTCACCTTTCTTGCTTGTTGTTTCTCATCTTTTGATCTATCTAAATCTGCAGGCTAGTAAAATGTATTGTAAACAACAAATAGTTAATTTACAACACAACACATTTCATTTTCTAATGAACTTATTCAAGGGTAAATATTGACTACACAGATCCGATTCACTGATAAAGTTTCAGATCAAAATTCGGCTACAAACGTATCAACCATACACACCAATCCCTGTTTGTTAATATCTATCTATCTATCTATCTATCTATCTATCTATCTATCACATTTTAGAAATACTTTTGAACCTCGGCTTTATTCATAACTTGCATAACTTTCAACTTACCTGGTTTCATTTAATTCCATTGTTTATCCGATAGAGTTTATTCCTTTGCGCTTCTCTGCATCTTGTTTGAAATCTTCACCTTTGATCATTACCCTTCATAATAATTTTGATTTCTTCAATCTATTTATAAAAAAATATTTTTCTTTTAAAACTGTTGTACCGAAAGTCAGAACAAAAGCATTTATTTTCTTCCATTTCATACAATTTTGAATCTCAGTAGTCAAAACCTCTAAGTAATTAGAATGTTACGTTTCTTTTCATTCTTTTCTCCGCTAAATTAAGTTCACATATTCAAATGAATATCTGCAGTTTTAACATCAAGTTTTTGGTACCCATCGTTCCGAAATCAACTTAGGAGTTCAAGGATCAAATAAACGGAATACAATTCTGTAAAACTCTTATAGGCATGTCCACTGTTTTCGCAGAAAAACAGCATAGCGTAAATGAAAAATGCCACAAAATTAAAGAAAATAAAGTATTATCGTCAAAATGTTTATGTTATTATTAAGATGAAAGAAAAAAGTATTTTTTAATTATTTTTTGAAATTTTTTAATATTTTCTAACACGTTCGAAATTTCGGTTAAAATCTTCTTTTGCTTACGTCATCGCGGGAACGTTAAAATAACAGTTTTTTTTTTGCGCTTTTTTCGCGTTGAAAACACATTGATTTGGAAATTCTTGTAAAATTAAAGTAATTGTCCAATTTTAATGAAATTTTCAGGACTTATTCACAAATAAATGAAATTATTTTTGAAATATTTTGTTTTTAGAAATTTTTGGTAAAAAATATTTTTTTTAAATATGTAACCCCCCCCCCACACTTATTTAATTTCATGAAATTTCGCCCAAAACATTTTCGGATCCTCAATTTTTATTTTTTTGTTAAAAGGAGGAGTCTTTGGAGATGATAAATAACCTACTTTTTTTTTTCAAATTTGCGCTATTTAACTGAAAATCTTGTCTGAATTGAAAAATAATGAATCCAATAAAACAATGATATTACTTAATTAGAAAATTTTTTAATTGCTTTTGTAAATAAGTAATATTAAGGACATTATTGTCTGAAGAAATAATTTTTTTCTGATGAATAATTAATTTTTACAATAATTTTTTCGTTTTTTAAAAAATTTTAATTATAATAATTTATAATAGTTTAACATCGTGTAAAGCTCTGTATTAGGAGGGCTCCTCGATATTATGTAGTAATTAAGTAGAAAAAAAATTTACGAATCCAAAATTGCTAAGTTTAATAAATTTAGTTGAGCTACTTTTTTTAAAAATAATTTTTTATGTTGTATTTTTTTACTTAATACATTCCTTATTTCCGTGTATGATATACTGAAATTGCCAGTATTATTACAAGATCACGTGATTTAAGGGTTTTGTCCCTTTACGCGGCCTTTTCATAACATTTTTTATTTTCCATTCAACTTTAAAAGTGTAAACTTTAAAATTTAAAGTAATTTTTCTTTTTTTCATTTACTATTTCACTAAATAATTTTATTTTATGTATTGTATTTCCATTAGTGTGGGTCATACTCAATAGAATAATTTTTTTTTTGTAACTCAGATTGATGGTAATCCGTAGTAGCTGTCATCGCCTCGTCATTCAACAATCCATCAATAGGTGGGTCAGATTAACAGGATCGATCGTTAATAATTGGTTGTATATTATTTTTTTACGCTATAAGTAAGAAAGATTTCTTTTAAATCAGATTACTTTAACTTTAAATTTTTTAATTTTACTAAAATAACGTGTCAGAATTTTTTTTAAATATTTTAAAAATCGATAAATTTGTGTTTGTTTACAAATTTCTTAAAATTAAGAAAATGGCCGTTTTTAAGAAAATTTAAAAATTTAAAATTAAATTTGACAATCAAATGTATATACTTTCTATCTGAAATACACCAGAATTGTTTAATTAATAGAAATCGTAAATTTAATCATTAAACTTTCAATTAAAGCTAAAATGAAATCTTCAATTATGTTTTTTCGTTGTAAAAAATTCATTTTAAACTTCAATATAGAAAATTTATGCCGAAATAGTGGAGGTACCTACTCTTATATAGTACTACTTGTTTGTCACTGATTTGTCATTCCATTGTTCCGATTCTTTGCATTTTAGGAGAAAAAAACCAAAAGATGAGAACGCTCTAGATAATAATTTCTTTTCACGTACTTCTCACCTGTAGAATTCTTTTCGTTTTTTTTTCTTCCCTGAAAACACACGATCTTCAAAGATCTAAACGCCAATCACCATCTTATTTAAGTCTTGCTGAACCCTTTTCTTTTATTATACTTTCTCCTCACTAAAGTTGTCTCATTCTTTTTCATTCCGAGTAACCACTTGCATCTTAGTGGCATTAACGTTTTACTTGGGGGGGAAACTATTTCAAAATAGTCTACCAGAATACCACAAACTCACAGATCGACTGAAAGAAAATGGAACATGTTGACAAAGTAACCAAACTTCGGAAAAACACATTTTTGATGATTATCTAATACAAATCAAAGAACAACATTATTGCAGCATATATTCCGAGAGAGTTTATTCGGCTACTTTTTGTTTTACAATGAGATTCACTCGGTACAAATCCCGGGATATCGGCAGTGGATCGCACTGTTTGTCGCTCAAGAGGTTGTCCTATTGAGGTAATCAAAAAACTTTCTGGTTGATTTAATCATTTCATCCCAAGTAATGTGGGAATACCACTAGTACGCAGGGGGGGGGGTACAGAAATTGAAGGAGAGAGAAAAAACTGTTTATAGAGAGAAATGATAAAAGCTCAACGGGGATTGAAGAGATTTATAAAAAAAAGTCAAATATTGTGTGATGAATTTCGTAGAAAGTTAGGTGTCATTTTCCTCTATAGTATTAACGCTCCAGAATGTTCTTAAAAATATGAATAATAAACTTTTATTATTTTTATTAGATTGTTTAGGAAATTAGAGTTTCTACTCGGGTTCAAATCTCATTATCATAGATTTGAAAGAGAAATGAATCCTTAATAATATCGACCTAAGTAAAAATCTCAGCGTGTGGTCTGAAAACTATTCAACTAGTTCACCCACGACTTTTGAGTAAAATTCGGTTTGACGAGACAATTTGAAAGCTGTTGATAGTTGTGCTAACACGAAGTCAAAAGTCATCGTGACCGAGGTGTGAGTGTAGTACTAGTCTTGTTCAAATTTTGATTACAGTGGAGTGTGTGCTCGTTTCCAGAAAATGGAATTAAGATAGATTCAGTATAACTTCAGTATAAACTACATCTTGCTACTGAAGGAACGCGTATATTCCAGAACATTTATTTGCAAAAGCGATTAGCCAGACACGCTAGTAGATTCTATAGTGTTGTATCCGGATCGACGAGGTGAACTAACCCGCACGTGTATAAATGTGAGTACGGAGCGTGGAACTGGGGGTGGGGAGATATCAAAAGACATATTTAATTGTCGTCTGAGAAAATACAGTAGTAATCTACAACTGGACTTAAACAGTGACTGAATCAGCTAAATAATAGATACAATAAAACACAATCTTCTGAGAGTTACGGATGCCTATAATGCATTTTAACTATCGTTAGAATAAACTCTTTATCAAGAAATTCACAATAATAGATTACAGCCAGTTATAAACCGTATTTGAACATTCTGATGCCGACTGTCATCCGTACTCTGTAAATATTCTCTGTTTAAATTACATGACAAAGAAAGTATGAAAAATTCCTAAGACAAGTGAATGTAGACACAACAATCGAGAACATAGAAAAAGACGAAAACGTTACAAATTAGACAATCTATTGGCTGAGTGTTTATGTCAGTAGACACAGTTAATTCACCTCGACAAACGGATTTGTTGTTACCATCATTCACATTAATTGTTGACGCCTGCAGCAGCGAAGAACCGTTGATTTGGTGACGACTTTATGATGACGCCAAGAGACAAAATGAAGACTTTTCCGGAACCAGAAGAACACAGTAATTCTTACCCAAGGCGAACGCTTCACTTAAAAGTTCTAATTTATTTTTTTAAAGATCAAACAAATTTGCGGCATCTGCATTTGAAAATCGGTTTTCTAATAAATTGTACATTTTACACGCTTCGTTTTTTCTTCTCGTTTCTAATAAGAAGTCATTATGTTTTATATCAACATTTAATACTAAGCACAACTTTGAGAAAAAACCACAAAAATTTATTCACATCACGTAAATAAGGCACGTGTATGTATTCTCTTAAATATGGACAAATATTGCTGTCATATATGGCATGTAAGCGCCGGCTGTTCGTCTTAGGGTCCTCGACAAAATCCAGAGATGGATATGCAATGTGGTTGGCCCTGATCTGGTATCTCGTTTAGAGTCGCTCTGTCACAGACGTGTTGTCGCCTCCCTCTGTTTTTTTTCTACAAATACTTCCACGGTAACTGTCCCGACGAGCTACTTTCGCTAGTTTCCAAAATGCACGAATTTAAACGTGCCGCTATGTCGGCATCTCAGTCCCACCCTTTCCCAGTCGAAACGGTTAAATGTAGCTTCATATACCGCACTTCCCGTCTGTGGAACTTCCTTCCTCTTACCTGCTTCCCTGATAGCTATAATCTCCAACTATTCAAATGCAATGTCAATCGACATCTCCAGATGCTTTGATCTATTCCCCGTCCTTCGCTTCATCCTTTCCTCTTTCACGCCCCTTTACTCTTACTCCCAGTCTCTGTAACCCCTTGTGTGCTAGTGGCACTCCTGCCTTGCTTGGGGTGAAAAGCTGAATATATATATATATATATATATATATATATATATATATATATATATATATATATATATATATATATGTATATATATATATATAAATATGTAATGAAAAACAAACCACTTTAAGGTACCATTACGATAATTTATTTCACCTAAATCCTTTTTTAAGGATTCAGGATCATCAGGTAAAACTTCCAACAACGAATTGAGAGGAAAAATGGGATTAGAAATTGGTGGGTAGTGTAATTTTTGTAATTTAATAGAGGGGGTTGAGAGTGGTAGTTAAACAGACAATATAAAGTATAGGGAGGGGTTAATTTTATATCTCTCTTAAGTATGTTTTATATTGGAGTAGTTGGAGTGACAGAACCATGACCTATTTAGATGGTTAAAAAAACGGAAATGAATTGTAGAAAATGTATACAAGTGAGTCTTATGGTAAAGAGAGAGATAGGGGGGAGGGGGGAAAGAGAGATGGAGTTGTTATAATTTTGTTTTAACAAAATTATGTAAAAGATAGCTTACAATGTTTGATAGAAAATTCGATGTCTGAAAAAAATTTTGTTATTAACTTAACGTTTTACCTGATGATCCTGAATCCTTAAAAAAGGATTTAGGTGAAATAAATTGTACCTTAAAGTGGTTTGTTTTTCATTACATATTAGCTCTGTCCTCACATTGAGCTCTCAGGATTTCATCCTCTTTGGATTTACCAATTCGGTTTACCAAGTTCCTTATAACTTAAATATATATATATATATATATATATATATATATATATATATATATATATATATATATATATATATATATATACGATGCGAAAAAGTAAAATACAATATGATTGAAAAATTAAAATAAGTTTCATAAAAATGTAATTGTACAGTAAAATATAAGAATTTCTTTATATCGTTCGGACTGTTATCCTCATCTGTTTTGCCAGTTTTTAATCAGCTTCACTTGAAGCAAAGCAGTTAGAGGATGTGGAAGAAATAGGAACAGAAATATTAATAATGTGCGGGAAGAGGACACGGTAATCAAGAGGACAGTAGATATCGATTGATATTGCAATTATTTTAAAGTTGACCGGAATGTATGGAATCAGAAGTTCCACAAGCTAGAAGTGAGAAAACCAATTAACATAGAATTTATAGTGACATCTAGCCAGCCCATCCATAAATTGATGAAATATCGACGCCAATTTAGTACTGTGCATAAATTAAAAGAAGTTTAGGTACCACAGCAAATAATTACCATGAAAGTATTAGTAGAAAAGGCCCAGGGAGGCAAACTTACGGCGGTGAGAAAAGGACTGGAGCCGAGCTGCCAGATCATGACAAATAATATTACCGATTCTTTTTTAGATTTTATCAAGGATTTTAATTTGAGCTCTGGTAAAAAAAATAATGTTTTTAATTTAATTGAGAAATATTTTAAATGATCTCCTTGTTCTTGATTCTAATCAAAAGTTGATCACCAACTCTCTGCGCCAAAAAGTAACGATGAAAACTGTTTGTATTCACAATTTCCTCTTTAGCAAAATCTGTGCCAAATTTGAACCAAAACGAAGTCGGGATCAGACAATAAAAATCAATTCATATTTTCTTAATCTCTACCTGGTTGCTTGATGGAGCCCTCGTATACCTAAAAATAACATCCAGAGAAATTCAAGTGCGCGAAGCATATCTTTTTTCTAATAGATTTCAAACTGAAGAAAGCTGTCTTGTGAGACAGGAAGTTGGTCAGATAAGACGCTTCGGAGGAACAACAGGTTAATCATATGAAATTGTTTGTTAAATGATGGGTCGTCAACGCTACGACTGATGTTCCCGACTTAAGTGTACCTGATCAAAAACCCGTGAATGGAATCTCAGTTTTTCGTTTACTTTCTCTACTGTTCGACATTGAGAAACATTACTTCAGAAGTATTCAAAGGAAGCGCACCTTCAGCAAAAAAACAGCAAAATGTCTTTCTATTTCTGAGAAGGTATTTTTGAAAAGTAAAAACACGAAACGTTCAGCAAATATTTGTTGCTGGCCAAACCTATGGGCAGTGAGTGATTTATATTTAATAAAAAAATATATTTAATCAAAAATTTTCGTTTAGTAAAAATTATCTCTTTATCTCCTAAAAAGCGATGAGACACTTTCGTGCGATATTATAATTTTATACTTTTTTATAAGTATTTTGTGTGAAAATGAAAATAAATTTTTAATATTTTATATTTTAAGCATGTCTGTCAGTTCGCCATTTCTTTATTGATATTATTTATGAAGGACCCATCAAATTCGGTTAGATGGAGTTCATTGGAACGGGAAGGTAATCCAAACACTTTTGAACCTCCGTTGACTTCCGGTCATATCCGGACACCTAAAAGGCTATGTAAAAATAAAGAAAAAATAAAACAATAGACTTACCCCCGTAGGCTGTAAACATTGCCAACCTTCCGGCAACCCCCGCAACACAGCTGGCCCTAAGTATAATAGTCTGTATTTCTTTAGACTATGTGGCCTCGGCAATGTACACCCGTTATCTACTTACACTCATATCTTCCCAGGGGAGAAGTCACTTCAGACTCCCCCCCCAAAAAAGGACTGAATTTTGAATAAAAACGGCGACACGTTCATCTTGTGAGATAAACGGATATCTACTGTAGTTCCATGACTTATGCAAGTCATAGAACTGCCTAATTTTTACTGTTGTTGGACACAAATATATATATTATTTGGGGAATAAATAAAATCTGAATATTTTCTAAATTTCCGCATTTTGGACAAATTTCTTATCTCTATCGATAAAAGGCAGGATGTGTGCGTGTGTGCGTGTGTGTGTAACGAATGTACGGATTTGCACCAAAATTTACATGCACATGCTCCAAGTTAGCGGGAAAGCCAAGACCGACATTGCGTTTCCCAACTCCCATCGATAGTGGACATAATAGACTTTTTCATGCTTCTACGGCAGTTTTCAGGTAGTTTGTGGCTATTTTGTACTGGCCAGAGTGAGAGCCAATAGCTGGCTGCCACGAATAGGCAGGAAGATTCTATTGGCCAGCATGAGAGCCAACAGATGACTGACACGAATGTTAACTAGCATGCTAGTATGCAAAAAAATTCGATAGCTGCATTTGTCACAAGTGGGAAAAATTTAAATCTGCATGGCACTTTACTCCAATTGGCTCATTCGCTTGCTTAAACTCAACGTTGATTCTGATTCCGCAGAACTGGGTTAGGTGTGAAAAAGTATTTGTTGTTAACATTCTTTTTTTATTCGGTTTTTCCAGTTACGAGTCCTTTTTTAAAGCTGATCGTTTTGTGTTCATTTTGTTTAGTTCTTTTTTCGTAACAGATTTAATGTTTAGTATAGAACTTAGAAAAAATTCGCAGTGTCAGATAGGCAAGAAGTAAGGCATGTAGCAACATCAACGCGGCAAAGGGCACTCCTCTAAAGGCAAGGAAGGGCAAAAATATTTTAAGTCAAGTGATAGCGATTGCTGTATGAGTCGTACGATTTTTGTATCAAGCACGGGCAACGCCGGGCCATGCTGCTAGTATTTAACTAAAATCATTATAATATTCTTGAAATTTGTCTGCAATAGCATTATGACTTTATGAAATATTTGTACAAAACTATTTTACTACTCAATCATACCAGTAAAATTAATTGCATTTTATGAGCAGTTAAACGTTAAACATTACAAATCTAACTGAACCCAATATCTAACTTGTATATTTTTCCAGGTATTCTCTTCTTTTGACAATGTCTATTTACATTAAGGAAATGAACAATGATGATTAAAAGTAATCTCATCTATCTCATTGAATGCAGGACAATCTTTTCACAGATGAAGAAGGGTTTGGAAGCAAGAGATATGTGGTCTTATCGGCGAATGCTGAAAATATTGATAAAATATTTGGTCAAAGTAAAAGTTTTAAACAAAATAGGAACTACAAGAAAACTTATAATTACAATCAGGACAAGACAATTGAATTTCTTGGATACATAATTAAGAAAGAAAACCTGACGCGAATCTGACAGTCATATGATACTTGGAAGTTAATAAAAAACAGGAAAAACAACGAGTAAGTTACTTAAAGAACGATTTTGTGCGTATAGACAACAGTATGTGAAAAGAGAATTACAAAGAGTTAATTTATTTAGAGCAATAGAATATAGGAAGTTGTGAAGAATCATAATCGTTCCAATCTTGAAGATACACATGATAGAAAAGAACTGAAAACCTGGCAGAAGCAATTTGAAAATAGGTAAATTATGCTCAAACATTTACAAAGTATTTTAACTTTCACTCTGATATTTAATAATAAAAATCATGAGTCTAAAATTAAACAATACCATCCGTTGATTTAAATGGTTAATTATAATTTATTTTACGTTAAATGATGGATATCTTTCGAGAAAGAATTAAGAGTCGTAATCCAATTTCAAAATATTTTTGTGAGATTTATAGATATTCTTCAACGATTCCTGTGTGAATTTTGAAGCAATTTTCCTGCTTAGATAACCATGATACATGTTCTTTCATTCACATAATTCATATTCTATTTTTAGTTTGCTTCCTATATGCATTATATCAAGAAACGCCAAAAAACAAACCGTATGAATTCGATACGTTAAAACCTGTTGAAGCAAATAAACTTCTCTTTAACAAACGTGGTCAATGACAAGGAAGGATCCTGCATATTTTAGTAGTTATGTCAAGAGAGTAAAACAAATCATATATTTACTCTATTTACATTCATTGAATTACAACCATGTATTGACACTATTCAATTGTCCTCATGTTTGTTGTTTTTATAATGTTGCGACCATTGGGCCGTCTATGTTGATCCGGCTAACATACAGGGAATTCCGAACTGAAACCTTTTTATCACATGTCAGGGGATATCTCGTCGCGTTTGTATTTATTGCTCAATTATTACTCATAAATTTCTACTGAGTTCAAGTACCGAAAGATTGTTCGAAAATAATTATTCGAAAAATACTCATTTGAATTGTGAATTGTTTGAATGAAAATTAATCGAAAGGTCAATTATACTAAAATATAATTATTCGAAATTCTTATGTTTGAAATACGTCTGGTGTCTTGCTTAGAAAAAGTCAATGCTGATTTACCAAGAACTAATAACGCTTTCAACTTACAATATATAAATTCTTAGACGCTCTTAAAAAAGAACAGGACTTGTAAGAAATTCATTTGCAAAAGTAAGAGACCGTTTCCAAAATATCAAGAGCACTAAGAAATACCGCGACATAAGTAGAAAACTTAAAAATTTGTCGCATTCATTCAGTCGTTGATTCAAGGCGTGTAGTATCATATAGCTTAAGGATGTAAGGCTTTTTTCTTACTAAATTGTTTTATTAATGATATTTGTACTTCGAATAATTATCATTTGTGTATTTTCTCTTTTAATTTTTACATTTTTATTGCAATAAAGCATTTTGCATTTCGAATAATTATCATCTTGTCCTTTCGATTAATTTTTATTCAAACAATTTACATTCCGAATAAATGTTTGTCTAATAATTGTTTTTGAACAATTATTTTCGAACAATATTCACATAATCGACCCAGAGATTGAACTCACAATTAATGTCATCAAACTCACGAACCAATGTTTCAATCCATTATTGTCGAATAAGCCTATACATTGTGGTGAACTTGGATCCTTAAACTGATTGCTGATTTGTAATTCTTAATGATGGACGCTCTTTAAAAAGAACAGGACTTTATGCTATTTGTTTTTCTTCCATATTGTATTTATTTCTATGCCAGGTCTACTAAGTAGGTTCTCATAGCCTCGCATCTACAATTATCGTAGCCTAGTTATCTACAATTAGAAAAATTAGAATGAATGTAAAAATAATCAGGATCATTGATAATTCGACTTGAGATAAAACCATGCGTTAATTATCCTTGATCTGCTATCTGAAAGAAAGTTTTGTTTTAAAGAGTCTCAGGTGTTGTTTATGTCTTTCAAAAGCGTCAGGTGTTGTCTATGTCTTAAATTAATCTGTTTTTCAGTTTCTTGTCGGTGCCATTGTATCTACGATGACACCTACATAAGGGATCATTAGTTTGAATCTTTAGTAAAGATTAAGCAATAGCAACGTCTTAAAAATAATTTTAACCATTGTTGAATCTTTATGAGAATCCTGTTTCACTATCGAATATCCTCAGAATCGAAACGTTTCCGAGACAACATTCAATCTAAATGAGAAAAAACTATTTTCTCAAAATAATTTAAAGGATTTTGATATTGATAAGATCGATCTTAAATTTATCTCACAGAATGAATTATTTAATAGACGTCTTAGTGATGAATTCTGACAATTTAAATCAAGTATAAAAATATTAGTATCTATTTATATGTAAGTTTCGTAAACTCTCCTCTATCTAGTATAGGGTTAACATCTAGATAGGTAGCCAACCAAGGCTAAAAATCTCAGTTTGCTTTACTATTAACCCCTAACAAGGTGAAACAGATGGATTCATAACTTTTCAAGTTATCTGTGTGAAAGTAAATGCACTTCTGCCTTATCTGGTATCCTGATTCAAAAACTTCGGAAATAATACTAATTAATTGCATGTGCAGATATATTGCCGGTGTTATATGCGGAATTGGAGATCCCTGTTCAAATTCCGGCCCAGGTTTGTTCAGCTCACTACCAAACATATACAATTTAGAAACACATGGATCTATTTAGATTCCGCCTAGTTTTTGGTTCGAATCTTAGACTCTAGCCAGTGTAGGTGAGAGATCATTCTGAATTGAAGACCATAGAAAAGGCAAAAAAAAAAAAAAAAGGAACCGCTTCACTGCCTTTCCCAAGAAGACTTGGCAATATATAGAAAGTAATATTTCATAGAAATATCTCACAAATGGCAGAAAAGGGTTTAGGAAATATTAGACAAAAATATTAAGAGCTACGAAGGGCAGGAAATTGTGGAGGGCATGATCACCAAGATCCTGAAGGGATAAGACATATAGAAGATGAAGAAGAAGAGATATCTACCCACCAACAGTTTTCTTAACAATATCTGAAGAATATATTTGTTTATAAGAGCTATAATTTTTAAAAATCTTTAATGTATTTTTTATTTCATTGATTCGAAAAAAATAGCTAAAAATCTTCTCATGTGAGAATGTTTACTTTCGTTGTGGCATCAATTAATCTGTATCCTAATGATGTAAAAAGTATTTATTTTGCACGGAGTGTTTAACAACATAGAATCAGCCATTGTCAATGCACTTCATTCAGTTACGAATATTAGTTACGCACGAACGCGATTTCGTGATAATTTCAGGGGTAAATTCAGTTACTGTCTATTTATGTTTCTATATGTTTCTATATGAATTTATATACATATAATGTAGGTAACAAGCCCGATGTTATTAGAATTTATAACATCATAATTTATGCAAAATTTTGAATTTTCAATAGAAATTGATATTCGAAAAAAGTTATTAGTAGCTAGAGTTCAAACATTTTCAATTGAATTCCAAGATATATGAAATGAAAAATATCACGTCCGGGTGTTCATTTTTTATTAAAAAGGCACACTAGTTTTCGGACATTGTTCTTCATCTCTGATTATCTGAGAAAGTTTTGAAACAAAAAAGGTAGTTAGTAAACATAAAGATATAATAGATATCAAAAGTTACATATTTATTTATTATATATATTAATTCAAATATTACACAACTCAACATTTATTTTAAGCAATGATTTTGGAGATAGTTAGTAAAATTGTATTTATTTATGAATTGCCTGTGGTTTAAAGATAATTGGCAATCAACATATGATTCTACTTCAGTATGCAGTTAGATTCTACTCTAAAAATCCCCAAATAATAAGTGACAACATTTCTCCAGAGGCGATGAACTTTTCGACAGCAACGTAGGTAAAAGTATGAGACCTATATTCAGTCGGCAGCTTTGACTGGGTGCAGGACAACTGTACACTGCCGACTGAACACCAATGACTGAGCGCCAGGACAACTCAGGATCGAGACAACTCAGCACCAGAAAAAACACTTTTTTTTATGACCGAATAAAATTAATTTATTAAGGATTAAAACCTTAATTTGTGATTATTTTTTCTTCTTCAGATAAGGAATTTGAAAAGGCATTATATAAAATATGAACAAGTTTTCAGTTTTTAATTATTTTTTATTAAAGTAAACCATAGAAAAATTATTTTTTAATAAAGTAAATTGCTATATGAAAATAATTCAATAAAACACACTTTTAATTATTTTTTAATAAAGAAAATCGAAAATTCAAAACAAAATTAAGTTTTGCATAGCAGAATAGGATTTTGGCATAAGTAAGAGGAAAGCAAGCATGACTCAATACAGACAATTCAGCACCAGAAAAACCTAATTTTTTTTTATAACCGAATAAAAGTTTTTTTTATGGATTAAAATCTTAATTAGTGAATATTTTTCTTTAAATAAGGCATTTGAAAAGGCTTTTAAAAAGGCATTTGAAAAGGCATTTAAAAAGGCATTTGAAAAGGAGTTTAAAAAGGTATTTGAAAAGGCATTTGAAGAGGCATTTAAAAAGGGATTTGAAAAGGCATTTGAAAAGGCATTTGAAAAGGCATTATATAAAATATGAAACAGTTGTTTAGTTTTTAATTATTTTTAATAAAGTAAATCATAAAGAAATTTTTATTTTTTAATAAAGTAAATTGACATATAAAATATAATTCAATAAGGACACTTGTTTTTAATTATTTTTTAATAAATTAAATTGAAAAATGCATACAATTAAGGAACTTTTGTTTTTAATTATTTTTAATAAAGTATATCGTAATGTAATCTATTTTTTAATAAAGTAAATAGAAATTCTAAAATATTTTTTCTAAAAAATCATTTAATAAAACACACATACATTAAGAAAAATAAATTAAATTACTTTATTAAAACTAATTAAAAACAAAATAATGATCCATATTTTAGATAATGCCTTTTCTAGACGGCGGTGTTCAGTTGTCCCTTGCCGCTTTGACCTGCGACTAACCTTAGCAGCTCGGATCTAGTGAAAAACATAGCACGTGGCGAAAACAGACATTTATTACCCAAACAGAATGGAGTTATTTTTACATCCTTATGTTAAGCTATTTCTGGGACTTTCTTTCTTGCCTATAAAATTTGACCCCAAGCCATTAACAACAAAACAACAAAGGTTTTTAATATAACGTCCCCACTTTTTGTTGCCAGAAGTAAGAATTCTTCATTGATATGGCGATTGAACAATCCCAATGAATTCAGTCATATTTATAGTGAAATACCCTCTTGATAACAAAGGAGAGGAGGCATCACTGTCGAAAGCAGCAGTTTCTAAAAGGTTCGGCGGAGCGGGATAACAGCTGAAATATTGAAAGACAATCAAAGATTTAGAAACTATTTTAAAAATTCACTTGCTAAAATAAATATGATTTCAAAATTTAAACTTTTATAATAAATTACTTTTAATTGCATGCACGAGTCCCATTATAAATACTTATAAATAATTATTGACAGATTTAATCATTATGATATTTTAGCATTGTATCAAGTATTTTGTAACTAGTGTCCGCAAATTGTACGAGAGAGTTATCAATGATAATATTCTATAGTCACCTCCACTTTTTCGGCATGAATTTTCGATACGTAAGTTTAAAATGAATTTTTTTAAATGAAAAACATGCTTGAAGATTTCATTTTAGCTTTAATTGAAACTTTAATCATTAAATTTATTATTTCCATTAAGTAAACAATTCTGGTGTATTTCAGATAGAAACTATATACATTGGAATGTCAAATTTAATTTCAAATTTTTAAATTTTCTTAAAAACGGCCATTTTCTTAATTTTAAGAAATTTAAGAAATTAATGTTAAATTATTCTGATTTAAAAGAAATATTACTTACTTATAGCATAAAAAAGTAATATACAACAAATTATTAACGATTGGTACTGTTATTTTTATCCACTATTTGATCTATGTGTTGATTGACGAGTGATGACAGCTACTACGGATGACCATAAATGAAAATTATTAGAAATCTGAGTGAACGCTTTTAGTTTTAGTTTTACTGTTATGTTTATTTATTAGAATAAAGGGACAAAACTCTTTTTATAATAATGGCAATTTCAGTCAACCGTACATAAAATAAGGAACGTATTAAGTAAAAAATACAACATAAAAAAATATTTGAAAAAAAATTAGCACAACTAAGTTTATTAAACTTTGCAATTTTGAACTCGTAAATTTTGTTTCTGCTTAATTACTAATTACCACAAGAAAATAGCCTAATACAGAGTTTTGCACGATTTTAAACTATTATAAATTATTATAATTAAAATTTAAAACAAATGAAAAAATTCTTGTAAAATTTAATTATTCATCCGAAAAAAATTATTTCTTCAGGCAATAATGACCATAATATTACTTATTTACAAACGCAATTAAAAGCTTTTCTAATTAAGTAATATCATAGTTTTATTGGATTCATTAATTTTCACTTCAGAGCAGATTTTCAGTTAGCACAAATTTGAAAAAAAAAGGTGATTTACCATCTCTAATGACTCTTACTTTAAACAAAAAAAAATTTTTCAGGAAATAAAAAGGTTTTGAACGAAATTTCAGGACAATAAGTAAGTGGGATGTAACATATTTTTAAAAAAATATTTTTTACCAAAATTTTCTAAAAAGAAATATTTCAAAAATAATTTCATTCATTTGTGAATAAGTCCTGAAAATTTCATTAAAATCGGACAATTACTTGATTTTGACAAGAATTTCCAAATCAATGTGTTTTCATCGGGAAAAAAGCGCAAAAAAAAATGTTATTTTAACGTCACCGCGATGACGTAAACAAAAGAAGACTTTAAGCAAAATTTCGAACGTGTTAGAAAATATTAAAAAAAATTTAAAAAATAATTAAAAAATTCATCTTTCATCTTAATAATAACATAAGCATTTTGACGATAAAACTTTATTTTCGTTAAGTTTGTGGAATTTTTTATTACGCTATGCTGTTTTCCCGCGAAAAAGTAGAGGTACCTAAATTCTAACATCGAATCCCCGGTTATCTCACTTTAATCCTCTCTGACATTTATTTTTAAATGTACTTTTTATCATATACAATTTGGTGAGGTACGAGCAAATTTTCATTCCGAAAATGTGGCCAAAGAAAAAAGTTCGGGGGCCATTGGTCTAAAGCAAATATATCTTGCTTATGTTGCCTTGAAGCTAAGTAGAAGTTAGACCCCCAAAAAGGTTTTTTTACGGCAAAAGAAACTAACAAAGCAAAAGTTTCACATTGAGTGAGAAAATAATAATTCTCTGATTTCTCCCTATCTAGCTTTCTCTGATAAAGTAATTTGATAAATAACATCTTAAAGCATTGGACAAAGATGGTGGTTATTCAAATACGTTTGTTGATTCATCCTTTAAGTGACTACAATAAAATAAAAAGCGGGAACATTTGATGGCATTCAAAGGCGTAAATTCTTGGAAGTGTTGAATTTCATAAAATTTAGAAATGAAATTATTTGAAACATTTTATGTCTCATTTGTCCAGAACTTCGATAATCATAAACCATACAATTAGAGAGAAGCGTGGGAAAACGATCAGTAACTTCAAAAAGAGAGCTAATATAAATGCAGCGGTACATTTTGCTCATAGCCGCTTGGAGAGATTTACAAAGAATATTAGTGATATTAGTGAGTAACAAATAAAGAGAGATTCAGTTTGGAAAAAAAAACCTAATAGCAGAAAGCGCCAAGGCAGGTGGAAGAGACGTATGATGGCTGGCTGATATAAAAAAAATATATATCACTTGTTGGCTATTGTGGCGTGTGAGGACTTCCTTACTTTCCTACTTTCAGCATCAGCAGGATACAACCGGAAGTCCCAGAAGTTTTAAAATCTTTGAACAAACTTTATTCTCTCTCTCTTTCCAACCTCCTATTCATCAGCCTCTATCCAACGGCCAGATCTTTTCAATTTCTTACTTTCAGCGAGCTCTCACTTCGAGAGACCTATCAAAGGGCTACACACAGCCCTAGTTGCAGAAAACGGGAGCTATCTTGGCAACTTAACGTTAGATTTCTTGTTCTCCCAGTGGGAACTAGCGGAGAAACATCTCTCAACAAAAACAACTACTATACACAAGAACATTGCTAACTGGGAAACCCCCATTTTCTTCCGTAAAATACTACTATTTTGCGCTTTTCAACCAGAAAAAAAGCTCTCTTGTATAATTTATCTCAATTCTTATGGTCGACAAACGGATATAAATGTTTATACGGAGCCCTTGGAACTTTAATATATATGAAAGTAAAATTAATTATAGTATTTAATAGGAATTCAAATAACGAAAGGGCGAGATAAATCTATAACCAAATGTATATATCTGATCATGTTAGTGGTTCTCAACAAAAGTCTGTGATCTTTTATCTCCCAAAAATCATTTAAAAGCTTTAACATATTTGTAATCTGTTCCATTGAATCCAACCAGATTCTCCAGACACCATTGGTAATAACATTAGCGTTGACCAGTGATTTTGGAAAATTTTGAAACAGTTAGGCATAAAGAGTTCATATTTATTTAAACGCTGTATTACTTCAAACATTTAAATATCTTATGAAGTGGAATTATAGATTAACAAACAACGCAAAAAGACAGAGGCGTTTCTGCGCACGCAATCACGCACATTGTTCGTAAGGAGAAAATCGGTTAGTAAATTGTTAATAAAAATAAAATATCTTAAACATTTTGAAATCAATGTCATTGCATTTGTCATGCATCATTCAATATTAATCATTTTAGATAATACAATCTGGAATGACTTCAAAAATAATTATTTCATTATATATATATATATATATATATATATATATATATATGTGTGTGTGTGTGTGTGTGTGCGTGTGTGTGTGTGTGTGTTTGTGTGAAAATATATAGAAAATAGGAAAGAACGGGTTAGGTTAGTAATCCATGGTTCTTTAGTATTTTAGTTATTATTTAAAAAAATAGTGCTCGATACAAAAGTAGAGCATAAATATAATTATATATTTAAAAATATGATTCCAACAAGCTACATAAGAAGTCTCATGTTTCAAAAACAAAGAGCTGAAAACTTCAATATAATTATTAGAATTAAATTGAGTTAAAGTGAGCTCTGTTTCATCTTCAAGCGAAATTTTTTTTTTTTTTTTGGAATAACTTATTTCTGAAATTTACGTGTTTTATATAGGAATCAAAAATTCCCATGGTGACAGCCAACGTGGATATTTGAAATAGATAGGGGTGTTGTCTGCTAATGATATGTATCAACATAGAGTTACTTTCATAGATGTTAAGTCAGGGTATGGTGGGGGTGTCTAAATTTAAAGCGGAAGATGTTTTCAATCAGTCAGGTTAACTTGTCTATGAAGATTAATTTATTTTTTTGTTTTATTTCTTTCTGAAAGGGTTTTGTGTATATAAAAACATTCGTAACATTTGTTATTTGACGACTTCATAAAGGGGTATCATTTTTTGTAGGGTGTTAAAACTTTTTATTGGGGCCATGGATTATAAAATTTAATTTATTGTATGTTAGGTTTTAAGCTAAATTATTCAATGCGTGAATTTGATGATGTCGTCAAAAAACCGTTAACTCATGTCTATTGTTTAATAGATTTTTATTATTTAGAAACTTGATAATGTGCAGTTTCTCATGGAGGCACAAAGGGCATGGGTCATCCCAAGTTTTACAAGTTCTAGTCCTGTTTATAATTTTCCATTTTACTTTAGGTGTCCTATTTATTTCCTTCAGATGCCAAAAATATTTAGATAGAGAAGTCTGATTTCTTTTATTTATATTGTTGAAAGAGCATTTACGCTGCCTCCATCTAGCTTTAAAATCATTCTTTGTGGACCTAATGTATATCATATTAGTATTAGGACTCTCAGTGGATGAGATAGTACATTGGTATACCACAGATTTGATGCAGCATTTATTTTCTAATGGGTTTCTACAATTACACAATTTTTCACTGTTATTGTCAGACTTAAGCGTAGGGTTTTTATTAATATTCAGGCATGGGGGTTTGTTCAGGATTTTATTATTATGTTTTTTTTATTGTACTTTCTAGGTTTTCGGTGCAGCTGTAACTCAATTTTAGGGTGTTCTTATTAAATATATTACTAAGGCGCGTTGTTATTTCTGGGGAAGTGTTTATCAATTAGGTCTAAGAATTTATGTCCTAGTTTAATACTAACCATTTGGTTGAACGGAGGGGTATATCAAATGATTTTTCTTTTCCTGTTTTTTTTACTTCTGGCTAGTGTAATTGTTTCTATAGTTAATGTTTGCATTTTTGTAACCACTATTTTTTAGGGCAACGTTATAGAAGCTATCGTGTTGTTGGAACATTTCTTTGTTGGCGGAGTTAATGCTAATTCTATTTTCTATTGCTGATGGTATATGTTTAATTATGGATGGAGGGTGGTTTGACTTCGGGTGTATATATAAGGGGTTAGTATTTGGTTTTCTATATGGTTGGTATGTGTTGCTTGCTAAATCTAGAGTTACGTCGAGGAAGTTTACCCTTTTCAATTTGGCACATACCGTTATCTTTAAGTTTAGATTTTTAAATTCACTAAATATAATTTTTCTGATTTTCTCATTTTTAAAACTAGTAGAATTCCTCACCACCATGAGCCCGTCATCTCTATACAGCCCGATGTCCTTAATATCGAATTCGCGGTGCGCGGTTAAATTGTACAGCAATAAAAGACCAACAAGGTCAGAAGACTCTGCAGAGTCTAATGATCCCATAGTAATGTCAAATAGGTCGTTATTGTTTTTTATCCATTGTTCCCCAATATCCACGATGGCTGTCACCATTCCTATATAAAACACGTAAATTTCAGAAATAAGTTATTCCAAAAAAAAAAAAAATTTCGCTTGAAGAGGAAACAGAGCTCACTTTAACTCCATTTAATTCTAATAATTATATTGAAGTTTTCGGCTCTTGTTTTTGAAATATGAGACTTGTGTTGGAATCATATATATATATATATATATATATATATATATATATGCTCTCGGAGACCGGATAGAGCTCTCTGTAGAAAAAGGTAGTTTTAAAAACAGTGGCTAATGCTGCTATTAATGTATTGCTCTTCAAGTACGAATTGAGCTCCCCTGGCTACTAGCGTATTTCGTACAGAAAACGTTAAAATCTTCCATTCTCTCTGCCGTCCGCCGACAGCTTAGAGGTACGATCTCTAACTGATGCCAAAACGGTCGAGTTTCGATGCCGGCTGAAACCAATCGGGCATCTAGCCACATTGAAGAGCTTTGATACATCGTAACAGTCTGTCTGTCGATTATATATATATATATATATACACACACACACACACACACACAGGGGCGATGTTTAAATTGCCGCTATATTATATTTTTAATTCTACGTAGGCGCGTTGTTTGTTTTTGATTTACTCAACTGCACAGTGTAGTAGGGTCAGTTAGGGACGTCTATGAGAAAACGAACACCACCTCGCTGTTAACTTCGCAATTCTCGCCGCCAGAAATTTGGAAACGCTATGCAATACTGCTTGGTATTCGAGGACAGTACAGAGGATTTGGAAAGAATTGGTTGAGTCTAATGGTGATTACGAAAATTTTTTGAGTGACACTAGTGATGGCGACGTTATGCCTCCATTCATTTTTCCACTGGGCCTCAGATTCAACACAGAGACATGCATCAAGCGCCTTGAGGAGGTACTTCTGGATCAAGAGGGTGGGTGCAGGAACACCCTTTGTCTGGCAACAGGACTCTGCACTATGCAACACAATCAGGAGAACCCAATCATATCTATCAGATAATTTTTGAGGTCACACCACTTCTTACATGCTGCGATTACATAACCCCTTACATCTGGTCAGACTCTTCAGACTGCAACTCCCTTGATTATTGCGTGTGAGGGCAGTTAAGCGACAGACCATCAAAACTCCTTCTAACTCCAAAGATGAACTGAAGGTAAAGATTATGGCAGCATTCAGCAACTTAAACAAGGAGACCGTCTAGAAGAGTTACAAGAGATTCCGAAGTCGTCTGAAAAACGTGGTTCAAGACTATAGCGACTTTATTGAATAAATGTACTCTTTAGTACTTCAAGATATTTTTGTGCAATTTTAATAACTATATCTGTTAAAATGAAATATCAATGTTATTTTGATTTTTCTGCGTAATTTAGACGACAATTTATCCATCGCATCCTGTATACACATACAAACACATACACATACGCACACAAATATATAGACATGTCCCATTAAAAACTTCAGACAATTTTTGCCTACTTGTTCTTAAGAAGATCCTCTCATATTTAAGTTTCTTAGTATCATTATTAAAGGAAGAAAGAAAGTTACCATGTTGATGTATATTCATTTTATTTTAAGTACTTTTGGCATTAGCATAATGTCATCTTCAAAGTTTTGTTTCATCTAAGACAAAATTGTTTTGTTCATCTGAAAATTAAATTATTTACTTGTGAAAAACGCTAAACTTATGTACTGTACGATTTTTGATGTAAGCATACACGTGCAGTAACGTTAAGTGAGGTAACTAAGTGATTGAGATGTCAAACTATTTTTTAAAAAAACTATTAGTAAAAACCTAGATATTTTAAAACTATCTGCTGTAAACATTTTAAAAATATTTGTGCGGTATACATAAATAATTTTATTATGGGTTGGTTTCAATTTTTTTAATAAAAATAGCTTCGATAATTTTTACTTTATATTTATAATTTTCATGCAAAAGTATATATGTATTTTCAACAAGATTTTTTCTAAATTGCAAACGTGAAAAAGCATGCTATTGTAAATGTTGACAGATGGCAGATGCATCACCTTCTAGGCAACGTAATTTTGGCGTGACCAACATAAATATTATTTTTTCCTGTTGGAGATCCAATCCCCTGAGGAACATTTAAATTTATATATAATGTTGGTTTTCTGCAACATATTAATTGGTGGGGAGGATTCATTATGAATGATTAAACTGGATATATTGAATTTAATATATATATATATATATATATATATATATATATATATATATATATATATATATATATATATATATGTGTGTGTGTGTGTGTGCGTGTGTGTGTGATTGGTTATATAATCAGGACATATATGTTTGTTTAAATAATCATTATATATTATGCCTATTTATTTTATTTTTTGTTAGAAGTTTCATTTTCTATTGAACTTATTGTGTTGAACAGTTTAAGGAAATTCGATATAGACTTACAGAAATCGCTAACAAATTTGAAATTCAACACTGCCTGAACATAAAAAGATACTTAATTCAGTGTACAAAGGAACTATTCATCTTTGCAATAATAAAGATAAATTCATGAAAATCTCTAATTATGAACTCACCGACTACCAAAAGGAATTACTCAACTTTGGACTTAACTATCATCTTTCCAGACAATACAATAAATTGGATGAAAAAAAAAAGAAATTAAAAAAATGTTATATGAAAACATACAAAACTTAAAGAACAATTACTACTAAAAACAAAACCAGAAATTTGGGACCTACTCAAAGCTGTAGCAATAAAAGACAGACCTGACAAAAGACAAAACAGGTGCGTGGAAAATCTCTGCCAAGGAGCAACGTAACCATAGTAATGTAATTCTGCAACAAGCAGTTAATGCCAACTTCTTCGTTGTATTCAATAAATCTATAATTCGAAAATACAAAAACGACTTGATAATCACCCCAAATTTTAAAAAGTCAACAAAAATCCTGTTAACGAACTGAATTGAAAATCACAGCCAAAAACGGGAAACAAGACAAAACTTTCCAAAATAATTACTGACTACAAACCTGAATACATGTATGGAACTATAAAAATACATTAATCAAACTTTCCACTTTGTTTTATCACATCGCAAATCCCCACTCCGGTTTATCAATTAACCAAAATCGTTAACCAACACATAACACCATACATAACTAGTAAATACAGCATTAAATCAACTCATGAACTAATCCAAATCCTGAAAACACAAAAACCTAATAATGAAACAATAGCCTCACTTGACGTTGAACGTTTATTTACCAGTGTGCCAGAGAAAGAATTGATATAATTATGAAGAATATTTGCAACAACCCATCTCTCCCCGAATTAAAAATTAGAGCTAACATATTTTGGAAACTGCTTTTGACTTGTACCACTGAGGTTCCCTTCTATGACCATCAAAATAATACATAAGTAGAACGCGATGGCGTTTCCATGGGTTCAATTCTGATACCAATATTTAGTAACTTCTACATAGCTAGCCTTGAAAATAACATATTTAATCCCACTAAAAATCCCCCATGTACCTAAGATGTGTAGATGATATTCTCATCTGTTAAAAACATGGAGGAAACTTTCAAAAAATCATTTCCTTAAGCTTACATATGTACTTATCAATAATAATAAAATCCCGTTTCTTGATGTATTGATAGACACCAGTAATAATACATTTACTACCTCCCCATACAAAAAAGAACTACCATAAACATGTGCACTCTCAACTATAACATCGAATGTCCTAACTATTAGAAAATAGTGATTATACAAAACTTAATAAATCATGCAAAATCTAACTCTTCAACGAAAGAGATTTTCTACATTGAATTAAAAACATTAAACAAACCCTAATTAAAAGTTGCATTACTAGTTATATTTTTGAGGATCAAATTAGATGAGCTATTAAAAATATTAACATAAATCAAAAAATCATAATAAATCCTCAAATAACGCTAAACATATAAACCTATTATACCGTAAACAAATACATTCTAATTAAAAACAAGATGAAGCAATAATAAAAACTCATAAGTACAAATATATCTCCTACTGATACCAGTAAAAAAATAAAATTAATTATATACTAGACTAAATTTAATACGACACAATAACTCTTCTCCGTCAACTCGTGTTCTACAAAAGACCAACATTGTATATCAATTTAATTGCCCTTTTTGACATTGTATCTTTAACAAAAAAGAAAATATGAATGTTAGCTTTACAATGATCGAGAAGTATTACATTTCATACGGCTGAATCAACCCCAATACACATTTAAAGTAATATTCTTATCACGATTTACAGAAATACTAATCGATAATATAAGTATACTCCTCCATGAAAATAAAAAAAAAACTTCAAATTCTGGAGGCTCATTATATATGACATTTACGGCCAGCAATAAAGAAAATTAATTATGAGTATATTAACAATGTTCTAAAATGTTTATAACAACAAAGTCTGAAAAATATCTAAATTGTAATTGTTAAAAACTATAA
The DNA here is from genome assembly GCA_963932145.1 of Acanthosepion lycidas. Lineage (NCBI taxonomy): Eukaryota > Metazoa > Mollusca > Cephalopoda > Sepiida > Sepiidae > Acanthosepion > Acanthosepion lycidas. The sequence goes on from OZ010604.1 coordinate 37,101,434, forward strand.
TTGCAACAGAATGCTCTTAAAACTTTGTGAAACAGGCTTCACGAAATGTTCATAAATTACGATCTTTAAATTTGTATAACTGCAACATATTTCTTCGAAATTACAAATGAATGCTAAAAGCCTCTTGACATATTCTTCAAAATCTGAACAAATGATCAAACATATATTTCTTGTTGACGCACACACGTACACATCAGTCATCCATCCATTCTTATCTCTCATTCTCTCTGGACGGTCTCCTTGTTTAAATTGGTGAATCCTGCTATAATCTTTGCCTTCAGTTCCTCTTTGGTGTTAGGAGTTTTGATAGTCTGTTGCCTAACTGCCCCCCACCCCCAACACAATAATCAAGAAGGTTGCACTCTGGGGTGTTAGGTGGCCAGATGTAAGGAGTGATGTGGTCGCAGAAATTGTCTGACAGACATGATTGGGTTCTCCTGATTGTGTGAATAGTTCAGAGTCCATTTGCCAGACATAGGATCTTCCAGCACTCACCTCATTGTTTAAGTTGGTATATGCCACCATAATCCTTGCCTTCAGTTCAGTTTTGGTGTTGCAATAAGTTTTGTTGTTAAAATGCGCCCCACACATAATAATCAAAGGAATTGAAGTCTGAAGTGTTAGGGAGTTAGATGTAAATAGTGATGTGGTCGCAAATTGTCTGTCATCCATAACTTGGTTCTTCTTGTACGGCATCGTGCATAGTCTTGTTGCCGCACATAGCGTCTTCCTACAGTCAATCTTTTGATCCAAGGCAGCACTACAACCTCAGGGCACTTGATGTACGCCCCGGTGTTAATTCTGAGTGCCAGTGGGAAAAGGAATGGAGGTATAACTTCGCCACCACCAGTGATCACTTCAAAGACTGGATATATCATTTATCGTTTTCCGATTCCTCTGCTCTGTCCTCAAATTGACAACCAAATACTCTGAAAGAGCTATCGGCACGAATGCTAATCAGTACGACATGACGGTTCCAAATTTCTGACGGACTGAATTGTTTCGTGGTGCTCTTTTTCTCACAGATGGTGTTCAACTGACTGTACTATTCTGTGCAGGCAACAAAATACAGGCAACTAACAACACTCATGCGCAAAACTTAGAAGATAAAATAGCGACAATTTACCCATACCAGTCTAAGCAAACGCCAATCTAAAAACCTAAAACACAAATTAACCTCATCTAAATTTAACCAACACTCATAATAAATAAAAAACTTAAACTGCAACTCCAAAAATATAATTTATGTACTTAAATGCACGAAATGTAAAAAGTCATATATAGGCATCAGCCAACAACTGAACAACAGGGTCTCCCTACACAAAAGCAATATAAAATTGCCAGACAACAGAAAACTTTTTGTATCACAACACATTTTCAAATGTAACCAGGGTAAGTTTAATATCATGCCAATATATCAAACAGACAATTACTCGTACCTACAAATACAGGAAAAAAACTTTATAAACAAATTTAAACCCGAACTAAATAGATCATAACCCCCGACACAAAAACACACAACATGCACACAAGGAGACCAAATACAGTGATCAAATCACTCACATACATGAACGCACGCTCACACAACTTTTCTGTGAGACACGAAAAAAAATATATGCATATATATATATATATATATATATAAAATATATATATATATATATATATACGCATGTTGACAAAACAGAACTACTCACGAGCACGCACATAAACCCCACACAACGTACGTGTGTATGTATGTACGTTGTATATGTGTGCGTGTATGTGTACACAGGTTCCATGTAGCTTGGGAATTAAGTATGAATGTGTATGTGTGTGTGTATGTATGTGTGTGTATATACTGATTCCTTGTGGTGGTACGGTGTGTATGTGCGTGTGTGTACAAATGAGTTTACTAATTCCTCGTACATGTATGGAGGGGGAATATACGTACGCATATATACACGCATGCTGACAGAAACACACGAAAATGGAAACAGATCTAAGAAGGCACAGGGGTCAGTAAAACATTAAAAGATAAAATGCCGATAAGTAATTCATCATTTCTCTTGGACCAACCTTAATTGTTTTATGGCCCTTCGCGAAGAACTCTTCATTGCCAATTCAAGAAAAACATTCGGATTACTAACACAAAAACAGAGAATGTCTCATATCGAGAATATTTAACATTGAAAAGCATAAGGAAAAAATTAATTATTTTTAGTAATATTTGAAAATCTCCACCTTTTACCTGATGACGGTCGCGAGACCGGAAACGTGTGTAGTAAAATTATGGAAAACAAAACATAATATTTTTTTTTTTAAATCCACATTACAACCAAAAACGTTTGCGGCACCTCTCTTCTCTTCTTTTTAATATATATATATATATATATATATATATATATATATATATATATATATATATATATATATATATATACTCATGGTAAAAAATTTAAGACCAGATACAAATCGGTTACAAAAATATTAAATACTTTAATCGAAAAATCTTTACGAAACATTTATTTAATTAGAAAATCTAGTTTATCAACAAACAAGTGAAAATTCCAGGCTTTATTTGATTAATTTAAACAAAGTATTTATTTGGTTGGTCATAAAGATAAGACCATGTGAGAAAAAAAAATTATAACTAGCTTCAGATGTTTAAACATCTACTTAGCTCATTTGCTGCATTAAAGTTCAGATTTTAAAATGGCTAAAGGTAAAATTTTAACAACGTTTGAACAAGGCAGGATTGTTGAACTGCAAAGACGTGGTCTTTCGCAAGAAGCCATTGTAAATGAAATTGGCCGTAGCAGAATTGTCTTCTTCATTAAAAATCCGGATGCGTATGTTTCTAAAGAATCAAGCGGTCGCCCCAATAAAATCTCACCATCTCTAGACAGACGCATTAGGCGAGAAGTTAAGAGAAATTTAAGCTTAACATCAAATCAGATAAAAGCGAATACAAATGCTGAATGCAGTTCTCGAACAATTCGACAGCATTCAAATAAGAACTTGAAACGGCTGCAGAGGCCTTGCCTTCTTCTTCGCCATAAAAACTCCTGTTTACAATTTGCTTCCAATTATCAAACTTGGGATATGGATAAATAGTAGAATGTGTTGTTTTCAAACGAGAAAAAAATTAACCTTGATGGCCCCGACGGTTTTCAGCGTTACTGGTAGGCAAAAGATGTCCCAAAAGTAATTTTCTCAACACGGCTCAGTGGAGGTGGATCATTTATGGTCTGGGGTTCATTTTCGTACAATGGATCTCTTGAGTTACAGGAGGTAAAAGGCACGTCAAACAGCTTTTAGTTACATTGACATATTAAGAAAGGCATCGCTAATTACTGAAGGCATTCATCTATGTAGAGAAAACTGGATTTTCCAACAGGACAATGCTGCAATTCACAATGCTCGAAAATCAAAGGATTTTTTTATGGAAAATAACATTCAGCTCTGCTCTCCAGGTCTAAACCCAAGCGAAAATGTTTGGGGATGAATGGCAAAGGATGTTTATAAACTGTGGATGCTCGTCGTGCTGCAGTTTATGCATCTTGGGCTAGAATCCCAATCACGCACATGCAGAAGTTAATCATGAACATACCAAAGCGAATTTTCGAAGTAATTCGCAGAAATTGTGAATATACTGAATATTAAATTGTCGTTGTGACTTATTTGTTCTGTATTTTCTATTTTTATTTACAGGGTACTATCTTTATGAATAACCGCCCCAAATACCTTTTCAATGTTCGTCTAAATTAATCAATTAAAAGCTTGAAATTTTTACTTATTTGTTGATAAACTACGTTTTCCAATTAAATGTAAATGTTTCGCAAATTAAAGTAAAAGTATTTCATATTTTTTAACCCTTTTGTATCTGGTCTTAAGATATTGACCACGAGTATATATATATATATATATATATATATATATATATGTGTGTGTGTGTGTGTGTGTGTGTGTACGTGTGTGTGTGCGTGTGCGTGTGTAGTTTGGTAATTTATTTCCAGGAATGGTCCTTAAGTTTCCTTAACAGATGTTTTGGTTGCCGTGACTTTCAAAAACTGCTCTCATGAAGCTATTGACTTTGTGAGACTATGTTGCCATTGATGGTAACATTATTGGAACTTTTCCTGAATACATTTCAGTAATTTAGTCAGGTGTTCCTGGATATCAGCCAGTCATTGTCTTTTCAGAGCATTTTCAATTGTGTAAGTAGCCCTCAAATTACAAGGAGCTAAGTCTTGCGAATAAGTTGTTTGATACATTTTTGGAATTGATTTCTTTGATTTGAAACTGCAATATTAGAACGCATCATCTGCAGAAGAATTGTCGCATTGAAGAATCCACTTGTCAGGGCAAAGTTCCTCCGAACAATTAATCTTCGTTCTGAGTACGCCAAGGTAAGCATTCTCTCCACATTTGCATTTGTTTTTTATATTTATTCTTCTTCCTTTTTGATTCCTTGAGCACATCTCGCCCTTACTTGAACCGCCCGTTGCAACACAAAAAGCTGAATGACTTCCTGACATCTTTAGCATAAGCCATTTTTAACAGAAGACGTAAAATGCAACACCGAAAGTCGAACACGGTCTGGATGAACAAAAGATGTATTCTAAAAACTAAGCAAAGTGCTGAAAAACATTTCGTTAGAAACAAAGAAAAGAGTGCTGAATTGCAATGGGTTATGCATCGGAAATGTCAGTAGATTCTGGAAATGGAGAATAATGTCGCAACACAAAACAAAGATACTAAGGATTCCTTGGACAGCAACGAAGAAGTTTTAAAAATTTTGGCAACAAAAAGAACACTTATACTCAGAATTAGGAAGAGACAGACTGAAATTCCTTGTGTATATAATGAGGAAGAAGAACTTGCGTATATTGATTGTAAGAGAGAGAAGTGAAGGGAAGGCAGCAAGCCACCAAGCTAACGGGAATAGATGGCGGAACGAGGGTAGGTAGTTTTAGCAAAGGGAGAAAAAACTGCTTCTTCAAATCTTTCTATCCGCAAGGGATAGAAATATTTGAAGAGCCATGATAAGCCATATCTTGAAGAGACACGACACATAAAGGAAGATGATATTAAAGAAGAAGAAGAAGAAGAACGTTTATAATTCTAATACAAAACCTTATGTTAATTTGTTGCTTCGTATTCGTTTCACACATTTTTTTAGAAACAAAGTAGCATGAACACGTACAACTTCCTCTACTGCACACGAACGAATGAATCATTTCATGATAGACGAAAGTGGAAAGTGCCTGAACCCTCTCGGTTATAAATGTTTACCTGACTCATTATTCAAATGAAACGTTGCAGTGATTACGTGAGTTTTATTGCCACACTTGGTATATTATATAATTACATAACTAAGTATTAAAACATATATTTGACATAATTGCTCAACGATATTCATTTCCTACGGATGTTATTATTGTTAGCTAGTGATGTGCACTCTTAGTGATGTACCACGCCTAGGTACTTCAACCATAGTTCTTGTAGCAAGTACTTTTGTACGAGATGGTGTTGGTCACCCCTTATTTACACCCAACTATTTTTCTTTGTCTTATGCATTTACCGGTCTAAAAAGTCTTCTCTATTTCAAGAGTTGTTCTTTTTGCTAGATGGTTCACCAGCCAACTCTTGCTATTTACTATAACTAGGTGAAGAAGAGATGGATTCATGCCTTTCCTATATATATATATATATATATATATATATTGGTGTATGGAAAGAATAAGTTCAAGAAAGATAGAAAAAAGACCAAGAAAGTATAGGTAGATGTTGCGATATATGATTGAAAAAAGATTATTTTCAAATTTAAAAAAAATATGATCAACGAACAGAAAAAAAAAGAAATGAAGATGAAATTACAATTGAAGATCGAAAGGAGAACGTTGATGATAATAAGACACTTGTATATATTACAATACAAATATTGACGCAAAAGAATCTATTCAATATATGTATAAATTCTGTTCAACTCGAAAGCGATCTCTTTATAAGAACTCGTTTCTGCATTTTCCATCTAAAATCAATGCAAATCTTCATCTCTATTTCAAGTAAGACGATATCGAATCGTAGAAGATATTTTACTCTTTATCACCAACGCTACCGCCTCTTGAATTATATTTCATATGCCTTCATGTTATACAATCTCTCATACGGCTTCTTGTCGGTTGAATATAGTGTGATTAATTCTAAGAGCATACTCGTTAAGGATTGTAAATGAAGCTCAAGGCAAATCATTATTTTAAAAAATGTTTTTCGACATTAAAAATTTTTTAATTTTATTTTGAATTTTTCTCTGTTAATTAACGCTGGGGGCTTAGTTAGGTTTAATCTAATGTAATTTAAACTTATCAAAGTTTTTGCTTCGTCTGTGATTTTATAAAATAAGTTATCTTTGCAGAAATTAGTAAGAAAATAAGATGAGGGGGTAAAACAGATCGACGTAGAGATATATCAAGGAACAGAATAATATTCACTGTCTCTGTTTTCTTTAGTTAAGTATGTGGAGGCGAAAATAAACGAATAAAAGTGACATTTCATTAGAATGCCCATTGATAAATTTTAATCAGGATAAATATTTAAAAAAGTAAATTAAAATAAATTCCGGGGAGTTCAATCGGTTTTAGAGCCCGAAAACTCTCTTTTACAAAAAGCAAACACCATCTGCAGGTTATAATTTCACTGAAAATAATTAGACATGAATCATAAACCAATTTATGCTTATCAATTTTTTGAATATATTATTTTTATTTTTTGCATATTTTACAAACACTATCTTTCGCAGCCCATTTAGCGATGGGACGTATATTCAAGTTTCAGATCCTCTAAAGGCGTTCCAAGTAAAGTGCCCGCTTGCAGGGACACCCTTTCATAGCGATAAGCAAAAAATTAAGGTCCGCTCGAATATAGAGAGCATAGACTGAGGAATTATTTAACACACGCTTAAAGATCCGCCAGTAATCACGAGGGCCAAACTTGTACCGTTCCTTTCTCTATCAGCAACTACTCTCGTTGAATATACTTTTCGTTTACATATTAATACATACGCATATATATATATATATATGTGTGTGTGTGTGTGTGTGTTGTGTGTGTGTGTATTTAGGTAGCATATCTTCCTTAAAACATGTTTCATTGAATAATATAAACATATTATGCCATTAATTCTTTCTCGTTTTCTAATTAGTTTCTTGATGTTAAGATGAAATTCATCAATGAAGGCATCGTAGTTTTTTTTCCTAGCCCAGTACTTTCGATCTCCTCCATGATTATCCTCAGTGGGGGGGGGAATTACACAGAAAAAAACTTATTGTAATTTTGATCGTTGTGATGGTGATTTTTAAAAACACATGTCAACGCATTATGTTATAAGGTTGGTGCAAAAATAATGTCGTTTTCTCACATAGTAGCATATGTGAGAAAACGACATTATTTTTGCACCAACCTAATAAAATTATTTCAAATTTTCTTTTTAGGATAGGTTCGTATGAATATTAGGTTGGTGCAAAAATATTGTCGTTTTCTCACATATGTTACTATGTGAGCAAGCGACATTATTTTTGCACCAACCTAATAGAATATGTATTATTTGTAAGAAATCAGTTTGTAGATCAGGTCTCATTGATGTATTTTTGTAAAGTGAGTTTTTGTAGAGAGTCAAATGTATTGCTGGTAATATTTTAAAAAAACATGTATTGCTGTTAATTTTACTATAAAAATCTATTTTTATACTTTCATAGTGATTTGACCTCAATTTGGTGGTTAACTATTTGCCCGTATCTGGGACCCCTAACTGCTGCTACCACCCCAGGTCAGAGTTTACCTGTGGAAAACAGCAATTAAAGGGTTGCTGTCATTTGTAGTTTATCATCATAACGAGGACGACTCATTTTGGTATTATGTTCGAAGTTGTGCCAATAAATTAGACTTTAATTTAATACCTTAACTTTCATATGAAATGTTTTAGCAGATAATGTTCGATCAATGTAATAAATGATCTACATTGAATTAAGTGACGTAACTTTAAGATTAAAAAAATCTTGTTGAAAAATAACTATCGGTTTTATAAAATAAATGTTCTATTCGCCTATCCTCGTGATATAAGGAGATAGCCATTTCGGATGTTTGAAAATGAATCAGTGTGAAATACACTATTGATAAATGGCCCTCTCTTACCTTTTCCTCAAGACAGTTTCACAATGTTCTTCTGTTCTCAAATAGCTACGCACCAAGATTCAAAGAAAAAGTGGCATCTCTACCCCAAAATTATCCTTGTCCTTACCTGTACATTTCTCATTTGCAGCAATTTTTATATCGTAAGGAACCTAATGCAAGATTTGAAACGAATCCTAACCGACTACTGCTTTTCAAATACATTGTTTCATGCTTTTTTTGTTTTTCGATTTTCCATATATTTTATTTAGTTAGTTTGGATTTTTTCCATAACGTTCTCTACTTTTAATCATATCTTCCTCCTAACATTTTCCCCTCCTTTATTTGGATCTTTCAAAATCAAGAAACACGTGGCAGAAGAAAGAATATGCGTTTAAGTGTCACCATCCGGGTTATTTTTCATACTCGAGGGAATGGTTGGAACCCAGTTTGTCAGTATATAGCACTCTTATTTCTAATCTCAGATTAGAAAATTTGTACATTCATTCATATATATATATATATATATATATATATATATATATATATATATATATATATATATACACAGTGTAACCCGGATATGAGAGACCCGGATATAAGAGAAACCTGGATATAAGAGAGATTTTCTCTGGTCCCAAATTAGAGCCATACTTACCTAAACAAAATAGACCAAGCCCGGATATAAGAGAAACTCGGATATAAGAGACTTCTTCTCCGGTCCCGACAACTCTCTTATATCCAGGTTACACTATATATATATATATATATATTTGTTAATGTACTTGATAATTGAAATAATATTTCCCGTCAGTGTTTGTAATTCATGCCTTAGCGCGGGTAAATACCACGTACTCAACTAAGAAGATGAGGATGACACCGTATTCATCAACGCCAATAAAAGATAATGCAATAATATACTTATGAAATCAGCAATTATATATATATATATATATATATATATATATATATATATATATATATATATATATATATATATATACTGTTATACACAAGCACACATATATATTTATATATTTTGTTATAATTATATTTAAATGTGTTTGTAAGATTTCACATATAAATAAAATATATCTGTAAAGAGGCAATATCAATAAAAAGAGGAAACTTATCTTTAGCAACGTATTTTGTCCTCTGATGGACCATCTTCATTAGAAGACAAAATCTGTTGGTAAAGATTTTTTTATATATATATTAATGCATATTTCTCGTTCAGATTGTTCTCGACAGCCTTTAGCCTTACCGAAATGTAAACAAAGCAATTTCTAAAGAATTAATGGATTTATATTTAACCCGACATTTTTATTACTTTCACGATAATATTTATACGTGTTTTAAAATAGTAATATGTCTGTCGTCCCGCGCAGTCGATCTATATGAACTGAAATGTCAAAATTTAAAGAAATCCATATAATAAAAGGTTTCACTTTCCCCACTTGGAGAAATAGACTCGGCCAGATAATGTAGGCGTAACACAGGGAGGTGAAAGCAGTAGTAGGTTGGGCAGTGAATATGGGCAGAGAGTGGGGCAGAGGTTGCGAGGGTTCCGGGTATCCATATCGGGAGGATATCCGATGAAAGAGTAAAATAAAAGTTTAGTTTATATTCAATTTGTATAAATGTTTATTTCATATTTCTGTTTTTACATACTTAAAAGGTCTTCTTTTCTCACATTTCTCAGTACTAGGCCCTATAGCTCCACCCCTCAACCTACTTGAGTTTTAGTGGCATCACCAAACATCAAACCTCTGCACGTCACTGGGGGAAATGAAGCGCATCATGACAGTGTATCTATAGTTTTTAGGGGGCACCTACATGATTTAACACGAATTAACCGTGTATTGATGGACAGTCTATATCCGAAGAGACATCTGCTACATCAAAAAAGAATAGTGCATCAAATTTCACCGCAGTTCAATGGACAACCAGTCAACGCACCGTACCTTGTATATTATGTTTCATGTAGCTTTTTAGACGTTGACCAACAAAGGTACAATACAACATCGCTTATTGCACCTCTCTCGCTCAGAGAATATCAACATTGAACAATGGAAATATTACCCTGTCTTTTATAAAGACGTTCGAGTGTCTTTATAGAGGAAACCGCGTATGGTTTTAAACACTGCCTACAATTAGTAGAAACGAGTGTAAGGCATTAAGGGCTTTGTTATGGTGTCGAGTGTTTCGAGAAAACCGGCGTCTGCCTTAGCAGATCTGACATACAGAGATAATGTTGCGGTTAATTAGTACTTCTTCAGGAACGTAATTTACCGATGGGGATGTATTGTTTCAAAAAATAGCTTATCACATATATTGAATACAGATGGTGAGCTCCAGGAACCTTTTCGCGATTTGCAGATAATCCATTATTATTGGGTTCAACAGATTCAAACCCCATTGAGCATATTTAGTATATTTTCTAGTCATGCTTCCAGCGACACATAACACAATCTAGCACAACAATACAACCCAACAATGTGCATGGATATATATCTTCACGCAACAAATCCAGGATCTTACAAACTCCATGATATGTCGCGGAGCCAACGTTATTCAGAAAATGTGGATATATATGCTGTTAAGTAACTGGCTTCCCTTTTAAGCGCATCATTTTATATCCAACTATAAAACATATACACAAAAATTTGCACACTTTTTGACACTAGAAAACAGTAAATTATTTGTCAGGTACGTGCGATTATAAATGCTGGTTAAAGGAGGAGACGAAGTAGTAAAAAGCGACAATGATTCCGAAAATGCCACCAGAAATGCGAGAACGTTGCTAAAGTTCAAAGATGTTTCGGAAAGGAGTTTCAAACAGATCCATCAACTCGGCTCACCATTACAGATAAGTTTGAAGCAGAAGGAACTGTTCAATACTCGCCTGGTCTAACAGACTTCGCGCCAAAGGATTTTTCTCATGGTGTAACTTAAAAGATAATGTTTATCGCACAAAACCGGCAATAATCGATGAGATCAAAGCAGCTATTGAAATTGAATACGCCCAAATCCCAAATGAACAGCTTAATGCAACTCTATGGAACGATGTTGTCGTCAGAGTCTGGGCCAGAACGGTTATCAGTTTGAACATGTGCCTTAACTCAAAATAATTACACATCTGTCCTCTTTATTTGGAATTATCAATCTTTGATGTATTTGTTTTGACATTGAAGTAATAACATTCAGAATGTATGTACCATTTCGACGATAGTGTGTATTCATTCATACATATATTTGCATGCACTTACGCCTCGTATACTCATACGAATTATATATTAATTTCACATGTCTCTTCGTCTTTCTAATCATCTAGTTATCAACATAACCCGCAGTCTTCCATATATATATATACATATATATATATATATATATATATATATATATATATATATATATATATATATATATATATATAGAGAGAGAGAGAGAGAGAGAGAGAGAGAGATGGTAGACTATTTATCCATACATGTCTAGTCTAATGATGAAAAAATCATTTATTTAAACAAGAGATAATATATTTAAGCATGATGATCATTCTTGCTAATTCATCTCATCTAACTTAAACATCTAGTGACCAATATATATATATATATATATATATATATATATATATATATATATATATATATATATATATATATATATAAAATCGAAGCGTTAATAATAAAAAGAAAAAAACAACACTCGATAATAGCAACTAATCAACTATGAACACGGACACAATGTGCTAACCGTGTTTGGAAAATAATAAACCACATTCCTACCACTGTACGCATGTGGTTTACTCTACATATTCATTTAATAATTAAAATACAAAAACATCCTTGTAAATGGCTAATGGAATAGGTAAAAGTGCTCGGATATATAAAAGATTTAGACAGTTTTTACACACTTTATATCCAGAAAGAAAATCACGTCTACGAACACAAAAAAAAATTATAAAAAGCTCAATAGCAGTTCATTGTCGGTCGTCTTTAATGAAGCATGTATAAAAGAGATATTGCTGCCCATAACAATATACCTACATATACGGAGAGTGTGAGAAAGATAAGGGAAAAGAGAAACAAACACACAGTATTTTATATTACCTAAAGTCATTCAATGATGGTAGAAACGAAATTTCCAAGGATTTTCAGTAGAGCCAAAATAAAATTTAACATCATTATCAGAATGTCTGCTCGCTCAGTATAAAATATTCTCAGTCATATATTGTTTAAGAGACAGATCATATACTTCGGCAGTTGTATGTATTTATAGAAAAATTGCGTTGTATTTGTTGGAAATATAATTGTTTAAAATAATGTAAGATTGTTATGTTGGGATATACATGTGTTTATGTTATTAACGCAGCTATAGTTGATCGTAACAATTTCTGTTAAAAATATTTTTTTAGTGTTGGTGAATGGCTAAAGTCCTTATGAATTAAATTTAGGAAAATTCTTTCGCTATTAATTTAAACATTACGGTTAAAAGGTGCATAATGCACCTTTTAACCGTTATGTGACGTTACGCTTACGGTGTTTCTGTTTAGATTTGCCTTTTTTGTTTGTTTTTTTTTATTATAAATACCCTAAATTTACTTCATGTTTGTTTAGTTCTACATTTCACATATTTACTTTTATTATTACCAAATATTTCTTTATTGTTGGAGTTGGTAGATAATCTAACTTGGTCTGATTTATGCCAATTATGTAGTATTTTGTGGTGGTGGTGGTTTGATACTTTACTGACGTATCTATGGTTAAATCTATAGTTAAATAGTTATTCAAGTCTAAGTTCACATTGAGAAAGTTTAACACTTTACCATTGGTCGTAGTGGTAATATTTAGTTCATGATCTTTAAAAGCAATTATCACTTCCTATCTCAATCAGTCTCTATTTCGTGCAATTGTTCTACGTTGGAGGATTACATTAGAGTCCAGTTTCCTTAATGTCGAAAATAAATCTATGTCGCCATTATCAGATTGCAACAGGTTTTCGCCATTTTATGGCGTCTGCTATTTTGGCCACTGGTTAATTCATAAAGCATTTTTCGGGTATTTACATGCAATTTCAATGACGTTTTTGATGGTTTTATCGATATCATTTTTAGTTGGGTTGAGTAATAAGCATTGACGGTTGTTTAAGAACTTTTTCTTGTAGTCTTTAACTGTGATGAAAGCTTGCTGTTTGTGAAATTTGTCGATCCTATCCTCAATTTTTAGTTTAGTGGATATTCTTGGTTTCACTAGTGATGTTATGTTCACGAGTCGTTCTATCTATCTATCTATCTATCTATCTATCTATCTATATATATATATATATATATATATATATATATATATATATATATATATATGATAGGATAAAGTACAAGTAGGAAAACCAATCTTAATCTAACATGTTTCACTTTATTAAAGCTTCGTCAGAAATCAAGATAGAAATGATAAAAGATGATAAAAAACAAGGAGACACAGATTAATGGTATGTTGTGTTTTTACGATTTCTTATTGGTTAGTTATGTGTCATGTATAATGAAGTAACAGATAATATTCAATCATGGGAAAGAAAACCTTCTTGAAGCTGAAGTGTGTAAAAGTTAGTAACACGCAAGAAAATGTTTTGAAAAAATTGTTTTGGTTTGATTTTTCATTAAAGCATATCTCATGCGTATTTTGCATATAACTTCATTGATTTTTTGTATTCGGAAGAGATAAGTTAGATTCATGATTAATGGATCTGTAGAAGAATGCAGATGTAATGTAGTTTTTTAAACGTGTGTTAATAGTTGGTAGTATTGCTATAAATATGTTTTAATAGTATTTTCTCATTAAATTTATGTCCCACCTCGTAACGGTGCAAGACAAAAGAGTTTAAATGTCTAATAATAAACAAAAGAGTTTAAAAGTCTATTAAGAAACAAAAGAGTTTAAAAGTCTATTAAGAAACAAAAGAGTTTAAATGTCTAATAATAAGCAAAATAGTTTAAATGTCTAATAGTAAATGTCTTTTGTGATCCTGGATTTGGCTTTTTACTCCGAGTAATATACACATGTTATTGCACTGTAGACATTTAATTTGATAAACTTCTGCATTTGAATTGTGTTTGTTTTATTTTTCATCCTAATTATAACTCCGATAGTCTTCGAGGTGGTGATATTGTGTCAGGGATGGCTAATTTATTTGCGAGTTTAGTTGAAGGATAGTATTATGAATTTTATATAATTCTTGCGGAAAAATGTTTTTATGGATTTTGTGAGCCCGTTTTTTTTGCGTTTAAGATGAAATGGTATGGGTAGTGTTATAATAGTGTTATATACAAGCAATACATCTGTAGAATAACAATACAATAAACAGCATTTACCGGCGTAAGGGTCCCAGCTAGCGTCCAGCTGGCAGACAAAAATAAAGCAGGTTGTAACTCAATACAAACCCTGCAAACTAACTGATGAATCAAGCTGGTATTTATATAGAAATACCTCCAGCAGCCAATCACAGCCAAAGCAATGGAATATCCCACTTTAGCACAATGAGATGCTCCATGGGACCATAAATAGCTCTCTTTCTCAAGGTTGAATTATTATTTACCTAGCTTGCTCCACAACTGAGTGTTTATCTCGACCACGTGATTTCTCTACAACATCAAAACTTTTTTTTGAATAATATAGACATATTGTGTCTATTCATTTTATACAGCTCCTTTTTCATTTCTCTAATCAGTTTATTCATATTCGGAGGATATTCATCAAGGAAGGCCCCGTAGTTTATTCTAACCCAAGTAATTTCGATCTTATCTAAGATCATCTTCAGGGGCAAATTACAAAGAAAATCTTTTTATAATTGCGATAAAATTTGCATGGCGATTTTTAAAAACGTCCACGAACGGTCTCTGTAATTATTAAAAAAAAAAAATTTTATCCGTTGTGGCTGTGGAATCTTTTGCAAAACAATCGTTTCAATATAACGGAGATAAGTGGAAATTGGTAACAGTGAAATATGGCATTAAATTTTTGTTATATGCATTTCAATACGTTGCTGCTACATTCGTAATAAATTTTGTTAAGTGTTGGTTGGTTGATTTTATTATAGAGTACATCGAGAATTTGAAGGTTTTGTTTATTATTTTCGCGGTGTAGTAGTATTTTTCTGTATTGTGAAGGTGGGTGGAAATATGTCTTTACATGTTGCACAATAGAACTTGTATCCAACAAATGGAGTGGAAGACGTCTTGATAATATTGTGGTCGTCAAACCAACGTATGTGATTATTATTCTCTCAGACATACAACCTCAACAGTTTTTTTTTTAATTCTGACGTTGGCATGTTTGGTGGTTCCAGTTTGAAGTCGTTCAAGTTGACGTCATATAAACGGTCAAACTGGTTTGCTTTTGTTTTTACTTTCTTAAATGCACTTCAATAGAAGGCTTCCCCTCTCTCTCTCTACACACACCTACACACGTCCAAACACATACAAACACAAACACACACACAAACACACACACACACAAACACAAACACATACAAACAAACACAAACACACACACACACACACACATATATATATATATATATATATATATATATATATATATATATATATATATGTGTGTGTGTGTGTGTGTGTGTGTGTGTGTGTGTGTGTGTGTGTATTTAAGCAGCAAATTGTCTTTTAGACATCTCTGATTGAATAAAAGCATAATGAAAAATTACGGTAATGAATAGAAACGCACAGCTTTGTATAAATACTTGTACTGATGAGCAACATATAGTTTTCTGCTCGTTGCACCCTTGAAGATGATATTGGAAAAAGATAATGTACTTGAGAAATGAAAATAAAAGAAATTTAAACTGCTATAGAATATTTCTCTCATCAATACACGGAAGGTTATTTGTGAATATGAACGGATTTTTGAAAAAAATTAGCAAACATAATGGCTGTAATTTATTCAATCAGACATATATATATATATATATATATATATATATATATATATATACACGATATTAATATAGAAATATTTAAATTCACTCCAAAGGGAATCTGATGTTTGATTCTTTGTGGATCGAATCTGGAATTTATCAGTATCCGATTAAGTAGTTTTTTGAACTATTAATTTGTTGACGATTTATCACTGGCTAATCACTTCTGAATGCAACGTGTTCCACTTCCTCATTTCATCTCGTCATTTTACTACTTTGTAAGTACTACTAAAAAGAGATTATCCAAGACTGATGGTAATGTGAGCAGAACAGGTTATCTCTTTTCCTATGATATAATATCACTCCACATAGACTAAATTCATTTTCTTCGCTATATACAGAGTAAATACCGGAACTATTGAATTTATAGAATTCTTTTCCTGCCAAGGTTTATCTAATGATACACTTGGAAATAGTCTACAACTACGCAATCTACGTCTGATGGATTTCTTCGTTCTACATTGTTGAAAATAAATAATTCATTGTTATTAGCTCTCGAACATCTCTAGGTATCTGCAACAGTCAGTAACGCGAAAAGTTTATTTTCAAAGCAAAATAATCTTCATTTATGCTTAAGATCAGTTCCCTATATTTGCCTACATCGCTTAAACAACAGCAGAAAGTGTAGCCAGCGAATTTTATATGCATACCTATATGCATACCCGCACACCCGCATATATATATATATATATATATATATATATATATATATATATATATATATAATGTAAAATGAGAGCGAATAGAATCCAATTTCTACTTTCGTAGCATTCAATTTAAAAGAGGGTTCAATACAGAAGTAGAGGAATATTCTTTATTTTAGAATATTACATCAAAAACATTGTAAAAAACGCTACACAAATGCAACCATGTTTCAATGTGTATTAACCATCTCATCAGGCGTTAGTAAAAGACTGGTAACAATTTACCTGCTCTTTACATGAGAAAAGGAAGAATAAGAAAAAGAGTAAGAAGAAGATAGGGGATAGTAGCAGGGTTTGTTTTGTCTATATTCAAATCAACCATTCGGAATGGCCTACGCTAAGTTGAAAGTAAGGGGGGAAAATGAAAGAAGCAATTATACGTAAGAGATTTAGAATCGTAGACGACATCTAAATATTATATTCGGTACGGATGTAAATCGGCTATAAAAGTTATACATTAGACAAATGCCATTTCCTATGCGAGAAGAAAAGTAATTTAACAAGATAATCGACAAACTACGTACTATGTGAGATCTGAATTTTCGGACACGCCTGTGTCTTTTCTCAAAGAGACGATAAATAGAAAAAAAAATTAAGTGGGACTTTTTTACCGGGGAAATTTTTTCTTGCATGTCACATATTTGATAGTTTTAGAATATTTGTCAGGATTTGGGTTGTACAGCATTTGTAGAAGACTATATTTTTAGAGTATGCTTAATTTACTGTTTAAACCAAGAATGTGTGAATTTGTTTTAATTATATATATATATGTATGTATATATATTAATTTTTTTTATCATACAACGTGTGTTAGCACGTGCGATACCCTGTCTTCATCAGCCGCCGACCAGCGGTGATATCACGGTTTCGGTGGCTATGGCGGGACCGCCACCTCAGGCGCCACCAGCAGCGTTTGCCACCAGGCAGTGTATGAAAAAAAAAACTAATTGATCGTTCCTCTTTGTAAATTCTTAATGAAATAAAAAAAGATTTATATATATATATATATATATATATATATATATATATATATTAGACTTTTTATCCAACGCGATTGTTCACTCGGAATTTCTCAAGGTAAACGTAATGATTTATTAAATATTTTACAGTCAACATTTTTAAAGTTAAGGACGCTCATGAATATTTATGTGGTTAACTGAAAATTTTAGGTCTTAAAACCTATGTTACGTCATATACCATCTCTGAAAGAAAATATTTTTAAATTTAAAGACGCACATAAATATTCAACAGGTTAACTGAAATGTCTCGTCATTCTGCCCTTAGATTTCGTCATGTAGCATCTTCGAACGAAAGGGAAGGTTTTAATTCACAGATTCTCATAAATATTCAGCAGGTTAACTGAAAAGTTTAGTCGTTTAGAATTTAGATTACGTCATTCAGTATAAAAGATTAGACTGCACCATCCGCAATGAAAAAATCATTTGCGAATATACTAATAAATATACTAATAAATATATATGAGCGTTACTAAATTTAAAAATTTTGAGTAACTGTCAGATATATATTTGTCTCTTCTACAGATATACTCCATATGAAAATATTTACACACACACATACACAAACACACAGGCACGCACACAAGCACCCAGGCACGCACACACACACACACACATACATACATATATATATATATGTATTGAAAGGGACAATTATTTTAATATATTTTCTGTTTATACGTTATATTTTATAGATACAAATATTTAAGTAAATGTTCTGTTTTTTAATAAACATTATTAACAACATTTGCCGGCCTGAATATCCGAGAAACGTATCTATAGAAAATAAATTAAAATAATTTTCGGTCTTAGTCCATTTCATAGTATATGATGTCATTTGTTTACGTTAAGATATGCTTCGTGTAGATATGAGCGTTCGAGAGAAATCATGGGAAATTTGTTGTTTAAAAACACTAATTTGACCTTGCTAACCAGACGCTTCCTCTGTAGCTAAATGATATATCACGTCAGGCTATATGACGGTACCGTGTAGGATACAGGTTCGATTCCTGTCGGAGGGCACATATTTTCTATGAGCCATATTTAACGTCATATATATTACACGTTAAGCACACACACACAAAATATATATATATATATATATATATATATATATATATATATATATATATATATATATATATATATAATTGTTAATACTATACCCAAGTAGAACGACGGCGAACATGACTCCATAAAGTCTCTTGCTTTAATATATGTGAATTTCCCATGACTTCTAAGAAAAGATAGTAAAGTAATTTCTTGAGGTTTTCCGCCAAATACAAAATTGTTATTCTCCCTGACTAACTGCCAATCAAGGCTTGAGAACCCAGATCATATTAATGTATAAACACGTTATCATATAACATATTCAGGACACATTCAGAAATAAGTTAACAAAAGAGTGAGAGAAAGAAAGGTTTACATATATATGCATTTATATTGAGTGAATGCTTTCCTACAACCCCCCCCCCAAATAAAACAAACAACCAAAAAAACAAAAAACAAAAACCTAATAAATAGCATTGGAAGGTCACCCATAGTCACAAGTAGAAAAAAACAATATAAACTCACAATAATGTGAACTTCATTTAAATCTCTACATTTGTATATCCTTGCACTTTCTGTGAAAAAAAACCATTAAAACGGAAAGAAAACCGTTATATAAGAGGATGACGTAAATAAGGCCAGCTCTTTCTGAGAAATTCGTGATGGGACACTCAAGAAAGCAGACGACAATCCTGGGGTTAAAAGCAAATTCAACAAGCCTGCCAATCGAGTTATTATAATGAGTTGACTATATTTGACCTGCTATTTGTTTGTTTTGCGTTGTGGTGGAGAAGAAAGTAGACATGATGACGGGCTGAGCCAATCACAATAAAAAAACGAAACAAAAAAAACTGACGTTTAACAGATCCGTCCGCATCAAGATGAGGTTTTCTTATAATTGCTAAAATCATACACATATAACTAGATAGGCAAGAATATACACTCAACATAACGTGCATTTCTCGAAGGATATATGGCTGTATTCTATATACGCATAGATTTTATAACATATATATATATATATATATATATATATATATATATATATAAATATATATATATAAATATATATATATATATATATATATATATATATTTATATATGTATATATATATATATATATATATATATATATATATATATATATATATATATATATATATATACGTACATTCATATGGAGAGAGAGGAAAAAATAAATACGACAAAAATAAGAGATTTATTGATGAAGAAATAGATATTGTCATAAATTGTATGAAAACTTACCTATATGTAGGAAATGCCGCACATATATGTACATTATATAGACAGTTACATAAGTTCACACTGACATACGCACACATCATACGTGTATATGTATGTATATGTGCGTGTGTGTGTTATGGCGACAGAATAAATACATCAGTACAGGAGAAAGAAGAGAAAGGAAATGAAAAAAGGAGAGAAACTGGATAAATTCATGAACTACTCAGCACTTAACGGCAAATAATAAAAAATTCCCTGAAATAATTAGCATAAAACAAATATTAAAACACAAGGCTTCTTGGAATTGCAACGCAAAACCCCAACATAAGATCCCGTGCAGTCACCCGTTAATTCCTGAGATTTTGTTTCACGTTCTCGTTCCAAAATGTCACTTCATCACTCCAACAGCAACGTCTTCTTTCTCGCTGGTTTTGTCACGTACAGTCATTGGGGCTGGCCGTGCGACAAACTGCCACTCCCTTTTATTGATAGACATAAACCTAGACCTCTGAATACGTCCATGCAATTATACTCTTCTGATTGGATGGATTTTCTGCTCATAAATATATTTTGCCTTTTCTTCTAGTTATTGTTATCGTTTGCTACAAAAACACAGCAAGATGCATATTTTATGGCGGAGGAACCTCAAGATGGCGGTAAACACGAGGGAAATATTTTGAAGGTTAACACTTGCTGATTTCTGAGCATGTGTACATTTGATCAAAAGTATCTGATGACGATGCCGGGGTTGTTTTTTAGCTCTTTTGCGGCCATTTTTAGCTTTGATGGTAAGATATTACTATGGTTGTTGCTAGGGGAGCAGTTCTTCAAGCCTTCGGCTTTGAGTAGGTCTCTCAGGTCTGGGTGAACTGCTATATCTCCACACGTAGCAAGTTAGGATGGTGACTGGTGAAGAATTTCAATCTCGGTTGTCTTAGTGATAAGGTCAAACTTATGTTGGATGTGGCAATTTGGCCCTAAATTTAAGAATTATTTTTGGTCATCTGTTAATTTATGGCTACAAAGATTTATATATTTGTCTTCACTGTTGGGTCGTAGAATGTTTCCTTGGTATAATTGACAAAGCTTTTTAGTAATTATTTGTCTGTGTGTAAGTTGGTGCTCGCAGATACTAAAGTTGGAATGGTACAATGCTTCATTATATTCCGATTCGGTCAAGGTGTTTTTCATTAGAAACATACTAGTAGAAAACAAATATAATAATTGCATCCACCTGTAAAAAAGATTAAAATAATGTAAGCTTTAATAATAAAAAGAAAAAGCCAACCCATAACAATATTAACTACGAACAAGGCCACAATGTGCTAACCGTTTTCGGAAATTAAAACATCTCTACAACACACTAAAACATACACATAATGCACACACTCAATTATGCTCAAAAATCGAATCATCCTTGATAATGGCGAAAGGTATAGATGTTTTTACACACTGTTTGTTCAGAAATGAAAGTTCTTTTTCGAACACAAGAAAAATTGAATAAAAAGCTTAATCGTAGTATCTTGTCTGTCGTTTTTAATGAAACATGCATATATATATATATATATATATATATATATATATATATATATTCATATTCGCGGACTATCTTTTTGGTGTCATTATTAAAGGAAGAGAAAATATCGGTATGTTGATATTTACTATGTTATTCCGACTACTTTCAACATAGCGCAATGTCATCATCAGGGTGTTCTGGAATTCAAGACAAACATTGCAGTGTTCATCATTTTCATAGGCAAAATTTCTGTGCTTATCTGAAAGTTAACTTTTTTACGCGTTAAGTGAAGAGCGCTGAGAAAGAAGGTGATCGCTTGACACCGCTACAGGGGAGGTAACTTAGTATGGTGTGTCGAGAGGTTTTAAGAAATAAGTATTAAAATATTAGTGCAAACCATAATATTTTAAACTATCTATTGTACACGTTTTAAAACATTTGTGCAATATTCATAATTAATTTTATTAAGGTTTGGTTTCATTTTTTTAATATAGATAGCTTCAAAAATTTTTAGTTTGTGTTTATTATTTTCATGAAACATTATATATGTATTTTCAACAAGAATTTTTCTGAATTGCGAATATGGACAAGTATTAATCTGATGTTATTTCTGATTTTATTTAATTTATTCTCTTCTTTTTTTTCCTTTTTTCGTCTGACTGTATACAATTTCTGATTTTGGGCTTGTTGAAGGAAGAGGAAGAGAGGAAGCCATTGACCTTTTAATCCTATACTCTATAACATATATGCTCTTTTTCCAACAAAGATGATTAATGGAAACTGTAGAATATTTGGGAAATGGATGACGAAAAGCGATGAATTAGAGAATAATAGAAGCCAAAATTGTAAGGAAAACATGTTTGGGGAATATTTGTAAAAAAAAAATCAAGCAATATATGCTGAAATAAAATGATGCACTATATTTGCAAAGAGGACACATTAAACAGGAAAATCACTACTAATAACTATGCAAAACAATATTTACCATCCCCGCAGACTAAAATGGCTTTAAAAAACAGAAAGGATGCAAAAAATATTAAATATGATTGATATGGAGAAATAGTTCTTGTGCTGAAAAACTTATGTTATATGTATTAATTTTACATCGTATTATCCTTACTGTATTACTTGCTATATAATGGCTTTTATTTTCTAAATTTATTCCTTTTTATGCTTTATTAATTATACATATATTCATCTTTCAGAGGCTATTCAAAGAGAATATTCGGGGTTGAAGAAAATTCCATTGATTCCTCATATATTCAATAAGTATTCTTTGAGATTATGTCATTTGCTATCATGAAAAACAACGACGGAATATTTGTACTGAAAAACATTCATTAACATTCTGTTAAACTCTCAAATTTAGCAATGCTAGAGTAACGAAACTCTAGCCAAAATTAGCGTTTACAATTCTACAGCAGTATAAATTCATTGAACTATGAGAGATAATGGTATATCATTTTTTATATATCAGAACAATATTAGGAAAATTAATGACAAAATGGAAAACCCCTTTTCGTGTGATCTGTTACTACCATTGGGAATTAATCTGAATAAAGTGATATTTACGTTAAAGTAGCTACACAAATACATGAAAGAGAGGTGTTGCAGAAATTTTAATCTATTCATTTTTTATATGTTTGCGTAAATAATTTAAACAATCACATTTAATTTTTTTTTGTTTATGCTTTTATCCAATTTATTATCAAGTATCCCACATTGCGATAAAAGGAGACCGGATAAGAAAGGTGACATTTTGTAAGAAGATGAACTGCTTAATGAAGTGACCTTCTCTTTTTCGACACATAATCCTTTATATTTCAAGTAGAAAACCAATTTCATAAAATCCGCCATCGATGAAATATAATTTTCTATGACATTGCATCATTTGCTACTTTCACTCTAGACCAACAAACAGGAGAGAATATATAAACTTGTATCAACTAAAGACTGTGTACGAGACCTAAACCTTTGATGAAACCTCATGTATATCTTGACCCCATGAACAAGACAATACATTATCAGTTTCACCTGGTCTCTGTGTAGAAAGACGATATCAACTTTTTGAAACTCAATTCCGTATGTCGTAGACTTTGAACTTGACAGAAAATATCACGGAAGGAACAAGTGGATACGTATCGCCAGCTGCTTTTTCATGTAAAACCAACAAAGTTTTTTAAAAAGACGAACTAGAAAATTAATATGATCATTACTTATCATCATAAATATTATTTGTTGGAACTTTGTTGCAATTTCAATATCAGCTACGAACTGATGATATTGTATGGCAAAATGAAAATAGTAAGAGAAAGAACTACATGAAAGAATTATTTTATGTGTATAGTGGCGGGCAAAAGAAATGAATGAACTAAAAATGTTCACTCAGATGCTTTGAACTTTCAGACGTAATATCTTTGGATATGTAGAATTGTAATATAAATTGTCGCATTCACATGGAACTAATACGAAGAGAGATATTGACCTGAACGCCATGTGATACTGAAAATAAGGCGTTCAAACATTGGGAGCCAATAGAAATAAATGTAGAATTAACTGCTTTTATTATTGGGGGAAAAAGTAAAATTTCCTAAGATATATTTATTTATATATTTAAAGATATTAAGATTAGTAAGCAATATTTATTTGGGCTCCTACTGCCAGGAATTGCAGCTTCAATGTAAGATTGAGAAATACAACGATTTCTCTTGATAGTAATCCCGATGTTTCCTATTATAAACACGAGTTTTCTACATTGTCTAAA
Source organism: Acanthosepion lycidas (assembly GCA_963932145.1). Taxonomy (NCBI): domain Eukaryota; kingdom Metazoa; phylum Mollusca; class Cephalopoda; order Sepiida; family Sepiidae; genus Acanthosepion; species Acanthosepion lycidas. Next base: position 37,125,861 of record OZ010604.1, read on the forward strand.
TACGTTGAATGATGTTCAGGTCAAGGAATTGTGCAGGGCAATTTTGAAGCAAATGCTTAATCAGAAGGAAACAACTTTGTTATATTTGGCGTATGGCATGGTAATCCATCATTTTTACTTTCAGATATATGCAGTAAGAGGTGTGACATTATCAAGGCTTTATACTTTTCACTGTTCTGTGTTCCATCGATTTGTATCAACTATCTTGTAACCTTACATTTGATGTAGTCATAAACAATCGAATTTTATTGTCTTTCTTGTATATTTTGGAGTGTTTTATATGTCAAGTATCAGTTCTTTGCTTTCGTTATTATAAATTATGTTTTGATTATCCAATAGCAGCGGTTCTTTTATCTAATATTTTTCTCTAAATTGATGTTTCGCTAATGACAAAATGTCTGTCGCAATACATTCACTTAGATTACATTTATTTCGTATCATTTTTACTCTGTTACTTGATACTTCAGTACCAATGCTGATTCTAACCATTACTTGATGGCCTATTATTTTTGAGTTGGATACAGATAACGTTATCAACGTTCTTTGTTTTTATTTATCTAATCTCGAAGACCTACCAGTCTCTTTTTTATGCAATCCTCTCCCACCAACAGCACAATTGTTCTGGTGGGTGGGGCATGGACAGCAAGCCTTCTTATTCCAAACATCATTTCAATTTCTTTTAGACTCATTCTTTGTGATGTTCCGATATTTTTATCTTCTTCTCCGAAACTAGAACTTCCTATTTCAAAACTTAAATAAAGTTTGCTAAGGTAACAACTGGAAGCGCCCCCACAGATATTATGCAATGTATGTCTGATCATTTAGAATGACAAAATGAAATGATTATCTTAATACAGGATATTGTTAAACTTGAGGGTTATCAAGTGGCTCATAACTTTTGCCTGCTTTACTTTTATTGCCACGATACGGTCAGGAGTCTCCCCTGTTAGGTGAATGCACACAACTTGCATTAAAGTCTTGAAAGTAAAAGTTAGGTAAATTAATTTTGTATCTAGGGGGCTCATCGCTTTTGCACTCCACTATAAGTAGGTTATATTTCCCAATCTAAATCCTAACAAGCAATATCATTTTAAAGAAAGCGTAGGCGAAGCAGTTTTCCCTCCGAAATATTTAGTATTATGAAGTTTGAATTGTTATCCAAATTTGTTTATTTTTCGTTTATGTGGAATAATTTGCAGCGACCATTAGACTGAGAACAGGAGAATGTTATATTTGTAATAAGAATAGAAACGATGCATTCGTCGATGAAAGTAAAATATTTATCACCGTTATAAAAAGTTTCGTTTATCTTTCTGCCACTGATAAATACTCTACTTTATTCTGAAGAAAGTCTCTGAGACAATGTCAATATTAAAACAAGAGACGAGAATATTTCAAATTGAAAAGTAAGCGCTATTTATGACAGGAAGTGAAATTCGAAAAATAAACAGGAAGGAAGAGGTCGACGGAATAAGCGAATACACATACACGCTTATATATATATATATATATATATATATATATATATATATATATATATATATATATATATATATGCACACGCACATATAAATATGTATGTGTGTGTGCGCGGAAGTATATTTGTATGCATGTATTAATAAGTAGGTAAATTTAAATCCCTGTGTATACGTGAAGTATGGAAATGCACATAGAGAAATACACACACGCACGCACATATACACGTACGCACGCACATATACACGCACGCACACACGTATACACACTCATGCATACATACACACACACACATGTCTATATATGTTTTTACCACATGACTCATTTTAGTGACTACATGAGTATTAAGCGCTAAGTTAACGTTTGTCATAATATGCAATAAAACCTGAATAAAAATGAAATCCATTATATATATATATATATATATATATATATATATATATATATATATATATATACCGGTTCTACCAGCAAAAGTCTGAATCATGTAAGAGCAAATTTTTTAGATTAAGCTTTGAACCATTGTATCTTAGAAATAATCAAAGATATCTTTCTGGAATTCTAGTTTTTATTGGACTATACTTTGAGCAATAAGAAAGCGTAATTACTCTCCAAGCTTAACATAATAATCGTCATGAAATTACATGATAAACGAAAATGACATGCTCATCATTAATTAATCTTAACTAAGGATCCGAAGTTCATGAAGGATTGAAATCAAGTTCAAATACCTGCATATTATTCCAGGATTATTTTCCACCTTATTCAGGATGAACTTCGCTCTCTCTAACCTTCTAAATTTCTGCCCTGGAGTAACAAGGTACCTCACACGTTTTGTGCACGATTTCATTTTCCAGTTTTTTTTTTCACTGGTATTTAGAGTGTCATAGCTGAAACACCTCTCTCATATGCCAAAGATTTTATGAGTTGATTTCGATCGTTTCTAATTGAAGTCCTAGACTCTAATTGGAAAGGATGAACCATCTTCCTATTGTGACATCCTGATTTCTAAAATGAGCTGACTCATATTATAGTTCACCAATAGAAGGGTTAACCAATCAGAAGGCTCAAAATATTCAATGCGACGTTTATAAAGTCAGCCATGTTTTTCCCCCGAATACTCACTGCCAACCTTTGTTGTTTCATTGAACAGATTACGTACTTCGCTGTATTCTATATTCATAGACTATGGTGAACATGGTCAACATAGGTTATGAGCCCAGATTACGACTTTATTTTGACGGAGACGAGTCAAGATACGAATTGTGGGAAGTGAAATTCCTAGGCTACCTTAGAATACAAAAACTTCATGACATCATTCTTTGCCAAGATGACCAGAAAGATGATGATTTTATGGAAAGAAATGCGACCGTGTTCGCCGAATTAATACAATGTCTGGATGACAGGAGTTTGTCTTTAATAATGAGAGAAGCCAGGGACGACGGCCGCCAAGCTTTAAGAATATTGCGTGAACATTACTTGTCAAAAGGTAAGCCCAAAATTATTGCTTTACATACTGATCTAACCTCGTTAAGGAGACGAGAAAATGAATCTGTAACAGATTATATTATACGAACTGAAATTGTCACAAATGCCTTAAAAATGGCAGCTGAGATGGGCTGCTAATAGCCATGGTTTTAAAGGGATTACCAGCAACATTCAAACAATTCACGACAATCATAAAACAAAAAGATAAAAAATTAACTTTCACTGAGTTTAAAATTGCGTTTGGGTTGGATATTATACCCAATAGTTATAATTCTTACCTAGTCGACACGGGTGCGAAAAATCATTTAATTACAGATGAAACAAAATTTATTAATTTTGACCCCAACTTCAAGCCAGCTTCCTACTTTAGTGAGTTGGCTGACGGTACCAGAGTTTTAAAAAGAGACGATGCCTGTATTTACTTACACGATACTAAAGGAAATATTTATAAATGTTTATCAAAAAGTGCTTTTATATTCCTAAATTTAAACAAAATATTTTCTCGGTTCGGTCTGCTGTTAGAAAACTTTTAATTTTCACCGAGACAATTCAAAGTTAATCTACCCAGACGGAACTGAATTTAATATACAACAAAATGGACGTTTGTATTATTTGAAACGTATTAAATCTGTAAAAAACAGCCACCCACGACTTAAAGACTTTGCATAAAATATTATGCCACTGTAATAATTCGGATGTTAAAAGATTGTAAGAACACGTCACTGGAATGAAAATTACATCACCAAAAGGCTTACAACAATGTGACACATGTATTAAAGGGAAAATGACGAAATATAGAAATAGGGATTAAATCCCCAAATCTACAGATATCTTGTTCAGAGTTTATTGCGATTTAGCAGGTCCAATTTCACCAATGGGTATTGACACCTATTCATATGTATTAAACTTTGTTGAAGAATATTTAGGACTGATACCCTACAAGAATGTATTTATCTGATATCTCACGTTATGGAAAAGTGAAAATAATTAGAACAGATAATAGTGGTGAATTTACTTCTGATGATTACGAAAACCTCTTAATTAAACATGAGAAAACCTGTCCTTATTCCTCGCACCAGAACGGAATCGCTGAACGTAGTTGGCGGACGCTTTTCAAAATGGCTAGATGTTTGCTAATAGAAGTTACCCCAAAATCTGTGGGTCTATGCATTAAATACAGCCGTATATATAAGAAACCGTTGCTATAATAGTAGCATTAAAAAGACTCCTTACGAGGCTTATACGAACTACAAACCCAGCGTAAGTGGTATGCATATTTTTGGTACAATTTGCTACACATATGTCAATCACAGAGCAAAACTAAATCCAAAAAGTGAAAGTGGCATATTCATTGCCTATGACAAAACAAGTCCAGGCTATATGATTTGTTTCCCACAAAGTAAAATAATAAGGAAGATTAGATGCGTCAGATTTACAGATTCCTTTGAGCTAGTGGAGGAACCCGAAGAAAAGAACATTAACTGCGAGGAGCTGGTCCAACACGAACTAGTATGGCCTAATTATGGGAAAGGGCCTATCAATAGAAAACACGTTCAAAATCCACAATCAAAGGCAGGTATTATACCAGATGATGTAGACGAGGAAAAATCAGACGCAAACCTTGAGTTAGAAGAAGATACAACCAAAGAGGAGGGGCAAATTCTGCGTTATCCGACCAGAAATAGAAGAAAGCCAGACTATTTGGGAATGGGTCAATGTAATATCTGTGACATTGACGGTGAAATGTATCCCGAAGAACTATCAAGAAGCCATAAATTCTGATAATTCCAAACGATAGCCGCCATTCAAAAAGAAATGGAATCCCTAGTATCAAATGATACTTTTAAATTGAAAAAGGCCCCGGATGATAAAAATATTATCGGCAGCCGTTGGGTTTATACTATAAAGCAAACTGAGGATGGCTCTCCAGTGTATAAGGCCCGTTTTGTAGCTAAAGGATTTTCACAGATATACGGGGAAGATTATGTAGAAATATTCAGTCCAACAACAAACATGACAACAATTAGAATTTTGATGCAAATGGCCGCACATTATGCGATGGGTATACACCATATGGATGTTAAAGCAGCTTACCTGAATGCTGCGATTGACTATGAAGTATACGTAGAACCCCCAGAAGGTTTTAAAAAAGGTGATAATTATGTATGGAAACTCAAAATGTCACTATATGGGCACAAACAAAGCGGAAGAACTCTCCCCAGTTGACCCATACCTGTACACAAGAATATTTAATAATGAAATATTAGCAATTCTGACTATTTGGGTCGGCGATATGTTAATTGCTTCAAAATGTGAAGCTGCTCTATAAAAAATTAAAAATTCCTTAAATATAAGGTTTAAAATGACCGACTTGGGTCGACTATCATGGTTTCTTGGTATACAGTTCGAATACAGTTACAATGAATCAATCCAGATACATCGAAAAACTCTTATCTAAATTCAGCATGCAAAATTGTAAAACACGAACTACTCCATGTGAATTGGATTTAAACACAATTCTGAATAATGAAGATGGTATAGCGGCGTGTGAGAAAGAATACAGATTATTGATTGGATGTCTTATTAACGTCATGACATCAACAAGGCAAGACATTTGCTATTCGGTTACTAAGTTGTCCCAAAACTTAAATAAACCGAAGACTGTGCATTAAATAGAGTTAAGCAGGTATTACTTTATTTAAAGGGAACTAAGACTCAGTGTCTAGTGTTTTCGACAATCAAAAAACCCACTACAGGAAGGATTCTGTGATGCTGATTGGGAAAATTCACCAGATCGTAAAAGTATCACAGGTTATTGCTTTTGATTGGCAAAAGATGATTAGCTGGATATCTAAGAAACAGGGAATGATTTCACTTTCAAAATGTGAGACGGAATATGTTGCATTGTCGCAAGCAACATAAGAGGCTATTTTTCTTAAATTACTAATAAAATCAATTACAACACTGATAATAAGTGAGCCTATAACTATTTACTGTGACAATCAGGCCAGTATTGCTTTGGCTAAAATCCAATAATACATCAAAGATCAAAGCATATTGATATTAAATATCAATTTGTAAGGGATCTGGTACAAAAGAAAACAGTACAAATTGAATATGTTCAATCGGAAAATAACGTGTCGGTTTTGTTTATAAAGCCAATTACAAAATTGAAATTAGGGCCTTTCATTCCTGTCATATTTGGTACTGACCTATAAGGTCCTTATTAGTCCTGGGCAAGACGTAAAACTGCATCCATTAAGTCACTCTAAGGTCCTTATTAGTCCTGGGTAGGACGTAAAACTGCATCCATTAGCTATTGTCTTAAGAGACATCAGTTTTTGGTATGAATGTAAGTCCTTAGTTTCGGGGTATAAACGTAAATAGTCCTACTCTGAACCGGAGTGATAGTGACTGTTTTAATGGGTCCCAGCTATGGGCAAAATAACAACTTTTCCCCGCTTTTTTGTTGTGATCACAACCCAAATTTATAATATTGTTTTTAATGTTTATTAATCTGAAATACTTAACAGTGGACAAAATGATATAACTAATTTTTGTGGATATTATTTTTAAAAAAATACCAAAAAAAGTTTATAACAACAAAAAAGATATATTTTATGAATACTAAAGTATTTGAACCATATGAATATTGACTTTGCTAATATTTTGTAAGAAGATTCCATAATGTACCCAAAATGTGGGGGGATGAGTTTTTGGATATCTTGGTGTACTAGTGAGCCAGCCAAAATGAGCTGACTCATTTTATAGTTCACCAATAGAAGGGCTAACCAACTAGAAGGCCCAAAATATTTAATGCGACGTGTATAAAGGCGGCCATTTTTCTGAATACTCACTGCCAATCTTTGTTCGTGAGTATTAATTTTTAACGTTGTTTCATTGAACAGATTACGTACTTCGCTGTATTCTTTATTCATAGACTATGGTGAACATGGTCAACATACTGTTCCTTCTTTTTTAAGCTTTATCACCGTTCTCTTGATGGTTCTTGAATGGACTTGAAGATGGAAGCCAGGGTATGAATGTTGGTAACATTACGGAAGTCCTGAATGATATTTTTCGTCTCGCTCAGTTGAGAAGACAGTGTGTCTGGCTTAAAACTATTATAAACTGCTTTCTTTTTAGCTGAATAATTCAAAGTGATTTTTACGAAAAATGATGTCATAATGCCTAAAAGTCTTATCTGAAGCCCTGGGAAAAAGAAACTCAAGTTGTTTAGTGTGTTTTTGTTTTTTTTTTTTTAGACATTAACCATTTTGTGTGATGGACAATTATGCTGTTACCTGATTTGGACAATTTTGCGGTTACACTCTGTATGGATATGTTGCAGCCAAATAATTGAAACTTTTTTTAAAGAAAGAACATTTATTTTCAACACAGATTTATTCCTTGTCAATGCACTTAATTAAGATAGTTCTGAAGATTCAGATTAAAAAAAATCAAATAACTAAACGTCATTCTAATTTTTATTATTTTTTGTATTAGGTTGGTGCAAAAATAATGTCGTTTTTCTTTTGAAGTTGAACGTCAAAAAACGACATTATTTTAGCACCAACCTAATACACTGTATGACCGAGAGTAATTCAAGGTAGTTGGGGTACTGAATGAGATTGTTGTATAGAAATAAGAGGCGGAGGTAAGAAGTGGAGATTATGAAGATTTGAAGGATAGCTAATGGTTTACCCTTGAATTGAGGAGATTAAGATTTTAGTCATCGGTGAAGCATTCTCTTCAGCTTCTGTTCTAAATAATATCCGTTCTTGGCAAGAAGCTCCGAATTAAGCTTTTTTTTAGCCAATGAAAAATTACAAAATGAGGATGATTCGGCTATGCGCACGTGGCATACCGGATCCTACAAATTGTAAAGGTCTGAAGTTGTGTAACGAATGAATGTATCTAGTGTGAACATTTACCACGGTTACAGCCAGAAGCGAGATCAGGTGCCAGGCTCTCTTTCGCTTTATGTCTGGAGATGCATCCATTAACTGTAACATTATCGATATAGAAATTGTCATATGATCTTAATATGTTTCATGCAGATTGTTAATATGAAGCAGACAGAGCGTAGAACCGATCAGACCGTCTTATGGAACACCAGTATTAATCTGATTCGTTTCAGAAGAATGTTGATCGAGTTGGTAGACCCTGGGATGGACTACAGGTTGTGCAGAGTGAATTGCCTTTGTAGTCGATCCACTGTCGGTGGTTTTTCTCTCATTATTTTGTGTTACTGAAAAGATGATTGGCAATAGAACAGAATTCATAAATACTGAATTCATGTGTTTAAGTAGAAAATTGACAGAAGAATTGTGACAGCAATTCACAGTGCTAATTCCCTTCCAACAAAAGCAAAAGCTATCTTAAATGTTAGAACAATTCAATATGACTTGGTGCAAAAAAACAGCTTAAAAAGCTTACCTGACATTCCAAAATTTGAGCAAACGTCTGAGTTTATTTTGGAATAATTTCTTGATAGTAAATAAAATTGCTCATAAAGTAGTTATAAAAAATTGCAGAATTACTGAATACACACACGCATATGTATATTTTGTAATATTTACACACACATATATTTATCTATATACTGGTTGGATGAAGAGCAATTATCTGTCTATATTATGAGGTATTATGATTACTTACCTTATTCAGATTGTTATCCTCATCTTAAATGCCATATTCACAACGTTTCGTTGGAATTTCTCAGTTATTTCCTTTTAACGCAACTCTCCAAGTATCTCGTTTCATCACTACTGTAGCTTGAACTCACAACGCTTTAGGTCTTATCATCGGATCTAACCAACCCCTTTATCCACTGGGTCATCTGTCCTTGAGGACATCTGTGTATGAATTTCTGGGACTTATAAAACTATAATCCGATTTTTTTACAAGTGCTCATATTGCAATATGTCTTTTATTATAAGTTTTACCAGAGCTTATATTGCAATTCTTTGTTGTTAGTCATTGCTTTTTTCTAGGTCTCCTTATTACTGGTTCCCATATTGTATTCATTTCTACACTTGGTCTGCTCAGAAGATTTTTGTGGCCTAGGATGCGTGCTGATTCCTTAAGTTTTCGTATGTTCTCTGTCTATTATTTCAACTACATCCCACTGATGGCGGTGATCTCCCTTTTCCTTCCATATGTGGTTAGTTATGCCTGAATTTTCTATTTCTCTTTGTGTTACCGCTTTACGATGTTCTTGTAGTCATACCTTAAGGGGACAGCCTGTTTTTCACGGGATGACGTACATACAGTCTTTAGTCGTGATTTCCTCTATGCAGTGTCTTACTCGGAAGAGATGTCTGCCAAGTGACGAACCACATTTGATGGTTTTCCTGATGTCATATGGACCACAGATCTTTAAACCCTTCACATTGTATCTTCTCCGATAATCCCTTCACATAGACTGAAGCTGTTTTCTGAGTGTTTGTCATCCTCTTGTACTCTTCTAGCTGTAGTCATGTACCTGGGGTAGTTATTACGTTATAGGGTACTACTTATACTGACCATTTCTTGTTTATATGTCCTTGGGTCTCCAATTATGACTTTGCTCGATGTTGTAAGCATCGGACAATCCCTTTCTTTACAGTGTATGTGTGATGGGAGTTTAAGTTGAGGCAGTGTCCGATGAATGTAGGCTTGCGGATGGCTTGAACCCATGCTCTGTTCGAGATATTAGGAAGTCAAGTTTGTTGTTGTTTTCTCTCTCTATTGTGAACTGTATTGATGATGTTATTTGGTTCAAATGGTCCACTAGTAGCTGGACAACTTCCTGGTGGCGCCAATGTATAAAGATGATATTTAGGTACCTTGGCTTTTGTGATGTTAATTCTAATGTCATTTCTGCAATGTATTCCATATATAGGTTTGCGATTGCTGTCGATAATGGCGAGCCCATTGCTAAGCCATCATCTTGTGTGCGTACAGAATGTTAGCATCTCCACCAGGGCATCTATTAGTATACTGGTTCGTTTACCTAGGGATGAGTCCGAGGACATTATGTCCCTGAAAATTGACAGTGACTCCTCCATGGATACCTTGGCGAACAAACTCACCACGTCCAGGCTCACCATCGGGTTGGATTGGATGGAAGCATCTTTAATTATTTCCACAAAGTGGGCAGAGTTCCGGACATAAGATTAATGGTTTTATTATATCTACTACGAAGGGACTCAGAGAGTGGCACACAGAGCCTTGGCAGGTAACAATCGTCCTGAGCGGAATGCCGTCTTTGTTAATTTTTGGGAGATCGTATATGTGACATTGTGAATATGGCAATGAAGATGTGGATAGCAGTTCCAATAATGTAAGTAATGAAAGTTTATTGTTTTGTTTATCTATTTCTTTAGTTTTTCGTCTAAATTTTTTACTTAAATTGTCTGCTGAACACTTCATAAGTAGCTATCACTGTTTACCTTAATAATGAGCACTAGATATATATATATATATATATATATATATATATATATATATATATTTGCTGTTTCTTAAATCTTAAATCTGCCTTTAAGCACATCTTTCTCGTCGGATCACTGAAAGTTCGATTTGGTTTAATAAGATTTCTTCAAAGATCAGGTACGCAAAAATGAATAAAACTTTGGCATCGTATTATAACAAATATAATTACCAAAAATTATACAAAAATCTCTCGAAATATTAAAGAATAAATTCATTCAATAAAATCGCCATAGGCTTCGGTCATCGCCTCCAGACGACTTCGGAATCTCATGCAACGCTTCTGAACTGTCGCTTTGTTGGTGAATGCTATCATAACACTTGTCTTCGGTTCACCTTTGTTGTTAGAAGGATTTCTTTTTGGTTTCTCGTTCAACTACGACCTATACATAATAACCAGGGGAGTTGCAGTCAAGAGATTAAGGTGGACAGATGTAAGGGTTGATGTGATCACAGAAATTGTCTGGGGCCATAAATGTTCTGCTTGTGTTGCATGATGCAAAGTCCTGTTGCCAGACATAGGGTCTCCCAAAAGCCACCCTCTTGAGGCACTTGATGTTGGCCTCCGTATTGAGTCTAAGGCCCTCTCCAAGAAATACGGGAGTTCTTTTCTTATCAGGAAGATCAGATTGATTTTTCTGAGCTGCCGTAAATTCGTAATCCGCATTAGACTCATCCAACTCCTTCTGTATCCTCTGCACTTTCCCCAGAATGACAGCGAAACACTCTTAAATTTTCGTATTGGAGCTTCAGGCGTCAATGCCAAGCAGTACAGCATGCCGTTTCCAAATTTGTGGCGGAGTGAATTGCGTCGTGGTGCTTCTCTTCTCACAGAAGGTGCCCAACTGACCCAACTATACTGTGCTGTCGACAAAATCAAAAACAAACAACGTGCATCCGTGAAAGGAAAAATATAGAATGGCGATAATTTATTCATTGCATCTTTCATATATATATATATATATATATATATATATATATATGTAAAATGAGAGCGAATAGAATCCAATTTCGACTTTCCTAACATTCAATTTAAAAGAAGGTTCAATACAGAAGTAGAGGAATTTTCTTTATTTTAGAATATTACATCAAAAACATTGTAAAAAACGCTACACAAATGAAATCATGTTTCAATGTGCATTAACCCATCTCATCAGGCGTTATTAAATGACTGGTAACAATTTACCCCCTCCTGAAAAATTTATTTCAGTTGAGCTCACTGGGGAGGAAGTGTGGGTTTGTAAAGAGTGGCTATTATGGCTAATAATGCAAGACTCTTCTGTAAATCGAATCGAGTTCTCTCAGTCACCGTGTCTTTATCTAAAAAAATTAATACGCTTGAATTCACCTTCATCCCTGCCGTGCTCCAACGGCTTAGTGGCAGAATCCCTGACTGACGCAATTCAGTCGGGTTTTAATCCTAGCTAGAGGCAACCGGATGTCTAGTCACACTGATGAGCTGTGATACAGCCAAACAGTCTGTCTGTGGATGACAATATATATATATATATATATATATATATGTGTGTCTGTGTGTGTGTGTGTGTAAACAAGTTGTATTATGTCCAACCGGCAAATATTGTGTTTGATTGTTATTTTGTTTTACCAATTTTGGAGTATATTAATTCATGTCTGAATCAAAATTTTAGATTAAGTGTCCCAAATTCTGGTTTTTCTTCCTTTTGTCATTCTAATTCCTATCATAAATTTCTGACATTTCCACATATGTCATGAAAATGAATCCAAAACTCTTTGCTCTATTGTCAGTCATCTTGAAAGTGGCACCCCACGATTGCAGACAATAAAACAGTTGGCCGAGTGTCTTGGTATTTCACGCGCCCACCCTCAATAGCTGATACCCAGAACTACCACGCTGACCGTAAGGACTTATTTCCATTCCATTTGAACATACCATTTTAGATATTTTATATATCTCAAGTTTGAAGCAGGGCCATATTATATGGAGCATTCAATTTTATGCCGGCATATTTTAAATGCTTTAGATGGCAAATTATAATGGACTTTGAGCGATATAACAACAATTTTTATATCCACCTACAAAACGTATTCGAAAATTGAAAATAGATCATATTAGGAATTCTTGGTTTCTATAGATATACAGGGTGTGTAAGAAATATCTCCCAGATATACTTCCCAGAAATACCTCCAACATAATGTTAAGAAATTACTAGCATTAGTTTGTCCATCTAACTAATATGTTACCATAATCTGGAAGGTATTTCTGCGAAATATATATAGAATTTATTTCTCCCGCTTCCGATAAAATTTACTTTAATTTAGTTTTAAAACGGACGCTGATATTAAAATTATTATTTAGGACCATTAATTTTTCAAAAAGTCATAAGTTACATCTGTCGCCTCCCCCACTAAAGGGTTGAACTTTCGTTATGTATTCCCAGTGGCAGTTTGGAATTGTTCTCGCTTTTCAGTTTCCAGAAACATTTAGAGAGGACAGTGCTGTTACTCTTTTTGATATTGCCTAATGTCATTTGGTGGTGGTAGAAGCGCGATTTTCAATTGCTTTCCGTAGAGCCAACATAAAACTTGATCTCGACGTCATATTTGATTTCAGCTTTATAGTCTAACGATTTGGTCGTACATCAGTCGTTTTATGGTCAAGGTTTGTTGTATTCCTTAGTTACAGGATGTTACTGTTTGTAAGTTGTTGAAGTGTTTGTTTAGAATGAAAGAGTTGTCAATGCTTTTCGTACAAATATTGCTAACTGATGTTGTTTTAGTTGAAAATATTATCTAGCGTTGGGGGATGACTGAAATGCGTATGGATTAAATTTAAAAAAAAAAATCGGATATTAGTTTTGACACCTTTGCTGAAGGGCGGGTTAAACAATATTATATCGCGTATCTGGTGTTTGGTTTGTTGACGTCATTATTGCTATTGGTTAAGAATTCGGGTTTCATTTTATAGTTACTATGTTCTAGCGCTTCTACATATTTGCCTTTATGTTTGTCAAAAATACCCTTATTGCTAGAGTTGGAAAACCTAAATTGGACCGATTTATCTAAATTGTTCAGTATTCTAGGTGGTTATTTGCTCATGTATATCATATTAATACTATTTTTACTAGATCACCATTAATATTGTTTTTATCTTACTTTTGCTTTCAGTCTTATTATCAGCAACGTGTTTAGTTTTTAGTATTATCATTATTATATTTATTTATTTATTATTTATATGCTTTCATTTTTATTTTATTTTTATTTTTTATTATGTATTATTTATATTAGTATCATAAATTTATTTCTGCATATTTTATTAATTTTATTAATATTAATTTTATTAATTTCATTATTGATTTTCATACAAAAAATAGATTTACGCCATTCATCTCCAACCGTTTTTTTTTTATAACAGAATCTATTTTTAAATTGAAATTAAGTTAAATTAAATTTAAAATTCTTATTTTCAATCTTATTTTCAATTTTAAATGGTAATCTGGGCCTAAATTGAAATCCAAAATTAAACTACAATTCGTTCAAATACTTAAGAATAATAATAATCCATACTAACGATAAAATATCTCGCGATAAGCAGAAATATTAAACAAACGGTGTCACACCAAACATGCATATGAAGATCGAAAACAACATGAAATTAAGATTTGTACATCAACATCGGGTATATATATATATATATATATATATATATATATATATATATATATATATATATGCGAGCCGGGCCAGAGAAAGCAATCTCCCGTTTTGTCTACTGTAAACCGACTGAAATTGACTGCTGTTTTATTCACTGTATGGAGTGACATCATTAAGTGATCATCCCATTACCGAAAGGGAGATGATTGCTTTCCGTATCCCTACAGAGAGAAAAATATTTACTTATTAAAGAAAACAGAAAAAACAAAATATATGATGGCCGAAAACATTTACACTTTGATTTTGGAGTCATGTCACTTCCTCACCACCTCATTCATAAACCCTGCTATATTATGATTATTAGGTTGGTAGTAGCTCCAAATTGAGCTAATGTTTCATTTGTAGAAAATGTGATGCGAAACATTCATTTATAAAACAACAGATAGCGGATCTTTGCAAATGTTTAAAATAGCCGAAACCTTTTGTACCTTCCTTGTAAATTTCAGTCTGACATTCCAATTCTTACTGTTGATAAGTGGCTTGCATCTTGTGACATGGCCTCTATGTTTGTGCTCTCGAATTCTTCTTCAAACGGTGGATTGAGAAATCTTCACCCCCTGCAATGTGGAGGTTGTTGGTGATGTTACTGACTGTTGTTTTAGGGAGTTCTCCTCACAGCTCTCAGAAAAATTCATGTCATCACCTGCTGTTGATTTACTTAACCAAACTGTTCTATGTCTGTTGCTCAATACACCAGTAGATTATTTCTTTACCAGGGCATTCCTAATTGTTTTGTTGGCTATGCCCAATGTTTGTTGAATGGCTCTGATCGATTCTACTTCTTTTCTCAGTTTCAAAATAGCTTGGTTTTCTCTTATAGTCAGCTTTCTTGTCTTCATGTTGGTTTATTCTTTTTAACAAGAAATGCAGTCTTTACAAATGAAACCTAAGTTTAAAAACAAGGGTAGTTATTCAGAATAATTTAATGTATAAACAATCAATTTGAAAGGCAACACCTAGCAACAAGAAACACTTGTTAGTTACGAGTTTCAACAGTTTTAATCACTTGAAAAATGGGTGCGTTCAAACAAAAGGTGGTATATTGAACAGATCTAAATGTAAATATCGGGAAATAAAAACTGAAACACAGAAATCTTGTCTCATATTCATCTTTTGTTCTTAAACATAAATGTCTTCAGTGAACAACTAAACAACTAAATTGGCCTTGGCGTTCCAATACATTTGGAGGGGACTGTAAGTATATTTTAGGAAAATAAATAAGAACGAATATATATATATATATATATATATATATATATATATATATATATATAGTTAAGTACGAAGAACTTAGTAAACCGTATGGGTAATTCCAAGGAGGATGAAATCCTGAGAGCTCAATGCGAATCCAGAGCTAATATTTAATGAAAAACAGACCACTTTAAAGTACCATTACAATAATTTATTTCACCAAAATCCTTTTAAAGGACTCCGGATCATCAGGTAACACTTCCAACAACGAAATGAAAGGAAAAAAATGAGATTAAAAATTGATGGGTAGTGTAATATTTGTAATTTAACAGGGAAGGGGAGAGAATATACATACGCATACAACACAAATATATAAGTATATATTTCATTGAATAATATAATGTTCTGTTTTTTTGTTTTTTTTTTTTAATAAAAAAATAACCGTCACAAAGAAATGCAGATGTTACCGCATTTACAATAATACTGTCTTTTTCATTTACCCCTGAAGATGTTCTTGGAAAAGATCGAAAGTACTTGGGTTAAATGCCTTGATGAAACTTATGACATCAGGGAATTGATTAAACAAATAGAAAGGTTCAGTGTAAAAAAATATGCAAACACAATATGTCTATATCATTCAATAAAAGATTTTTGAATGAATATATGCTGAATATATATATATATATATATATATATATATATATATATATATATATATGCAAAGGTTAAATGCTTTACAATATTAACTATGTTTGGCAAGACCGGTGGATTAATCAGAAATATGAGAAAAAATGCTTTATCTAAATAAATACAGGTTTAATATATCTGTTAATAAAAAAAAGTACAGACGTGCATTGATATGACTGAATGCTTCTGGCTTCCTGAAAACAGAAATGACACACACAGATACACCAATTTGTGCATCCATGCATAAATACAACAAATGTTGAGTGGATCGTACTAAACAATATTGGCTTGTGATCTTTTAACTTTTCACACTGGGACTGTCCACTAAAGCAGCCATGAGTAGCCTTACTTTGTAAATTTATCTACCAGAAACACCTAGCAGGACAAATACCTTTACTTCTACGACAATTACGTCTATTAATAAAAGAGAAAAAAAAATGCAAGAGGTCATTTGGGGATCGATTCAGTAATATCTGGTTATTTTTTCCCGTCTGCAAGTTTGTAAAAACAGAAAAACCTAAAGAAAATCCTGGTAGTGTCCGCTGGGCCAGGTTTTATGCCCGCTGACCAAATCAAAGAAGTAGCCATGACAAGATAGTGCACATTGTTTCCACTTGTCAGCACATTCGTGAATAGTTGATGCAAGGTTTTGTAGCCATTGAAGACCTTTCTATACGACCAGCTTCCTATATTTTGGAGCAAGTTAATGCAGCGTACCTTGTACAGCAGTAAAGTAATACACAAGGTATAAAATGAAGTAAGCCAGTTAATTTTGTTCTCTTCCTTACTCGCTTACTTTTATCTTATTCTTCTCTCCTCATCCTCTTATATTTTTTTATTCTATTTCTTTTATTCGTTCTTTCTTTGTTCGACATCTTTGCTTTTTCTTTTATAGAACTCTGCATTTTTCTTAACCGATTTTCTTCATTTTGTATTTCATCTTTCTTTGATGTTTTTCGTTCTCGTTCATTTTACTCCCCCTCCACTTTCGTTTATTTTTCATTGTAGCCTTGGCCCTTCATCTTTTCCCACCCGCTTTCCTTTCCTGATTTTTATTTTTCTATTCTTATATTTTATTTCTCTTCTTTATTGTCTTCCATTTTTTTTCCTGTACTTTTTTGCGGCTTTAATTTCTTCTTTGTTTTATCTCTTCTTAAATTTTTGATCAACCTAATACACTCACCTTAAACATTCAAGGGTTAATTTTATTCTCTATATTATTGATTTCCACATGTTTTTTGGAATACCATTTAATGTTTATAGGTCTTCATACCGTCTCCTTCTTCCTCCTCTTCTTGTAGCTTTTGTTGTTGTTGTTCCTTTTCATTTTTAATTTCCTTCTTTGCTATTGACTTGTTGCATCATTATCATCGTCGTCATCGTGAACACCTCGTCGTCGTCAACGTCGTCGTCATCGTCATCATCAAGTGTTTTCTTCATCTTCTTTTTCTTTTTCTTATCTCTCTTCATCACCATCGTCTTCTATAACAGCATTATTCTACTTATCAACATCATCGCCATCATGAAATTCTTCTTTGTTTTAGCCATCGCCTTGTCATCTTTGTTGTAACCTAGAAAAGGTTACTGAATGAGGAATAACCAAAACAGAAATGGAAATGGTAATCTTTGTAACATTAACAAAATACAATACTCGCCAGCGCCATGAAGCAGGTAAACCACTACTAGTGGTGGGGTACTTAGACAGCATATTACGATATTTAACTGCCATCCCACGAGGTAGGATGCGACACAAGGCCAAATTTAATGTGTGGGAATCCGTACCATTGGGCTCGGGCAAAAATTGCTCGTAGACCCCGCATACGCGGGATCGGGTGTCTGTCTTCCTCTCCGGACGAGACTCTGCACTTCGGCAGAGCCTCGTCCGGGTTCCTCTCTGTCCGAAGGCAGAGAGTTCGACACGACAAGAGCTTCCCACATTAAAAGCTCACGCTGCCAGCTTAGGCAGAATGTTACGTTATTTACTTGCCTCCCCACGTGATAGGATGCGGCACAAGACCAAATTTAATGTAGGGAAATCCGATCCCGTGGGCTCAGCCAAAAATTACCCGTAGACCCCGCATACGCGGGATCGGGTATCCGTCTTCCTCCCCTGATGAGACCCTGCCCTTCGGCATAACCTCGTCCGGGTACCTCTCTGCCCGAAGGCAGAGAGTTCGACACGGCACGAGCTTCCCACGCTTTCTCTAAGCCTTCTTCATCACCATCATCATGAAGATCTATCTACTTGGCCTTCTCCTCCTTGACATTATCTGGTACTTTTTATTTAACGCTTCCAATTCGTCTGATTTTACTTTTCCAGTCACTGCTTCTTTTCGCTTTATCTTGCCTCGTTTTTTATCTATTACTTATTATCTAAAATGTCATATATTTTCTTCCATCGCAATACTTGCTAAAACTCAATTGTTAGTCTTTTCTCAGACCGTACTAATTAGGCCAAAATCCGGTTTTTAAATAAAGCATTGATAACTATCAATTTAGAATGGATTCTCTACATTTTCAATTTTTCTTTTTAGTTTATATTTATCAGCAACAATTGATTCTCTTATCCTAACTTGTTTCTATTTCATTCTCTCAATTTAGCTTTGACTGGAATTATTCTTAGAAATAAAGAAACGAATATCACAAACGCCACCAAATTCACAGATTTTCTAAAGTCCATATACAAATAAAAACAATGTTATATATTTCTAATGCCATTAAAATAATAAAATCAAATCTAGGACAACTATATGTTTCTACTTAAGAACATCTAGAATCTGTAGCCTTCGAAACCCTATCCAATGAGGAAAAACACATTTCAACCTGTGCCAATATCCGAATTACTAAACGCAAAGTCTATAAAATCCAGAATGATATAAAAACAACATCCAAATAAACTTTACGTCTGATTAACGACCTTTTTCTCCCCTCAACGTCCTTTGAAAAATTGATCATGTCATATTTGAAATTTGAAAAAAAAAAATTTAATCACTACTCACTTGCCCTTCGCCTGAAGATGTACCACTTTGTACCGAGACATGAAAGCTATTGTTTAGCGATTTCAACATATTTTTATTCTAATATCAAAAATAAAATAATAATAATTATATACTGCTCTACTTTATATTGAACCCTTTTTTTAAAAAAGAGTAAATTCTACCAACAGCGGAATTTTACATCAGTTCTTTCTTTTCTTTGTATATATATATATATATATATATATATATATTAGGTTGGTGCAAAAATAATGACGTAATAATGTCGTTTTTGACGTATTTTTTAACGTCAAAAAACGACATTATTACGTCATTATTTTTGCACCAACCTAATATATATATATATATATAAACATGAAAAAAAGTTTTAACTTCAGCATACGAAAAAAGTCATGTCTCATTTGTTGTAAAAAAATACTCTGACCATTACAATGAAGTCATAATAAAAATAACGTCATCAACCGTGCTAAATATATATACATCTTCAGCATTAGTCTGTCAAGAATTATCCAATATTAAAACACCCCTAAATGTAATAATGGCTTTGCTAATCGCACTGTCGACGATGAAATCAAATTATTTTCTAGACAACTAATCATGATAATATACATAGTAAAACCGATTTAAAGAAAGGATTATTACCTTGAACTAGATTAGCTCAAATGTCATAAAGGGAGGAAAACCTAATACAAATATACCATAAAGATATAGTCCTGTAGATGTTAAAAATCGCCTAAAATTCATTGTATGCCATAAAATACTCAAAGCTCCCAACTTGATGTTTACTAACAGCGTTTCTACACAAAAAAAAAATATCTAAATGCTAAGCGATCTCCTTGTCAGGATCGAAACTGCGTCTATGTCGATAAAAAACATTAACGTATATTAGTTATATTACATTTCTCTGAAGAATATTTACCTCTTCCTTATTCGAGCACAGTTCCATATATCGTCATAATACAAATTCAGAATGGTTCTCCTAAATTCCGTAAGTTCCTGATTAGAAATACGATATTCTACCAATGCAATTCTGAAAAGAACATTATAGATTCACATCAAGAGTTGGAAATCCCAAATTTTATTGAAAAAATTGTTTCAGTCTCCTTCCACCTCATGTTAAATTGTCTTTGAACTGGAGGCTAGAATCTATTTCACAATCACAGCCTGTGAACCAACGTTGTTTCTCGTTTTGAATTCTTTATTTCAAAGCGTCTAATGATGGTCGAAATTACGCCAAACATATGGATGGTTTAGTTTATTTGAATGTGTTAATTATAACAGTAGTATCGATTTCAAGTGGAAAATGCATATCTTTCTTCAGAGTTTCTCAATGCATTTATCTTCTGTAATCGCCGAATGTATATTTCATTTTCTACTGAATACTCGACAATATTTTCACTGGATACTCGCCAGTGAGCGTTATATTCCGAAAAATTCAGAATTAATATATATATGTGTGTGTGTGTGTGAGAGAGAGAGAGAGAGTGAGTGTGTGTGTGTTTTTCCTATGTGATTGTGCTATTATGTGTATTTGAATAAGAATAATACGTGTATTTCAAGTACCTGGATGTATGACATATTCTGATTGGATAAACGAGAAGCTAAGCAAATACGTGGGAAAATATTTTTCATCTTCTTCCTCCTCGCTGCCAATAGTTTCTCTAATTCATTTCATGCACTTCGGTGTCGCAATCTGACAGACGATCATGTCAGCTGGAATTAAGTTGATGTCAATTAATTCGTGTGCGCATGTGTGTTGTGGTGGTGGGGGGGGGTGACAATTCGTTGATATAGTGGCAGTCAGTCATTGATGATAACTGCCGAATCGAACAGCGCGATGTTGGCCGTCGAAGAGAATCACCAGAAATTGGAGTCAGTTATAGCGAGGAGACTGAGCCTAATAGAAAGGTTGCTGATGTCACAAATGCTACTACCTACTATTACAATTAACATCATCGGTATAAACACATTCGCCGCTATTACTGCCGTGGCTTATAATATAAATGAAATGTCTCTCGATTTTCTCTTTAGTTCCACAACATTCAGTGCATAATCCTAGTTAATCTCCGTAAAAGGATTTTCCTAATATATATATATATATATATATATATATATATATATATATAAACAAGAGATGAGATCTGATTCATGGTTCATATCCGAGTCTGGTTCATATCCGAAACTGAACACAACCATTCTATCCCAATTCTAGACTTCACGATCCCGAACAACGCACCTCTACTGACAAAAGATGACCCTCTAAATAAACGTATTCAGGTAAAAAAAAGTCACAGGTAAAACCCTCACAGGAAAAAAGTCACAAAACAGGAGAATGCTAGCAGTTTCTTTTTGACTTTTTTGCCTTGACCCAAACCTTATTATCCCTAACCCTAAAGACAGCGTGAATAGTAAATAATTCGGATTTCAGTGGGTCAACAATATTTGGATTTAGTGAAAACCATTTTTTATTGGAACATAATGTTGACGTCTCCTGTCCATCAATGTATCGTCATTAATAAGCGTGGTTCAAATTCTGCTACAATGGATTCAAGTATGCCAATTTCACTCGCCAATCGAATTTGTGATTTTTTTTCCTAACCAAAATTGACTTTTTTCTGTGACTTTTTCCTGTGACTTTATTTCCGACCACGAAATAGACTCGGCTATGGGCTTGGGGCCTATTTCAAGAATAGTTTCTCCTGTGTCAGAGACCTCCCACCAAACGAGTGTCTTGACTTCCCATTCACGTGCATTTAGGTGGCCCACATTCATAACATAATTGAGAAGGTTATTGGCATCCTCTCCGTTCATTCCTCAGCTGCCATTCATATTTTGGACGATTTCAACTTTCACCACCAGTAGGGACAAGTTCACTCAAACAGAACTTACGAAAAGGTGAAATACTGCTATGATTTCTTCATAGATTATGAGCTGATGAAATTTGTAGATAAGCCTACCCGTGTTTCCGATACAGCTGAACATCTGGCTACCATTGATTCCCAAACGATCGGTGCGGCGAAATGATTGAAAGACAAAGATTTAGAAACAGTTTCAAAAATTAATATGCCCAAAATAAATATGATTCCAAAATTTAAAATATTATTATGGATTACTTGTAAGTTATTATGGTCCGGTTCCTTGTACCACGGATATAGTCCAAGGTAGAACCAATAAAGAAGAACTCAAATACGGATATGGAATAACACAGATATATTACAAACAGGAATATATACAGAGAAGTAGAAAATGTTAGTACGAACAATCAGGTTTAGTAGTAATTGTCTGAACAGACTCCTGCTCCAGACTTCAGACAGAACAATATTTAGTCACCACCCCATGAGGGTATCATGTGGCACAAGGCCGGTTTATCGTGGGATCTCCGAGCTCGTGGGCTCGGACAAAATTATGCCCTTTGAACCCGTATAAACGGGTTCAGGGTCGGTTAACCTTCCCGAAAGAGACTCCGCCCTTCGGCGTAGCCTCGTTCGGGTTCCTCCCCACCCGAAGGCAGAGAGTTCAACCGATCAGCCGATCAGCCGGTCGTCCGACTGAACACCCTGCTTCCTCTTGAGGCGCAGTATTTATTACGTATGGAATAGTCCATTATGTTATTATGGGTAAGGTCCCCTAACATAAGTATATGCATGAGTCCCAGTATAAATAGTTATAAATAATTATTGAACGATTTTATCATTGAGATATTTTTGCATTATATCAAGTATTAAGAATATAGTAACTAGGGTCTGCAAATTGGAGGAGAGAGTTATCAATGATAATATTCTGACTTCGAATCTGTTGTTTAACGTTTTATTCTTCTCTCTGTTTTATTTTTTTTTTATTTTTAAATGTCTTTTTATCACACAAAATTTGGTAAGGCACAAGCAAATTGTCATTCCGATATTGAGGCCCAGAGCAAAAAAATGTTTGGTGACCACTAAATCTATTAGAGCTATTCTCCCTTTTATGCCCTGGTCAAGGTTCAGTAGAGTTGGTGATTCTTTTGGGCATCTCAGAGTATTCTTGGATCTATGCCAAGACCATTGCAAAATCAAGGCCCTTCTTCGTTTTCCTGAAAAATATAATAATTAATCTTAGTAAATCTAGCATCTATAAAAATATGATGTATTATTATTACTGTAGTGGACATACGTGTTTGATTAGACAGTAATTAATTTATACAAAGAGAGAAATTGATATCTACTGCTTAAGGAGATTTTTATCTCTCGACAAAGACTGAACAAATCTGAATTCAATTTTCACTTTAGGAAACCATGTTAGAGTCAGGCTTGCTTTTGACCGCTTCACAAATAGAATCACAGGGAGATTATCCATTGGAAGAAATGCATATCTCTCGCCGTGGACCTTTCAAAAACTCTATCTGATTTTTTACTTTCCGAAACCAATAAAAAATATTCATTAAAAGACAGTGGTTATACGTGGTTGAGATGTGTCTCCTTAAATACGGATATTCACTAAAATTCAGGTTTGTAGTACCAAGAAATAATGTCCGATTAAAAACTAAATTCATTAATTATTTAAAAGATTTCTAAAAATTTTATTTGCATTACTCTAAAAATGTTGCCATTGAATAAATATTTAATCGCCTAGGTTGTTTTTTTTTTTCATATACGTTCTTTTGAGAGAAGCGTATTTTTATGAAGGCCAGACGGTAGTGAAAAAAAAGTTGTTACACTTGTCTATCTTTTTCGGCTCACAGGTCAAAACCCACCAAAATTTAGAAAGGTTCCATTTCCAGTTTATAGAAATTATTTTTTCGTATATACTGACCAATGAGAGAAGTAATTTTCCAAATATATAGAGCTCGGATTAGTAGATGTAGAAGAATTTTAACAGCAAGTGCACAAGACAAATCAATATCCAGGAGCAGAAGGCTTTTGACATCAAGAAGCGACCATCAACAAGACAGCAATTAACAGACAGTTGCAGAGCTTTTTGTAGTTCAAGTGAAAATCTTCCTGGTGTTGGACAACAAAGAACGGAATTCTAAGAAATTTTCCCATGTACGAACTGCGAAATGCGACCATGCGGCCGATCTATTAACTGTGCTTAAATTCATAAATAAGTACTATAGATGAAAATTCATCCGAATAATTCCGATGAAAGTATTTATGGAAAAGGCATTGGAAAGCTACATTACGGTCGTGGGAAATTGACTGAAGTCGAAATTCCAGGTAATAATAACATTCTTCTTTAAATTTTATCAAGAATCTCTAAATATATAGCAAGGAAACGAGACCAGGTGTGGTAGCAATAGTCAACACAAGGAAGAATATTAGACTTAGAAATATGTAAGATAGATTCTGGTGAGATTAATCATTTAGCACGGCACAATGAACAAAACTTCCTAGCATCAAACCTAGTATTTGATTTAATATAATCTTTCTACTTCATATCAATGGAAAACGTTACTCCGAGAAGGCGAAATTAATTACTCACAATGGTGCTTGCATCAGCCATAATGATGGCGGGTAAAAAAGAAAAGAGCTCTCACAAATGGGAGATTAAAAGAGAGCAGCTTTGTTCTGGAGGCGTTAAAATTAACGAGTTATTCCCTGACGCGGTTAATGTAGATCATTTTTCTTTTAGATCATCTGCCAATTTGACTTTATCGAATCGCTCCGGATTATTATTAAGGCATGCATAAATGGTTGCGTCATCAGCCTAGATACAACGCTGAGAACTGATGAGATCAGGGTAGTCGTTGATGAAAATTAGGGACAACGTAAATACAAGTATAGAGTCTTAAGGGACGCTTGCATCAATGCAAAACGATCAAGAAGGCTGAGCTAGTTCAAACATTCGTTCAGAAATATAATAACTATTCAGTTTGTAAAGAATATAACAAACCCTGTGAAATACCTTCGAGATATCCAAAGCAATAGCCCAAGCTTGACCATTCTTATCTAAATCTTGATGGACTCTTTTAGCAATAACTCTTAACACATTAACAGCTGACGTAGAAAAGTGAATGAAGACCCTGCAAGTTGAAATGTTTAACAAATTCAGAGCTGATTAGAGTCTCTATTATTTTGCCAGAAGTTTTATGTGGATTATCTATCAGATATCACTATCAGTTTATTTCTTTATCTATCTATGGATACATTGAACTTGACAGCATTGGCATAGCCTCTAAATAAATGCCCCTTTGGGGATGAAGTAAGTTTAGGAGAAACATGGAAATGATTAATGTGTAAAGAAAATTCAGGTATAAATTTGTTCATGTTTAGAATATTGCTACCACATACGGTTCGGTGCCACTGCTATTTACCTTGAGCTACTTGATATAATCCAAAGAAGAATCGACAATATTTTTGATCATGATCTGACGGCTCGGCATCAGTCACTTTCCCATCGCCGTAAGGTAGCATCTCTGTGTCTTTTCTATAAATACTTTTATGGTAATTTTTATTACGAGCTCTTCGCTATGGTACCGAAACTTATTTAATTTAACCGCAGTACTCGACTGGTGTCGAGATCTCATCAATTTACAGTTGAGCTGGCTAGATGTAAACGTAAGTTCTATGCTAACAGTTTCTTTTCTCGCACTTCTCGCTTTTTGAACTCGCTTCCGGTTCCATGCTTTCCAGTCATCTTTACTCTTCATAAAATTTAAATGCAATGTCAATCGTTATCGATTGTGTTCATGATGACTCTATCCTCTTCCACCTCATTATTAATGTTTCTGTTCCTAATTCTTCCACATCCCGTACCCCCTCGTACCCTAGTAGCTTTATTGCTATCCATGGGGTGATACAGATTTCAAAAAAGTAGAATTGCACAAGTAATTTCCCGAAAAACCCTAGTCTAAAAATACAAACAAAACATTCTGTAATTTATACTCCTGCAAGAAGGTTATTATCATGTCAAGAGAAAAAGAATTGACAAATTCGCAAAAAATGATTGTCTGGAAAGAAGATAAAAGTTGCAGTATAATCTTAGACAACCTGAATATTCCACTTAGTTCATTTCTTGCAAGATATAAAAAAAAACTGTTGAAATACAAAGAACAACAGGCGCTCCACGGAAGATTTCTTCACGATCTTCGAGGAAATTAATCCGTCAAATTAACCAAAATCCAATAGTTACTCGTCAAGAGTTGCAGGATGATTTGCTTTTATCAGGAATCTGTGTCACTAAACGGACAGTAAGCAATGAGATTCATAGGAAAAATTATCTAAAGACAATCTCCCTTTCGAAAACTTCACTACTATTGAAAAGACACAAAGATGCCAGATTGAAATTCGTTCTTGAATATAAATATAAGGAAAATTATATTGGGAAAGAATATTATGAAGAGACGAAAACAAAATTGAATTGTTCGGGCGTTATTCTAAAACTCATGTATGGGGGAAAGATGGTGATGCCTTCAAACAAAAGAACACAGTTCCACCAGTGAAATTTAGTGGTGACATCATCATGGTTTGGGGATGTTTTTTTCTGCAAAAGATACTGTCAACATATCAGTAGTAGATAGTAGAATTAATATCGCAGCATAGGAAAATATTTTAGAAGCAAGTTTAATGATTTCGGTTGAAAATCTTGAACAAGATAATGATCCAAACCCCACTGCAAGACACGAATAAATGATTTGCTGAAAATAATGTAAATATCCGGAAATGGCAACGTCAGTCCTCAGTTCGAGAATCTGTGGCATTATCTGAACATTCAAATCCAGTCGAGAGTTCCAAGAAACATCTAGAAGACGAAGAAGAATGGAACAAAATACCAACTAAAATTTGCAATAATTGAGAACTACAAGAGTTTGGTTGATGTAGATATGAATAATGGCTATTCTACAAAGTATTAAATGAAGATTATGTTTTCTTTTTTGTATTGTACGAATACTTTTTTCACGCATTAAATGGATAAATAGGATTTATTTCTATTAAATCAATTTTTTGTTCTGTTTTCTATGCATATTTACTTATTATACAGCTATGTACAGTCAATGATATAAAAAGTATGTTTATTCGTTAGTTGAAAATACAATTAATTAAAAATTTGTATGCGTACGGATATTTTTCCTCCCACTGTACATGACATAGCTGCATGCATAGTCACACGCAGACAGGTTAAATAGTAGAATAGACAAGGCCCACTTGCCTAAATGAAGGAAATCAATGGGAAGCTGATCAACTATCTCATGAAAACATGGCTATAATACACAGACATTAAAATAGAGGAATTGGTGGTCCCTAAGTCATAATGGGGTATGGCATTTAAAAAAATCTGGTTATTTATACGGGATGCCAAATAGTAGAAACCAGTGTCTTCATGACTTTTTAGAACTTGTTCAGAGTTGTGTTCATATCAGTCATTGATTATTCACCAACGCTAACCGATGGCTTAAGCTGGAGCTTAAGTGACAACAAGTCTATTCGATACACCAGCAATCTTCATACTATGTTAGTTTTCAATAACGATGTGTTCCGCATATTTTCAAGTCCCACTCGAATTCTTCTTCTTCTTCTACTACTACTACTACTACTACTACTACTACTACTACTACTACTACTACTATTATCTGGTACTATGAAGGAGAGGCATCACTGAGATTACAATATATTTATCAATGAAATCTTTATTCCCGAATATGAATGCTTTTCTCCTTCTTAACCACATGTAACATCAGTAAAAATAATATTTTTCAATGAAAAATATTAGCACATTTTTTCAGAGATTACAAAATGGATGACACATATGCTATACTAATCGACAGAACATTATGAAGATCTTTTTCAGCGATAACTGAATCCGAATTCTGTTATATTATTTCTTACATTATTTTTATAAATAAATACTGAAGCCAACAATGTAATCATAAAACAAAAACATTTTAAAAGGACTTTCAAAAAAACAGTTTTTTTCAAGATAACAAAATTATTTCGAATGTAATGGAAATTTAAAATAGTTACTTGTTGAAATAGTGGAAGTTTTAAAATCCATTTTAGTAATTTGAAATAGAATTTGAATTTATTCGTAGATTTTATTGAAAGAGTAAAATGAAAAAAAAAAAAATAGAAACCATATTATAGACAATTTAATAGAGTTATCTATTTACAAATTTATGCTCGGTTAGAGAAAAAGAAAACTTATTGCTTATTTTCACGAATTTACCGAAGAGTTGTGGGTGGGTATATTGGCCCGCAAACATTACGGAAGGCAATAACAAACAAAATGAAAACTTGAGGAAAAAATATATTGCCAAGTTTATTTTTGTTAAATAAAATGCATCAACAGAAATATTGTTACAGTGCACTAGACAAAAGCAACTCTGCAAAGTTATACAGAGAACGAGAAGAGAGATGTACTAAGAAGGACAGTTTATTGCATATCGTTGCTGCTGGTTCGGATGGCTGAGGCGAGAAATCTGCTGGAGTTAGCTTGAACTGGAGGCCTACTGGATATAGCTGTAGCGACATGAGCTGGAGTGCGTTATGTGTCATGCGTGATACACGCTTAGGCGATCCTCTATCTTTCGATACATGACTGACGTGGCAAATTTTTTCCCGCAGTAGTTTGCCATTTCTTTCTGCGATAGACCAGTTGTCATCAAAGGCTATAGAACCCGGTCTATCCTGCTTTTTACCCATAGATGGGAGAAGAGGAGAATTCATACCTTTCCCAAGGGTATTAGCACGTAAGTGAATGTAATGGATTCGAATGGAATTCAAACTCGGCCCAGCGATTCCTAAATCGGAGTAGCTACCCATTACTCCACCGTCCCTCCCTATGAGCTGGTGACTTACTGGGTAGAGTTGTAGCGGAATTAGCTGGAGGCATACTGGAGAGACGACCGATGACAAGCTGGATATTATGATGACAGGATGATGGCTAGAACTGCTGCTGATGGCTGAGGCTGTGGACTGGGTGTCGGCAATTGGAACAGATACTACACTATGATTGTCGATTGCGCTAGCCTCAGTAGCGACCACCGACCTCCTTCTCTAGTGCAATCATAAGTTTCGACCTCGGGCATCTGTTCCACAGGGCACCACAAAATATTATTTTCATCAGGTGATGAACTGTCCGAAGACAGAGGTTACAATTGAGTCGCACTATTCCCGAAGACAGAGATTTAACTGAGAAATGATATACATTACACGGCATGGGGCATGGTACGCTTGAGTATTTACCAATGCATCCTCACTAAGACGGGATGCGACACAAGGTCAGTTGTAACGTTGGGAACACGAGTGTTATACACTCAGGCCAAGTACGAAAATTGGCACAAACCCCGACAACGTCCGTTGCGCTGGCTTCGGTGGCGACTACCGATCCCCATGTCTACTGCAGATGTTCGACAGGGTCAGGTACCTCAAAGTATTATTTTCCTCAGATGCAACTGTGTCTAAAGACAGAGGCCTCAACTAAGTCGTACTAGACCGAAGAGAGAGAGCCAAATGAGAAATGCATACGTCCTACGTTAGGGCCGAAGAACGCTTGCGTATTTACCCATGCACCCTCCCACTGGGGCCGAATGCAACACGAGATCAGTTATTTAACGTGGGCAACCCGAGCGCGTACACTCGGGTCATAGGTCAAAATTTACCGCAACCTCGCTTACACGGGCACGGGCACAAAACATGTCTTCATTGGTCATGGCCTGGGAATAGATACTGCTCTCTGGGCTACGGAACTTGTACAACAGAATCATTTGGATTATAAATGTCACATTTTTGTTGTGATGAATATATGCAGTATTTTACTAACTAAAAGAGAAGTCAATCAGGGCCTATCATAACAACATCCAGGCCCAACAATGTTAAAGTAAAGCTCATATTTCTATAAAATTATCTATGGCGTCTTCTTTCATAGCTTTTGAGTTGTAAGCCCTCTAGAATGGTCTACACGGCTGTTTAATGATTACATAGTCGTGTAGACAATTTCAAACGCATTGCTGTTCAAAACTATATATGACGAAGTGTAATAAAGTTTTCTTGTATCGGGTTTCATACTTTAGAACTTCATCACACTAAAGAACGAAACGCGTCACAAGAAATCTTTTTTTCCACTTTGATACATATTTTTCCTCAATATTGTTCTTGATAGATAAATATATATATCGTTATCTCATATATACATACATATATATATATATATATATGAGATAACGATATATATATTTATCTATCAATATATATATATATATATATGTGTGTGAGATAACGATATATATATATATTTATCTATCAATATATATATATATATATGTATATATATATATATATATATATATATATATATATATATATATATATATATATATATGAGATAACGATATATATATTTATCTATCAAGAACAATATTGAGGAAACATATGTGTCAAAGTGGAAAAAAAGATTTCTTGTGACGCGTTTCGTTCTTTAGTGTGATGAAGATCTAAAGTATGAAACCCGATACAAGAAAACTTTATTACACTTCGTCATATATATCTTCGAATGGATTTTTACAAATTCGATAGAATTGTATCATTTTGAATATTATTATTATTGGATACTCTCGTATTTCAGTAGGCGTTCCGTTTATATACTGAGTAGTATGTTTATTTGTTTTCAGCAACCGCCCAGATATTTCGAGAAATCTTATTAAATTGGAAAAGTACTCATGTCGGCAATTGTTAGAAGGTTTTATTAGTGAGATGCAATGAAACAAAAGTAGATAAAGAATTCACAGTTAAAATAGAAGCCAGTGATCCCTTTACTTAATCTGTTCTCTTTATACTTTTTAGATGTTCATGCAGAAACCTAACCAGCATTACTGAGGTTAAAGAGATAAGCAGTTATAGCTTGGTGCGTCTATACCGCTTTGGCCACGAAGATTAAGACAATCAAGAAAGGACAAATATATGCTTTCAAGCAAAATTTGTTTTGTCAATGATCTCTCGAAGTTTTTTTTTCTACATCTGCACGCAGTTTCCTATCCAAACATAAGCAATGATAATTTATTGGAATATATATTTTATTAAGCCGACAGATCTGTATCACTTTAATAAATAAATATACTGTTTAATATATAAACGTTGAGCTTATTTTTTTCTCTCTCTCTGCCTCTGTCTCTGTTTCTCTCTCTCGATATATATATATATATATATATATATATATATATATATATATATATATATATATATACATACACGGCCTGACGATTGCGTCTAGCGTGAAACAGCCTGTCACCTTTGAGTTCTGATTTCAATGTTCTCTTTTATATTTACATGCGTTCTGTCTTTGATATTAGCACTTTATCCCATAAATATAGCACACCTTAAAACTATATATATATATATATATATATATATATATATATATATATATATATATATATATATATGTGTGTGTGTGTGTGTGTGTGTGTGTGTGTGATATATATTATAATATGTTAGAGCTTTTGTTTCGTAACAAAATATGTATGATATGGTATATATAATATATGAGAACTTGTGTTATGGTCCAATGTTTTTATAGAATTTAACGAGGTTCACCTGCCCCTGACCCTGCTTTAACTTTACTTCAAGCCACAACCATATTGCAGTTAGAGAAAAATAAATATAGAAAATTACATTTTTTTTTTAATTTTGAATATATTATGAAACCTATTAATTAAACCTGTTTTATTTTGTCAGAGAATGTGTCATACACAAATCGAGTTTGGAAACGACCCCGTTTATTCGAATGGCAAAAATACAGTTGTAAAACTGACGAGACAGACCTAACCGAAATCATAACGCTAGCCCTTGGTTAATTAGTAGTAAGACTTGGCTCTTTAGTTTTGCATAGCAAATACCCGAAGAGAGGGAAGAGTCATAAATTCCAAATTGTGGCGAATAGAACGGGAAACCATTCGACTGTCATTTCGAAAAATTATATCAATTCCCAACGATGAGGAAAAGGAATCGTTACGTTCTGCAAGAGGCTCTTTGGAAGTTAAACCATCTGTATATTTATGTTATAATCTGTATAGGTCTATTGAGGTTTAACATGTAAATATGTGATTGCGCGAGTATGTGTTTATAGGCGTGCATGCCTCAGTGCTTTCGTCCACTTCAAACACTGATTCTGTTTTATTTTCCTGTGTCTTCAGTTTCTATTTATCCGTCTGTCGAATGATGTATACTTGGATGTTACTGTCTGACGTTAAAAGATAAGATTACTTTTTGAATTTATGGCTTCTTTTCGTGTCACGGCACAATGATATTTCAAGTCTGTGCTTTAAAAAAATCGGCTTCACAATAGACAGATTCAAAAACACACTTATGTAAAGCTGTTTTTTAGAAGCCCATTCAACAAACATTGGTTTTCAATTTCGTTATTTTACGGATTCCAGAAGCGAATTTAAGTATCAATTCTACATAATAGATGTAGGAGTATATTTTTGATATTGGCAGATTGTTTACAATATATTGTTCCAGCTTTTATCATCACTGTTACACTGTTAACAATGTTAAAGAAACAGTAATATTCAACTATCACACACACACACACATACATACATACATACATACATATATATATATATATATATATATATATATATATATATATATATATATATATATATATGTGCAGCAATCACTATCTTATACAAGTTTCATTAAAAACGACTGACAAGTTACTGCGATTAATTTTTTTTAATTTAATTTTTCTTTTGTTTTTATAATTTTCTTCTTCTCTGGACATAAATTATGAAGAAATTTTCCGAATATTCTATATGTTCCAGTGCTTTCGGCTATACTTTTAACCATTATCAAGGATGATTTTATTTTTAGTTTTAATTGAATATATGGGTTGATTTTGTAGGTATCTAGAGTTATAAGAATGTTTTATTTTCCAAACACGGTCAGCGAATTGTGGCCGTGTTCATAGTTGATATTATGGAGTGTTGGATTTTTCTTTTTTTTTTTTATTAATAATGCTTTCATTATTTTTAGCATTTTTAAATATGAATGAGGCTATTATATTTGCTATTATTATCAAGAAGTATGTTGCGGATGGATTTTGGTAATGTTTTCATGTGTTTTTAAATGAGACCTAATTGAGATATGATCAGAGTGAGGAACGTGAGTCTTCTTGTTAGGCATGTTATAACATATCCAGTATAAATATTTATGAATGTAGTTTCATTAGGGACATATTTTCTTAATATATATATATATATATATATATATATTTAATTGACCACTATTGAAGGACAAGCTATTCTAAAAACAACGCTCAGCTGCGTAAATGCGAAGCTCTTCAGTAAAATCAATGGAGCACTTTGTCTGCTTGGCGTTTCTTTACATTTGTAAAAACAATACGCTAGATTTGGCTGATACGTTCTGTCGAGTGGAGATGGTTCAGTCATAGAAGCTCTAACTGACACGAAATCGGTTGGGTTTCGATCCGGGCTTGAGGTATTCGGTTGTCTAGTCGCATTGAAGGACTGTGATACAGCGAAACAGTACTGTCTGCGAATGACATAATTTATCTCTTGAAAATATATTTTCAGTTCTATCCAAGAACGGTTCCTTTTCTTGGCGTAGCAGCAAAGAAATCGCAGCAGAAAATACGATCGAGCCTGTTTTATTCTGTCAGAGAATGTGTCATACACAAATCGAGTTTGGAAACGAACCCGTTTATTCGAATGGCAAAAATCAGATGAGATATCGATTTTCAAACTGTTAGAATCTCTTGCGTCAAAATCTTCTGTGTATTCTTCACTTTTGTTTCAGATCCGACTCTTTCCGAAATCCATAGTGTATAATATGGCGAAAGTGCAACTTAGCACACTCTGTCTTTAGGGACAAAACGTTAATATTCATTAGAAATTGACATAAACACAGACAGCAATGTGAAGTTTCGTTTATTTTATATCAACAATGAAAATCGGGCATGGACTTTTTCAATGATATATATGTATGCATGTAATTATATATATATATATATATATATATATATATATATATATATATATATATATATATATATATATATATATATATATATATATATATATATATATGTGAAAATATTGTAGAAAATGGAAAGAAACTGGTTTGGTAAATAATCCAAAGTTCCTTAGTATTTTTGTAATTATTTTTAAAAAATAGTGCTCGATACGAAAGTAGAGCATAAATATAATTATTTATTTAAAAATATGATTCCAACTCGCAAGTTGGAATCATATTTTTAAATAAATAATTATATATATATATATATATATATATATATATATATATGTTTTTAATATGTCTGGTAATATTAAGTTTTATACTTTTATTTCGATCATTAAATTTTGTACCTACAAAAATATCTTTAAATATATATATATATATATATATATATATATATATATACGTGCATACATATATATGTGTGTGTTTAAACATAAACTATTTAAGCGGCAATCCCGTTTTTATTCATATTTTATTAATTTTAGTATGAATATCTGCAAGCCTTTTGATTTTCTACTGGTGTGGAATAAGTCATTATACTCGCGGACATTGTGCGTAATATCCGAGCACGTTTGACTATTATGGGTCACTTTCAAGGAGAGTCTGCCGTGTATACTCTGAACAGTGCGGAGTTTGAAATAGACATCGGTTCATATTCCATGGTAACAGAACAGATTAGAGCGTCATATAGCCAAAATATTCTTAAGTATGCAAATGATACTGAAACGGACACATCGATATTAAAACAGATTTTATTGATAATGGTTTGCCGTCATTTGATGTGAAGAGACTCCATAATATTTAATCTTTTTTAAGTTGGATTAGTAGATAATTTTGCATTGCTTAAATGAGGAATTATATAATTATTATACATATATCTATTGAAATCAGTATTCACTTTTAAGGCGTGCATCTTATCAATTACTTGTTTGAGTTAATTCATTCTTTTTGTTATTTTAGCAATGTAGAGTTCTTGAATTTTATTACATGACTCCGGAAATTAATTTACGATAACAAGTTAACAAAGTACATTTAAGCAATATGCTTTTTCACCAGATGAAGGAATATTGCACTCTTAAAACTGTTTTTTTTTTTTTAATCATAGATATATATGTCGCTTTAATTATAAGCTGGGCACACTGGCTAGACTATTACAGCATAACATATGATCTGATTCTATTAAGCGTCTTATTTTCTAAAGTTTTGCTTCTCATGTACTCTTTTGAATACAGTCTACACGAGGGGAATGCCCACCGTTATTCTCCAGATATAATCAACCACAATTACTTTAGTCATCTGTGGATTACAGCATGTTGATGTTTAGTTTTTCTGTTGTAGGGGAATTGTTCTCGCCTAAGTTTAACTGCATGGGAAAGTATGCAAGCATTGTTTGACCATATTCTCTTTCTAGATAAGTTTTTCTTTAGAGGAGTGTCATCAAAGTACTGCTTTTGGATTTTATATTGTTGGCGTATAGATAACATATTCTCTAAATGTAAACTTCTCTATAATACATGTTTTTATTACTGAATGTTCCCTTTCAAAGAGTATTCATTTCTTGTTGTTTCCTGTCTACATCGTCACATGAATTTTGCTCGACGTGGTAGAAAAATTGATGAGATTTTCATCAAATTATATCGCTGTTGGTTAGTGATGTTCAAATATGATACGGTGAATGATGGCTTATGTTAAACGTATGTTTTCAATACACATTCTCTGCAAGTTTTTAGTATATACGGGAATGTTATTTTCTCATCTGTTTCATTTCCTATCTGTATTTCTATTGATGATCTAAGTATATTCACATATTCTACCGGTTTCCTTTTGTAAGGTCAGCTTAGAAAGATAACTTCGTATCTCAATCCAATTATATCTATCTGGATTTCTGGGGCATTCGGCCACATCAAGATGAACATTGGTTCTCGTACGATCACCGAAGTTAAGCAACGTCGATCATGTACTGTACCCAGATGGGTGACTGCTTGGGAATACAATCCACACATTCAAGCTTACACCTGGCTTCATGCTTCTGCTACGTATTTAGAAATTCTTGATAAAATCATCCAAGAATCTGTAATA
Source organism: Acanthosepion lycidas (assembly GCA_963932145.1). NCBI lineage: Eukaryota > Metazoa > Mollusca > Cephalopoda > Sepiida > Sepiidae > Acanthosepion > Acanthosepion lycidas. The sequence continues at coordinate 37,161,901 of OZ010604.1, forward strand.
TCTGTATATATTTTTGAGAAGAGGTGTAGCAACTATTTATACTATTTACATTTTGTAGACTGTTGTCCTCATCTTTATTGCCATATTCACAACATTTCAGCCGTTGTACGCTCCGTTCTTCTTCAGGTAATTGGTATTTCCTTTCGAACCCTTTACTTCGTCCACCTGCCATGCCTCTCAGTTTATTTTCAGTTATTTCCCCTTAGTAAATCAACTTTCCAAGTTTTGTTCACCTCTACTGTAGGCAAATATTGAACTGACAACTCTTTGGGTCAAGTCAGTGATGTCCACAAAGACACTTGGCGCCGTGGATAAAAACGTTGGTTAAAGTAATTCAGTGACTTGATAAAAAAAACTGTGAGTTCAGTAACCCCTTGCATTTTAGTAGCTTTATTGACTTGCTTGGAGTGAAATGATTAAAAATATAGTTTTACAGACACCATGAAATTACTGACATATTGAAATTTGAAGATTAATGGAACAATCAAAAATATTATAAAAAGATAAACAAAGGAAATCATTAATAGTGTTCAAAGAATAACAATTCTTGTTTGCATTTTTTGTTTGCACGTAATTATGAAAGATGAAAATGACAATCGCCATTAGAATGAAGTTTTTAAATATTTGCGTTTTTGCCTAAAACCATGCATATTCCTTAATTGCGTGTCGAGAAAATATAGCAATGGTATCGGCTAGGCTGGCTGTGTGTAAAGATGATACTTGATTAAGACAAGAAGACACTAACAAAATCTATCATGAACAGGTATGTAATCAACGATAGGTAATTATGCCCGAACGTTTTGAATAATTACTTTTAACTGAATATTCATTTTAGTAGACATTTCGGAACGATGGAGAAAAACGAGAAAATGTGTCAATAGGTTTAGAGTGAAAATTTGAAAGACATCCAGTTATTGACAAATAAGACTGAATACAAATTTTATACACTGGCGTTCACAGTTTTGGAAACAAACTCCATAAAATGATTATACGCCATTTTATTTGATTAAGGAGTTAAGATCGTTTAGCAGAATGCTTTTATCAGTAATGTCTGTGGACTATGTGGATTGGAAAATAAGTTGTGTTTTCGTAGATTCAACAAGAGATAGCCACGCTTTCTTTGAAATTCTATAAACTTTGATGAAGCCATCCAAAAGATGTTTACTTCTAGTGGCAGTGTTTTAAGCGCAAAGAAAATAGATAGGCCACAAATTATAAACACGAGAAATGAAATAAATACCGTGAAAGCCTCGATAGGCAATCCAAAATAAATAGCCAGATAAGTGAGAATTCAATGCAGTCTTAAGAATGGAATTTCAGTTGATACAATATGAAGAATGTTACGAAAAATAAATTGAACGAGAATGTAGCAGAAAAATAATATTTACCAAAAAAAAACAACGTCTGAATAGACTTGGTGAAAGGTACATTTAACATAGGATTATAGAAAGTGGAAAAGGAATTTTTAGGGATGGATGCAAAATAAAGTTAAATTCTAATACAAGACAATATGTGGGAGAAAGAAATAACGCAGTGTGCAGTATATAGATTTTAAAATTTGATGGCAATTACGTATTTGTGTGGGTTTGCAAAAAAAAAAAACGATGATAGGAGAAAATTAGTAAAAGTTGATGGAAGCCTCATCAGCGAAAACTATTTTAGTATACTACGGTGTAATCTGCTAGACGATGAAGGTGGATACATTTTCCAGCATAACGCTGCTCCTTGATACACGCTACGTGCAACAAAATGGCTTCTTGTGGATGAGATGTTCAGTCTTTGAAAAACTGTCTAACACAATGCCCTGAGGGAACAACTGTCGTGGGAATTGAATAAAGAAGTGTTCTAATGAAAACCATTCAATATGCAAAACCTTTGAGAAAAAAAATTCCCGATGAGAAAATCTGTACCTTATTCAATTCAATGACACACCGGATTGAGGCAATTATTAGAAACAAAGGCAGACATATTAATTACTAACTAATTTCTCTGTAATAATAAAGATCATTTTTACAAAAAAATAAGCAATAATTTTTAACTTAATTTTTCATGGCGTTGTTCAGCATTATTAATGTTAAGGTGCTCTATTGTCTATTATACAGCTTTAATGAAAATGCAATGAGATTTTCTGGCCCTCAGAAATTATATAATGTACACAGAAAATCATACTGATAATCATTTACGATTTTGGGATAAAATGAAGACAAGTAATTGATTTCCCAATGTAGGAAAAAAAACGTTTTATACGACACGGTATAAGACTGGGTCAATTTTCTTGATTTGACAGTTATATGTCTCTTTTCTGATTGGTTAGGAGGGTTCATACCATTTGAGATTGGATCGAAAAGATTGGAGACATTCAAATTATTGTTAGACAAGCTGATATTTTTGCACCCAATTTAGGCTCGAAAAAGCGTAATGTGGCACATCTCTTGCTAACACACACCAGAAAACTGATCATCACGTTACACGTTGCGCCCCAGCAACTGACCACATTCTTTAACGAAGTACTTTATTTTGAATTTCGGTCGTAGTTTACTTGTGTCGCTGATTCTCTGTATTAAATGCTACCACTCTGTTCTTAAAGTGAGATTCCGCTTTATCTCGTAGAAGCCAATATTCTAAGGAAGACGAAGTGATTTTTTTCATTATTGTCTACTGCTAGTAGGATAATGATTCTATTGTAATGCTGGGTTGAAATAGCGATTCTTTCTTCTCTCGCTATGTTCGGCTTTGGAAGCCTAAATTTCAGAGGCGAATTCAAATATCAATGTTGTATAATAGATATAATCAATTTCTTTTTTCTTTTCTTTTTTAAAAATATATACTAGGTTATGGTTCACAATATATATCTCAAGACTTTGGTAAAAATATAGAAAGGGTATCATTCAGTTATCACACAAATATGCCAATATCGATAGATAAGTTTGAATTTATTTATTACGACCCTCTTTGGGTTATTTAAACCGAAACATCTATTTTGGATTATATGGATAATTATATTTCTGTAAGATACCAGTTTTACTATTTAATCCCTAACTGGAGGAGAAGAGATATTTGCGCGTGACTGAATGTAAGGAATACGAACTCGGCCCTCCTATTACTCATCTGGTGCCACTATACCTTACACCAACCGAAAATCCGGATGAATTTGAAACGAATTCCCGGCATTAAGAGATATGAGAAATTTAAGAGACTAATAAAGTCAAGAAATAATTACATATGTAAAACTTATTTCTTTGCAAATTAATTTAATTATTCGATTCTTATTGGTCATCTCATTGATCACTGTAGTAGTATATATCATCACTATGCTTTACGTTCATTATCTTCAAAAGGAAGAAATAGCTCCCCCAAATGACTTTTTCTTTTCCATTCATTTAATTCTCATTCTCTGTGCCTTGTACACAGAATTCGCCTTGTCGTGGTTGACGAAGACAGAGGCTTTCTCTCTTTAAACTGCTCCACTAAACAATTTATACGACAAAAATGAAAGAATCGGAGATTTAAAGAATATCACGAGTATAAAGTACAAAAATGAACAGTAGTGAATTATTTCATTCCACAAAATGGTCTATCCTGAAATATACAGGCTATATTAAAAATACAAAGATTGGGGGCCGGTTTCTCACACCAAAACAAGGACAAAAGTTCACATAAACATATATTTTTTTAGTTATTAAGTTTAAAGAAAGTTTACGGTAGATGGCGCTGTGTTGCAATGAAGTCTAGGTTACATTTATCATTCGTGTACATTTGTCCTTAGTCTGTCTTCAACATTTAAAGCGTGTAGAAGTGGGTTAACTGTGAAGTGTTCATTTTAACAATGGCAGGATATCTGCCTACTCATGATATGATATCATAAAGAGGCAGAGATTATTTTTGCATATGTCTGGTAATATGGTAATGGATGCGAGGCTGCATGGCTCTATTAGACTAAAGACAGTCGTATCATTTAACCTTTGCTGCTGTTTATCATCGCGTTGCTGAGACATGATCCATGGCACAACAAAGTAAAAGTATTTTTGATACATCTTATAAAAAAAGTATGCAATGCATACGTTGCATTCATAGACCCTTCACGACAACGCCACAGGCACTTACCCGCGTATTAAGAACGCTCTTAAATATTCTTAAAGCTGTGTATGTAAATATAATCTGTTGAGGTCACTAAGTGATGTAATTTAATCTTTAATAAACGAATGTGAGTAGATATTATTTTTTGTTTAATTTTATTTTGTCATTTGTTTTTATACATATTATTTAATGTCTTTATCATTTATTAGCTTATTTTAACAAGATAAATTATCTATGTGTTTATTTTAGATAATAGGTCTTGAATTACCAGTTTTATTGTAATGAAAAAAAATATGCTTATGTATGTTAGTTTATGAAAGAATTTTTTTCTTTCAGAAAGGAGATATTTGAAAAATTACATGGTGTAACTTAACATATTTCCAAGAATCGATAGTTGCACTCTCAAAAACTTATCATTTGTTTAAATATAATCTATTTACACAGCCATCTATTTTTTAAACCACTTCGAGATTTTATAGCTAATCTCTCGATTGGAGATATCACGGTCTTTTGTTCATTTCCATTTTTTAGTTCATATTTTTAAAATAACGTTCGTTAAAATATCGTTTTAATTTCTAATTTTCTTCACACCTGACTATATCTGTACGAACATATTTTTTCTGGATAAATGTTCAACCAGTGAAAATAGTTTTCTCTTGCTGACTTATGAAAATCCAGATACACAAACAAAGAGGAAAATATTATTTCTTCAGTACAACATATGTAGGTATAAAAGTAGAAAAGAATCAACACTCTATACCTTCAAGCATCGAAATCAGAATAAGAAACATTCTACTTCGCTGCATAACCTAAATGATACTCTGAGAAATTACTAAAGGAAATTTATCAAATAACAGAAACGACATCACAGGAAAATTTTCAACAGCCGCAACAACAAAAATGGATAGCACTTGCAAATTGAAAAGTAAATGAATTAATAAAGGTTAGGACTTCAAACAAAAGGTTAGGAAAGAATGAGGGCCATCAATACTAAAAAGTGTGAGATTGAGAAAATGATTTCTCTGAAAAATTGTTTTGAAGATAAAGATTTTATTAATTTCAATCAACTACCTCTTCTTCAATGAATGCCGAATCTTTCCTTATGAGGAAACGACTGTTCTTATCATTACCATATATCATATACTTCAGGTACTTGGAAAAAAAAACAAAAAACTCTGCTGAAACGAATACCAAAAATATGAACATTATTCCGAAAAAACGAAAAAACAAACAGGTAATAAGCATACAAATATTTTTATCATTTCACTTTCCCAAACGTTGGTGCTTATTTTAGATAGAAGTAAGCGAATCACTTCTAAAATCTTTCTCCAAAACAGATGAAAAAATGAATATATATTCGTCGCAAATAAAAACTTTATATAAGAAATACCTTTTAAATAAAGTATATTAAATTGAATATATTTTGTGTGTATATATATATATATATATATATATATATATATATATATATATATATATATGAATTGGTTAACTGGAAGTAATGTCTGGTTTTTCGTTTCAGTGTTTGCCCGTCAGCTATGATGGCTAGCGTATCGCTGTTGCCGACGCCTGTTAAGACACATTTGTGTTTCTACAACACCAACATTCGCGTTTCTTTAACACTAATGAAGCCAACCTGTATTTTATACTTACTGTCTGAGTAGAGAGCCTATTATCTTGTCACTTTGTAATTTCGTGTTAGCAAAACATTCAACGGTACCCGAATAATGTCGTCTACTGAATTCCACTTCGGTCAGTTTCCATGCTCTTTTCATTTCCCTAAACTCATTTGCATCACTTGAAATGCTTTTTAGGAAGCAACCCATCGTTTTTTTTACGTGAAGATCGTCTTCGTAAGCCAATCCCTTTCAGAATCATTCGTACATGTGCTTATTATTAGAATGTAACGTTTCTCTTGTAGACAATAAAATTATCTTTTGATGATGACGATGAGTCCAAGATTTGACTTAATTTTATTAAACATGTCGTATGTGAGTTTGTTGTCAAGCATGTTGCCGAGGGCTTAGAACGTTCAATTTCTACGAATGGGATCCTAGTTCGAATTTCACCATGCAGAAAATTGACTTCTGTTTGATGCCTTTGGAAAGTGCCTGTAAAACATGGTATGGGATGGTACAAGTCTTATGAGTGAAACTGGTTAGACGAAACTGCTCGGATGGTTTGAATGTTCGTGCTAGCACGATTTCACAAGTCATCGTGACCGAGGGAATGAATGAACTGTCGTTGTCCAAACTGCCGATCATGACAGAGTATGCAGTCTCTCCCAGAAAATGTAACTAAAGTCCGCTCAGCCATCTTTTTATTCTATATGCTGTGTCCTTTGAAGAAGTGGGCGGTCACGGCTCTCCACAATTTCTTGTCCTTTGTAGCACTTAATAAATTTTGTCTTGTCGCTACCTCGCCTAATTCTTGTTCTATCAACCATTAACACGACATTTTTATGTAAAGTAGTTGCAGTATAAACCAAGGGTGGAATCTGTAGGTGTTGAACAAACACAAATATGCTTGAGCAGGTGTCTGCGACAGTGACGGACTAACCGCTCTAGCAGACGGGTGTGCTCGGGTAATGGAAGTAACCAGACATTAGAACAAGTGATAAAAAGGGCATTATTTACATTATTCGGACTATCGTCCTCACCTTCGTCGCCATATTTATCACAACGTTTCGGCCGTTGTACGCTCCGGCCTTCTTCAGGGCGTTGGAATTTCGAACTGAACCCTTTATTTCGCTCACTGGGGTAGACTGTTCTAGTTCCACGTGCCATGGATGTCAGTTATCAGTTATCTCCTGTTAATTTCCCTCTGAAAGTTCTCCACTGCCTTAACCGGGTATTGAACTCACACTCTTTGGGTCCTGTCACTGGATCTAACCAACGCCTTTATCCACTGTGCCATGTGTCCTAGACAGACTCTGATAAAAAGGGGAACACAATTAGAGCAATAACAGAAAAAATGTAAATATTTATAATACTTTCAGACATGTCAAAGGATTAGGAATTATATTCTATTTGTCATCGTAACTGTTCATCTTCAATACGTAATTTAATGATCAAATAAAATTTATTTGAATTAATTACGCTTTCGAATCGACATCTATGGCATTTTTAAAGCGCTTTTTAAAAGTCGACATTATGTGATTATTTCATGTATCATGTACGAGACATTTTTATACAAATAACTAACATTTCAAAGGAGTCTAAAGAATTAGAAATAACGGGAGAAAATAAGAAATATAATAACTACATAGCAGATTTCACATAAAATGGTGGATAGAAAAAGTTAGCTTATAAATATATTAACACAATCTCTATGCAGCGATTTAATGACACTTAGTCATTTATTAGTTTATTGAGAAATGTATATATAACATCACATGCTGTTGTAATATGTAATACAATATTGACATCGATATTTCTCCTTTTTGATTCGTACATTTATTGTTATTAGATTTGATTAGTTTGTCCATCATTTTCGTTGTTTATTATAACAACATTTTCATTCTATCTATACTTCTTTGACTGTTAAATACTCAAATTATCTTGAAATTCGGAGATGGATTGTGTTTATTAATGCAAATATTGTCAATAATAATTTCTTTAAAAAAAAAAAATGTAAAAATAATTTCTTTAAAAAAAATGTAAAAATTCTAATGACTGAAAAGTATATTTCAAGTAACATGCTATTTTAGAGGAACACATTTTAACGATAACGATTGAATTAGTCACAATAAGCCCCTCTATTACAATGTGAAGTTATTGTTACGGACGATTGCGATTAAAAATCTCTGCAATATCTTGGCCGTCTCACGTAGTTCGACGCGGAGTTTGGGTCCCAGTGGAGGTAATCGAGGTAAAATATTTCACTGCTTTAGGTCAGTAATGCCGGGGGTTTCGATTGCAGCAAGTGCAAATTTGTATCTGTCAAATAGGGAAGGCTATTTAACCAGATTGTTTACCGTACACTTTCGGGCGAAAATAGCACAGATTGCAGTTTGAAAATAATTCGAATCGGATGGTTTCTTTATTTACCAAACGACTGCCTTAGATAACTGGAAGACTTTTACGACATCCTTGTAAGATTCTACACAATCAAATTCTTTCCATCAGGTGGATCTAAAAAGTCGTTAGGAATAACCAAATTTCTGCAGCTTATGAGAACTTTGCGGGCGTCTTCTCGTTTTTTTTTTTTATGAAATTATCTGCCTAAGAACAAACTCAGATCATTAGTAAACATCTATGCAGCTGATACTGCTGTTTATGGAAGGCACTTTTAAAAGCCAAAAAATAATTGGAGCCTTGGAAATGGTCTCACCTCTCACCTTGCTATAATAACTAAATGGTGGGAAAGTAGATTTAGTTTTCTACGTTTCAAAAAGCAAGGTGATATAATGATAGTGACATTTCTTCCAGTCATAATTAACGGCTCTACTCTCAGTAAGGCTTCGCAATTTCAACGTCTCTTGGGTCTGAAGTTTACCCTTGACCTCAAGTGAAATTGATACATACAATCCTTTACTAATGATACTGGAAAAAAGGGTCAATTCATTCTATCGTTCCAGGAAGTGTCTGATTTCATTCTTTAACAGTAAAAGTGTCAGATTAAACAGAAAAAAGACTGTATTGCTGCCATATCTAGGTTGTGGTTGCTCGACTGCCACTTTCCAGCTTTAGAAGAATTCAAAATCATTTACGAGGTCTTGTGAAGAGAAGACATTCTCCATTCTTCAGTCGTTCTTCAATCGACAACGTTACAAACCTATCGTTAATCTATCCCTATTTTTATGGCACATGTTCAGAGAGATAAATTCCTTATCTTCACTAATTCTAGCTTTTACACGAAGAACACGTCATGACACTTCCACGGATTCGAATTATCCGTATTACCTCCGTGTTCAAAATGTAAGAAGAAATATATTTTCCAAGAACTAAAATATATGTGCTTCTCTGAACACTTCAATTTTTACTTCAGTTGGTGCATTGATAAATCTTTAATCCTGTTGTCGAGTAAAGAGTACGAAAATGAAATCGGAACTTGTCCAATATTATAAAGAGTTCCTTGTTATGAGGACGTGTGCTAGTTGCACCCACATCGGATAAGTTTTCTGCCAGGCTCAGGACACTCTCTGCCTTCGAGTAGAGATGAATCCAGACGAGGAATACAGACGGGTAGAGTCTCGTCTGTGAAGGTAGACAAACCCGACTCCGTCCATGCGGAGTCTAAGGGGAATTTTTAACGAGCATACTGGCTCAGAATCACCGATATAAAAACCGAACTTGTGCCACATCCCGCCTTGTGGGGAAGACTGGGTAAATACCAATTGCACCTGCGTCAGGCAGTTCGCTGCACAGCTCACGACACACGGCGAACTCTCTGATTTCGACCAGAGAGGAACCCAGACATGGTTCTGCCTACGAGTAGAGTCTAGTCTGTGAAGGTAGATAAAACCCGACCTCGTGTATGCGGAGTTTAAGGGGAAATTTTGCCTGAGTATTGGGTAAATATCAGTCATATTGGACTGGGCTTTCATAATAACTATACAGGCGTTACGGCAATAGCTTGCACATTACGTATAGAGAACCCTTTAACGAATGGCGTTATACCAAGTACCAGTGTATATTATAACAATAACCTTACAATACGAAGTTATAATAGCTTTCGATAAGGATAGGAAAACACAAGCGCGGGATAAAAATCGCAACCTTATGACTGGAGTTATATTAGTGAGCGAGCAGACTTTCGAAACTCATACGTGTGCAACATGTGTTATAAGAATTTCATCCACACTGGTTTTAAAAGAATTCTTGCAGATATAGAGGAAATTTTGTCGTCGATAGTTGAAATTCAACAACAACAGCAGAAAAAACAACAACAAAATACAGTTGCAAAAATAAAAAGAGTTGTTGGAAGTGATTTTGAAGAATAATGCTTCAATGTCTCTTACGCCAGATGCGGTGCAAAACACTGTATCAGATTTCGTATACAATCCTGATGATGGACTGCATTTTGTTGCACATTTTCGCAGACATGAAGAAATATTTAATCAGGAATGAAGAATGTGCATTGATAAAATCTATGGAAAAATGCACAAACAGGAATATAAAAACTTGTAGATGTGGAAAATTACATCTTAGGAAAGACTTGGAAAAGACAGAATGCTATAACTGTGGTGAAAAATGACATATCAAATCATACTTCAGAACTAAACCAAGAAAAATATTTTTCAAGGAAGAAATTGATGCAAAACATTGCAATAGGCCCACGTAGCAAAAAAAAAATTGTTTACGTGAGAATCAAGAAATTGGGAGTAAAACTATAGTAGATAATGATAGTGACATTTCAATAGTAAATTAAATGCCATGGAAAGGAATTAGAAAGCCTTTATTAAAAAGGACCTACAAAGATGCAAATTCAATTTCTGGCATGAAATTATTTTGCAGGGAGAATTAACACGAGGTGTTTATTTTCGAAATAAACAGTTAAAAATAAAAGCTTATGTTCAAAGAAATGCGCCGAAATCGATTTGGCACAGACTGGATGGAAATTTAAACTGAGGGATTTGCCGATAAACGCTTATCGTAAAAATGTAAGCGGACAAGCGACAAATTTAAAAAGTCACAGTGAAAAACTTAAAGAAAAAAAAAACTGTTTTCCTGAAGTTCTAATGGACGACTAGGTCGATGTTCAAAATTCAAGGCGAATTTTCAACCATTAGAACTAGTCAATGAAAAGTTGGATAGACTAGAAAGAATTTATTTATCGCAGAAAGTAAAGCATTCGAAATGGGCTGCACCAGCGGTGTACATAAAACAAATATGACAAAATTCGTGTTTGCGCGGATTTCTCGAAATACACAATTACCCATTACCAAGTCCAGAAGAAATCTTTTCAATGTTGAATGGCTAAAAAATATTTTCAAAGCTGGATCTCTCTGATATTTATAAATCCAGATTGAAAATCAATGCTCAGAATTGACGACCATAAATACATACAGAGGTTTATATAAATTTAATCGATTTTCTTTTGATATAAAAGTGGCACTAGCTATTTTTCAACAAGCTATGGATACCATGTTTGCGGATTGCGATTTCGCAGTAGCTTATGTGGACGATATTTTCATCAAGGGTGTGTCGAAAGAAGAACATGTCAGTCATATCAAAACAATAATGCGAAAACGAAGAGAAAACGGATTCAAGCTTAGTGTAGAAACATTTGAATTGTTTTGGCCAAAAATAAAATACCTGGGTCAAATCATTGATAAAATTAGCAGGAAACCAGATCAGTTGAAAGCAAATGCAGTTAGAAATATGCCTACACCAACAAACGTAAATACGTTAGAAGCGTTTTTTAGGACTGGACAATTATTATTGAATTTATGTACATAATATACATAATTTATCAGATCCACTTAACAATCTACTGAAAAATGAGTAAAGTGGAATTGGGACCGTAAATGGCAAAAACCATTTGACGAGATAAAAAAAAAAGTTTTACGTCTGATTTATGGTTAGCGCAATACAATCCAAAAGCAAAAATTGTAGCAGCGTCAGATGCTTGTGATTACAATGTCGGAGAGATGATTTTACACAAATATGATGGTGGTAAAATGAAACCATTTGCTAATGCTTCACGCTAGTTTCTATCATCAGAGGGAAATTACAGCCAGATAGAGAAAGAAGCTCTAGAAATCATATTCGCTATGAAAAAATCCATTAATTTATTCATGAAAGAAATTTCACGTTTCTAACAAACCATAAATCGTTATTAGCAATATATGGATCAAAGAAAGGTATATCTACCCATACAGCTAACAGATTAAAGCTCTGTTAAATTTTAATTTTACTATGGAGTACCAACCGTCTAAAGAATTATGACATGCGGATGGATAATCTACATTAATACCTGCAAATGCAGAACCATTGTAGGACAGCGTTAAATAGTGAGACGGAAATTAAAAACTTTCTGCGCAATGCAGTACGGGAATTAGCATTTACAACGGATGAAATTAAAGAAAAAGCACAAAAGGACGTTTTTTATTACTAAAAGGAAGAAGCAATTAAAAGAAAATAAAGAAGAACAGAATCATGAATAAAACGCGTACTCGATATGCGATGCTGTTGTAATGTACGCACAAAGAATTGTAATACCGAGTCTGTTATTGATTTTATATTAAGGGATTTTCATTCTGGACATCCTGGCATTTCAAGCATGAAATCTCTCATGAGACTTTTTGTGTATTCGACTGGAATCGATCTATATACCGAAAAAAAAAAACAGTAAAAAGCATATAGCGGTTGTGCTCTAGCAGTAAAACTACCTATCACGAAAATAGAACCTTGACTCAAAACTGACACTCCATTGTCAAGATTGCATATACATTTTGCAGGTCCGATGGATAAAGCATATTATCTAGTGGTAGTTGATAGTCTTACGAAATGGCCCGAACAAAAATCATACCTCCTCAGTGGCAGTGAATTTCTTGAATTATTTGCGAAATATGACATACCAGATAACATAGTATCTAATAACAGAACACAGTTCATTGGAAAAGAATTTTAAGACTTTTGAAATTTGTTCACTATAACGTATCAATCAAGGTCTAACGGACAAGCGGAACGGTTTATGGAAGCGGCCAAAAGAGCATGTTTTGACAAATTAAATGAGGAGGCATTTCATTTTTTTGTTTGTTTTATTTAGAGTGTACCGGTTAACACCTAACCTCAACACACTATCAAGCATGTCGCCGGCGGAATTAATATTTGCCAGAAAAGGTAAAATCTGCGTTCGATAAGTTATTGTCAAAATGAAAAATCAAGCACGATTAATAAAAGCAGCATCAATATTTTCAAGGACGGCGATAAAACATTCTTTAGAACATACAGGGAAAGAAAGCAATCATGAGGAGAAGATATAATAGCAGATAGAATCGGAAAATTGGTCTACACGGTGAAAGGGAAGACATCCAGCAGAAAAGGTAACAAAATCAGCTGAAGAAAAGATTAACTGATGAAAAAACTGAAGAACCGGTTAAAATGCTGTACGACATTTTATTAATGAGCCAGTAGCAAAACAAAACGTGAAACCAACAAGAAGTTCAAAGAAAAGAAAACATACAAAAGAACTAGAAGTGGATCCGAGACAGAAACGCTAGAAAATAAAGTATATTGGTGTGAACGCTCCAGAAATAGGATGGGGAGATACTAATACGAAAGAAAAAGAAAAATACATACATATAATATATATATATATATATATATATATATATATATTTAATAAAGTAGTAATCTCAAAAGCGGGGATGTTGTGGAGTAAGAAGTACACCCCAACAACTTTATGAATTGGTCCAATACTATAAAGATATTCCATATTATAAGGTCCTGTAGTAGTCGTATTGAGGTCAGTCTTCATACTAACTATACAGGCAGTGCGACAATAGCCTAAACATTACGTATAGAGAATACTTTACAAGTTACGTTATACCAAGTACTAGTGTGTGTTATAAAAATAACCTTACAATAGGAAGTTATAATAGATCCGTAACTTCAACATCTTTCAACCCTTCTGTTATGTTCATTAGAGATCTCATTGATCATTCCAATTTTGACTTTAACCCTTAACTTATATGGTATAAAAATATGGCATCTTAACTGTGACTTAGCCTTCACGAATGGGAAAATGGTGTTACCATTCAGGAGTATACAGGCAACTCGGTTCTTTCCAATCTGTGTCAACTGAAAAAGAAGACGAGCTACAACAACACACGTCTAAAGATCTCATAAAGATTATCTAAAGTTAAGCATAGAGAACCTTGATATTACACGATTTGCATGAAGCATCGTGCATAGGATATGCCGTCGAAATATATAATTTTGGCTGGTACGAAGGAACAGAATTTGATTTCAGTGACGTTGGCCTGTGCAGTCAGGATGGGGTTATCGATACTAAATGTTGAGCAAAATCACCAACGAGTAAGTTACATCGCCGATAGCGAGCACAAGGGATCCAAGACCATCAACTTGTTGCACAATGATGACAAAATGTATAATTTTTTCGGTATTAAGGAGTGTAGTAGACGATCCATATTCCTGGTGTACGAGAGGTTACTCAGAATTGCCGCGTTTTAAGCATACCTTTAGCTAAAAAAACTGACAGAAACTTGTAGTCAGTTTCTTCTTGATTGTAATAAGGTTCTCTAATCTATTTCCTCCATCCTTCAATCAACAGAGAAGCGTAAGTCAAAAAATTCAACAACACTTGTATCCTATTCGGTACCAATGTCACACTACCTCTGTCGCATCTTTGGGCACTTTTTATAGATTGAGTGACAGCTATATTTATAATTATATAATCGGCTCTAGAATTACTCCAAAATTTAATTTATTAATCTGAAGTTTATTGGTTAATAAATATTTTCCCAATTTTTAAAAATCTCTTTTAAGGAATCAAATATGTTGATCATATTGTGAACTGATCCTCCAAAATCTAATTCAAAGAAATTTGTATCGTCTTCAATTTCAAATAATACTGCGAGTCTTATATGATGCTGATTGGTTAATATATGTGAATACAATAATTCCAATATCTGAAGACGGCCAGTCTACAAAAACTGACTTTTCACTGATAGTTCTTAAATATCATGCATTTTTCTATGATTTTGAAATAGGTTTCCACACGTCTTTCTATTTTGACGAAAAGAAAAGATATCCTGTAGATGATGAGAGATCGAAAAAAAAAAAAGAAGATGCGATTGTAAGATACGACTTTTGAGTGCTTTGGCTGCGAGAGGATATGCCTTTCAAGTGGTCACATCAAAAAGCAGCTATGCCTTCACTTCTGCTTGCGAAAACAAATATGAGATGAGCAACGCAAGGCTTCCTATTTCGTAGTGTCTCAAGCCTATTGTTACAGTATCGCAATTTTCATTATTCCGACGAGCTACATTCTTTTTCTCCACGCGGTCAGACCTTTACAGACATACTATATTCACAGGGTTGAATCAGCCACATTAACTTCGTATCCAATTTGTAAGAAGGAGGGCAACATCTACTCAAAAAATTGCTATTTTGTGGAACAGACTCCTACGTGGATGCTTCCCCGAACACAACATTGTTAACCTGTTTAAGTTCTGGATCAATTATTATATATCCTTCTTATATTTATAATGTTCACTTCCTACTTTCTCATCTTACATCCAACATTCAGTTTATTTATTAAACATATATCTTGTGTGGCTCTGAGAGTCTTAATGAACATTAGTACCCCCCCCCCACAAAAAAAAAAAAACTATGAGAGTTTGAGTTTCAACAGCGATGCAGGTTTCCGTAAAGCCATCCTCACATCTATGAGAGTATTTTATCGATTTCAAGACTGCAAACAGTAGCAGAAGCACCACTCTCGTTAAACTTCTTATTAACACGCCCACATAAACTCTTTATCGCCTCTATGTTTTCTGTTCAGGAGTGCAAGATAATAATTTCAGCTGCAGGTGGCACTCAGTTACATTAGGAATGAGGTATTTGCTGAATGTCTTCATGATTTCCAAAATATTCACGAAAGATAAATTACCTCTCACATTTAAATGTTCTTAAGTATACCGAGTGCAAGAACGCCAAAATTGTGCTAGTAATCCTAGCAGATCAGGATATACAAATTCAATGCATTATTAATTGCGTTGTTGAGGGTAGCAGCTGCGATAGTTCCGTTCGTAGTGAGCCCCAAGGGAATCTTACGAGATCGCAGTGGTCAAAGGAGGTTATTAAGCATTGAAGATTGATAGGCTATGCTTTTCAGTATTCGTCTAAAGGAACTGTCAACAAACAGCTTCTATATTTCCTCACATAATGACAACAAATTCATTAAACATTTCGACCCTGAATACATGAAAAACACACAAGCATATCAATGTAAACATTAACGGAATAATATTTTTAATAATCAATATGTGAATCATCACATTTTTAATCACCATATAGGAAGAATCGCAATATAGACAGTATACAGGGTGTTTCAAAAAGAATACGCCAAAATCATCACGTGATGTGTCAATAACGAAAAAAATTACAAACCGCTAGCATGAACACATGTGTTGTATATACATTCAAGTTTCATTTCATGTTTTATAAGTGGCCACTACCAGCAGCGCAGACAACATCAAGCCGATATGAGAATTCCTCCCAAACACGCCTCAGCATGTCACGGTCCACCGTGTTGATTGCAGCTGTTATTTGATATTTCAAGTCATCAATACTTGCTGGAAGTGCTGGAACATAAACTTGGTCTTTAACATACCCCCACAAGAAAAAATCACACACAGTGAGGTCCGGGGATCTGGCAGGCCAAACACAGAGAGGAAGGTCTTTAGCATCTCTCCTTTCAATCCATCGCTGAGGCACGTTTTCATTCAGATGAGCTCTAACACCGAGATGCCAATGGGGTGGTGCTCCATGTTGCTGAAAAATGAAGTCATTCGAATCTGCCTGCATTGTGACAATGGCATTTGTTTTCACGAACTCAAGCACTGTTTTTGCATGCTTGAGTTCGCGAAAACAAATGCCATTGTCGCAAAAACAAATGCCATTGTCACAAAAACAAATGCCTTCTGCTGAGGAGTTGCGATTTTGGTTGATCTTCCCACAATTCAGCTGAACCAGAAGTTATACTAACGACAGTGGTGAAACTGACACCCAATCAAACTTTGATAACTACTCTATCAAATAACCACTGATTGAGTCCACTACAATGCTATAGACCTGAAAAAATAGCGCAATGATTTTGGCGTATTCTTTTTGAAACACCCTATATATCACTTGTAAAAGCACTCCTATTGACTTAAATATTGTCAGATTTCCATCATAAAATTGATATTATAATTACCAATCGTAAAATTTTTAGAGATAGCAATATTTTTACCGATAGGCAATATTTTTTTTTACCAATGGTAATATTATTATTGTTGATAAAATTGATATTGTTATTACCGATGTTTATGCAATTCTCAGAATATCTATATATTTACATGAGGAAGTGTTTATCGTATTGTAAGTAAATTTTCCTGGTTATGTCATTTTTGATAATTACCTTTTAATTTTAAAGATTTTAAACTTCATATATAGTCATATTGCCACAGGTCGAAAGAAAGATCTAATGTCATTAAGAGAATTCAACAAGTCATAACTAATTGAGTGATTGGAAGACATCTTTAAAAATTGCGACAAAATTTGAAGAGACATTAGAGAACAATCAAAAATTGAAAATAGTCGCAACAAAAAAATGAGATTAAAAATGCTATGATTAATAATATGACAAAGATCAAAACGTTCGCCAGCAAGGTAAGTGGATAGACCAAAAAAAAAAAAAACATATGGTAGAAGTTGTGTTTTCCTATGTACATAGAGGATAAACATTGCAGAATATTAAGACCATTGGTTAAAGACATGAAAGCAACGGGATATAAATTTTTTAGTAAAAGTTATAACAAAAACTGTATCTGTCTATATTTCTGAGATGAGGTATCATGTACACAATTTATATTATTCGGACTATTGTCCTCATCTTTGTTGCCATATTTATCACAAAGTTTTGGCCGATGTACTTCAGGTTGTCGGAAAACCAAAAAGCTGTAACACGAGGGAAAGTGGAAAAATCAGGCATGGCTGACCACATATGGACAGAAAAAGGGATCACCGTCCTCTGTGGGATCAGGTTGAAATCATAGACAAAGAACATCATTGGAAAATTCGTAAACTTAAAGAATCGGCACATATGCTAGGCTACAAAAATTTCCGGAGCCGAACAATCATAGAAATGAATACAATATAGGAACCAGTAATAAGGAGTGTCAGAGAAAAGAAATAATATTAACAAAAAATTTCACTATGAGCTCTGGCAAAAAAAAAAAAATTAAATTATAACTGCAAAAAATTGCAATATGAGCACTAGTAAAAAATGATAGTTGAAGACATTAATTTTATAAGTCCCAGAAATCCATACACAGATTTACTTAAGGACACATGGCACAGTGGATAAAGGCGTTGGTTAGATCCAGTGACAGGGGCGAAAGATAACTAGGTAAGGCAGTGGAGAACTTAGAAAGGGAACTTAACGGAAGATAGCTGATAGCTGGCATTCATTAGACATGGTACCTAGAACTAAAACAGTCTAGCCTAGCGAGCGAAATAAAGCGTTTAGTTCGACATTCGAACCACCTGAAGAAGTTCGGAACATACATCGACCGAAACGTTGTGATAAATATGGCAAGGAAGATGAGGGCAATAGTCCGAATAATATAAATAGTATAGAAAAAGAACAGTATGTTGACTGAAGTAGTATCTTAAAATTGATTATTTAAAATAAGTTTTTATGATAGTTTTAGAACTACATTGGATAGACCTTAGAAATATTTGACTAGCATTATTTAGAAATTAATGGAATGTGGTAGAGTGAGTTAAGTCGAGCACGGTAGGCAATAAAATTAGAGATCTTTTCAGAACTGTAAATAGTGTCAAGCTAAGAGATATTTAATTTCATGGTTATGATATTGATTGAACTGTAGAGGTCAACAACCACAAGCTATTATACTAAGTCTATGTTCTTTGTACGGTTAAAAGTCTATCAATTCTAGTGACAATCAACTGTTCAAATAGATGGTTCAATATTACATTAGATATTCGACACTAAACGAGAAATATTTTATTTAATTTTGTTGTATTAGCATCTCGCTCCATCAACAAATCTGGCATAAACGGGCATAAGCTTCGTCATGCTGTTCCCCCCATTCACCCAATTCATCTCAACAGTTATGCAAAACAACGATTGTTAATATAAGTGCAGATATCTAAGGAAGTCGAAACGCATTCTCACTTACATATCATTGGCGATATAAACGATGCAGCTTTTAAGAGCGACTGGTTAGACTGATCAGACAAAAGATATCGTGCCCTGTAGATCGTGTTTCCAAGAGCTTTTTCAAAGAGAGCAGCTGGCACTGATGGCATTCTACATAGGTTCCATATCATAAGGTTCCTTGCAACTAACTGACTATTCTTTCTGGATAATGGCGACAGTGAGACCCTACTTTGCTTTCAATCTCTCTTCTGACCTGTCATAACCTCGCCTTTATCTAGTGTTCGCCTGAAAGTCCAAGTGCTTGCTAGTTCTTAAGAGACAACAGATTTTTTCTGTTCACTGTCTCTTGCATTGAAAAGGTTAAAGAAACGTTCAATAGAGTATCGCTACTATTTTCTTTTTTAAACCTTCTTACTGGTAATGACCAAAACAATTTATTTCAGCAGCTAAATCTTCTTCAAAATGAATGAATACATCACTAAAAATTGTGATTCGACTCATCGAAATTTGCAGTTACATGGCGTATCAATTATTGACACGTTCCATTTTTATTGTATATTAATGATTAAAACAGTTTGTAAATTTATTGGTTTCCTTTCAATTGGATAGAAGCATAAAACTTTGTTTTCAGATTTGAAATTTAACATTCCTTCCTAATGATTGCATATATCTTTGATCTGATAAATAATACAAGCAGATAGTTAAAGTACATTAGTACTGCCTAAAAAGCCAGATGCAAACGAAAGGCCATCGAATAGTTAACTTAATGAGCCATATGAGAAAACTTAACATCCGAATTCCGATGAATTGCAGAGAGCACTGCAAAATTAGGTTGGAAATAACACCAAGAACAGAGCGGCTTTTTTTTAAAGACACTGGAACAAAGAAAGCAAGATTTATGATTACAATACTGTCAGCAATTGTATACAAATGTACAAGGATGTATACATATATTTTATCGATTACGCAAATTCCTTTGATACAGTACATTCCAAAGAACTCATGAAACTGTTAGATAATCACACACACACATACACACACGCACATTCACACACACACATATATAATATGAAGGTGATGAGTAAAGGATTGAATCTTCAATACATTTTACATCTTATTCACACTAATATATCGTCACGTGTAACGCCTTTAGACTTCTCTGCTGATTCATCACAAGAACCGTCAATTTTCTCGGCCATCTTAAGCGTGACCCTGCCCGAGACTGTTTGCGTTGGTTGCTTATATAATCATATGTCCAACATTCTCATTCTCACACTTGCAATTCTGAATGCCGATATGATGCATTTCGACCTTTAGGACATAACTAGAAATTTGATTTGCGACGAACAGTTAATTTTAGGTTTTTGTTTATACAGTGTTAAATGATATCTAGGAAAGTGTTATTTGTTTAGTATTTTATTTCTTAAGAGAATTCTATTGTATTCTCTCGCAAATCAACTAATAAAAATGATCTCATAAATTTCTATTCTCACCGCAACAAAAGAGAATCCGGAATTGGATTCTATTTAAGAGTATTCAAAATATGCAGCCCTGAATATTTAGATGAAGAAGAGAAATACATTGAAAATACTTTTAAGCACCTTCAATACGCTAATTATTTCATATTCAAAGAGAAACAAAAGGCTCGTAAAATGTTCCAAAATAGATCAGTGAACTATTCTGACAAAGCTAATAATTAAAATATCTTATTGTATATACAAAGTGAACTGAAAAGAATTTATTTTAAAGTAACATAAATTTTTTTCCTTACTTTTATAATAATAAAATCTTTAATTGATGCAAAACAAAATAATAACTTAAAATATGAAAGAAAGAATTTCCTCTATCATGTAATATTTGTCCGAAGGAATACATAGAAGAAACCTCGAACAATTATTTTTTTTACTAATGTTCAACCAATTACAAGGCCAAGAGCCACTCAAAGTAGATGGTTATTAGCGCAGGAAAGAAAAAGCGTTAAGAGTATTTAGTTGAAGCAGATTTTAGAAGGAACCGGGACTCTAAACAGGTAACAAGGGATAAACCTCTCCCCATGTTCAAAAGACTTGGAAGGAGTGTGAACTGATCGATAAGTGAACTTATCTACAAAATGTTGTATAACAGAAAATGGATTTTTACAAAAGAACACACAAAATGCATTAGTTGCTTATCGTAATGTGTCTGGCGACAATTTCGATTTATTAATTGTTTATTTTAATTAAAAGAGAAAGTAATTAGATAAAGTGCATATACAATGCTTTAATTGATAGATCATCTACAGTAAAACTGCGCCCAGATTCTTACAAACATTCGACCTTTTATGGCAGATCTTCTATTATAACAATGTGGGATACTTAATGACAAAAGTGATAAATACATAAATAAAAAGAAACGACTTAAATTGGCGAGACTATTTTCCCAAGCACATATTATTTTTTAATTGAAAAGATTAAAATATCAGCTTACCCTCTCGTCCGTGTCTATGTGCAATTACACAGATGTATACCGCAATTTAGTCTAATGAAATCCTAAGGGGTAAAAGCGTCACTAGAAAAAATATTTGCAATTTAACATTGATATTTTGCCATTGTTCAGATATATAAAATTTTATATAACATTCCCCCACGCTGTATATATATATATATATATACAGAGCGACAAAAATTCGTGCACCATAGAGGTTTTTGAGTAACCAACGAGGTGAACAGATTTCACATGCCAGGTTTGTTTTTTTTTTTCTGTCGGATCATTTGAAATCATTTGTTCATCAGATGCGCATAAGAAATATTGAGGACATTAAAGAAAGAATAAAATATGAATGCAGTAAGATGTGATAGAGAAAACTCCGCGGCGTGTTAAGGAAACAGACAGGCACGGAATTGAAATGCATTTTGAAAGAGAAAGAAGACATTTTGAACAGAACATACAATAATTAAATAACTAGTAAATAAACTAGGTCTAATTATACTTTTAATAAATTATCTCTATGGTGTACGACTTTTAACTCTCTCTCTCTCACACACACACACTTTATATATATATATATATATATATATATATATATATATATTTGTTTCATATATATATATATGTATTTGTTTCATATATATATATATATTTGTTTCATATATATATATATATGAAACAATGGTTATTTGTCAAAAAACAGTTGACCATTGTGTTTCTGCATAACGTTTATATTTATCTTTTAAGCCATCATAGTTTAATCATAGTGCCTATTATCGAGGGATTGAACATATGAGATTATTTTTTAAAAATACCTCAATAATAATAATAATAATAATAATAATAATAATAATAATAATAAGAAGAAGAAGAAGAAGAAGAAGAAGAAGAAGATTGTTGCAGTTCATCTTTGAAGATGTTTAAAAATCTATTAAAATACAAGAATGTTGAAGTGGGAATCTTAAAAATGTGGCATTCGAGAACATCAATAATTACAGTTGTAGTTGGATCCGTCTGATTTATTTTAAAAGGCTCTCATAGACTAATTGAAGGGATTCCTGGCTGACCATGCATTAAAGAAATACAAAAAGAATTTTAGTCACAAGTACAGCTCACGCATTAAAATACCTTTAACTACGTAAAATGTATAAGTTTTTTTTTCTATTTTTTACAAAAATGATCAGTAGAAAATGCTATGAAGCAATATGTCTCTGATCAGGACCCGCAAGTAAATGTGTATACAAAAGAAATCAAATAATAATAATAATTTTTTGTTTTTTTTATTTTTTATAAAAATGACCAGTAGAAAATGTCATGAAGCCATTTCTGACCTTAGTTCTCTGGTTAGGACCCTGAAGAAAATGTGTATGCAACAGAAATCAAAGAAAATAATAATAATAATAATAATAATAATAATAATAATAATAATAATAATAATAATAATAATAATAATACTCGCATCAAGTTGCATGGTATTTGCACCCACCGAATATAAAAGCCGGCACGACATTGGAAAATCTGCAACTTCTACAGGAAGGAAACCGAAAGAAATTGGTATGAACACCACCCAGTTACGGAGATAGGACCTGTTACAATTTTATGAGACAACACAATACACATAACAAAGCTAACCGCCCTGACATTGTTATTAGAGACCGCAAACAAAAAAGTACCTCCTTATTGATATGGCAGTCCCTGCAGACTGCAATGTATCTTTGAAGATGTTCAACAAGCTATCAAAATACAAGGACCTTAAAATAAAAATCTTAAAAATGTGGCACATGGGAACATCAACAATCCCTGTTGTAAATGGAGCCCTGGCATTGGTTGGAAAAGATTCCAGTAGACTAATTGAAAGGATTCATGAAAGCCCATGCCTTAAAGAAATACAAAAAATTGTTCACACCTTACGAAGGGCTTTATCCATGTAAAATATATTTGCAATTTTTTTTATTGGTCAGTGGAAAATGTATGATGCCATTTCTAACCTTAGGTCTCTGGTCGAGACCCGGAAAGAAATGTGTACACACCAGAAATCAAAGGAAATAAAATAATAATAATTTTATTAAGTACATATTTTATTTATTTTTATAAAATAAATAAAATGGGTACTTAATAAAATTACTTTTCCTACAAATATTTCCCCACAAAATATTGGATAACCGAGAGTTTTCATGAAATGCTTGCAATATGAAAATTAAGTTGAATATATTTAATATTTAGAATAAAACAAGGAAAATTGAATAAATTTTACTGGAATATAAATCGGTAAATAACATGCGGAATTTTTGAACACATATCAATAAACAGGCTTCAATATTTAATGGCCTATCCATTATTGTCTATGGCAGCTGTCAGACATTTAGAATTATTTGAGTTCAGCTACTTGCAGGAATTATCACTAATTTTATGATATTACTGTTGATATGACGCCTTAGATCATTAAACTTTAGAGATTCCACTGTTTGGTTCAAAGGTTAAATTCTTTTACTGCAGGATTTCGCCCAGGTGAAAGACGAGGCGATTCTAAAAACCGTTTCTTCGTCTGTGAACCTCTATTACGTTTTCACTTCGCTATGCCTCGGCATCGTTATCTTTCAAAATAATCCAACATCTATATAATCTGAGAAATGTCACAGAGGGAATCACATCTTTTTCCATTATTCTTGATACACTGTACTATTCAGTTGGAGATTCGTCTCTGCCTGTGAGGATCAAACTCTCTGCTTCCGGGCAGAGAGGATCCTCAGATGATGCTATGTCGAAGGGAAAGTCTCGTCGTGTAAAACAGCCACCCGACTCCGTTTTATATGAAGTCTACGGAGAATTTTTGGCCGAGACTCGGATACCCAACATTAAATTCGGCCTTGTGCCACGTCTGACCGTGTGGACCGGTTGGTAGACATCCTACACTATTCAATATTATTCGATCATATCGGGAGCACATGTACCATTGATGGACAAAAGCAATTCTAAATCATACTTTCACCACTCTGTTTAAATGTTAAAGGTCTCTTTTTTTTCTCCAGACCTATCCCAAATTGTTTGCAGTTTTTATATCGAATGTTTGTCTCAGATCGAAGTCAGCTTCTTGAGATTATCATAAGCTCCATACTAACCTTCGCATGTCTGCATTAACAAAGTATCCAATCCTATCTGGTGGAATATCCGACTGATTATATATTTGCTAACTTCTCTGCCAACTGCCCTCCGATCATACTTCTCCACCATTCATGTGAGACCCAGGTCTTCAATGACCGTTCAAAATATATGTAGACATTGTAAGTTGAAAGTCATGGCGCGTAATGTGTACGGCGGAAATTTACAATTTAATAAAAATTAAATTTTGGAATTAAACGAGCCATAAGGAACTGATATGTTGCTAAAGAAACAAACAAAAAAAATCTGGTAAAAAAACAAAGATCCTTGGTTAATATTGATTTCAGTTCAGACCATCTGGCATGGATCACATATTACACCATGAATGACAGGCATAATCAAATGCTGGACAAGAATATGTATCCTGTTCATTTTCATTCAAATTTTAAGGTGACGTTTTTATTCTGTGCTTAGTGACCATGCTCTTTGCTCATGTTAAAACAGTTTTTATTGTTCTGTTCCAATGATGTGCTTTTTGTGCTCTGCCTTATGCGTTGTTATTTATACCAAGATTTTGTGTGGAAAATTGAGAATGATAGGAGATTCTCAGTAATTGGTACTTTTATACACCAAGCAACGAGGTAGACTTGACTGCACGCGTATAAATGTGAGATCGGAACATGAAACTAGGAAAGACAGCAAAACCTCCGTGTTTACTAATAATCTGCTAGTCGACCTCTCTGCCCCTTGACAGAGAGAAACCCAAACGAGGTTACGCCGAAGGGCAGAGTCACACCTAGGAAGGTACACATCTTTCCGCCCATATGTATACGAACTCTAAGAGTGATGAACTTAACTAAGTAATAGACACATTACAATAGGTACTAAGATTTCTGATGCATAAATTCACCAAATTCCATAACATGTTTTCACATTTTTTTCTTTCTTTTTAAGTATAAATATTATTCAGTTCATATTTTTCTCAATTAAACTAAGCACATAAATCAACTTGACACCTTTCACATGCGCTGTCTTTGTGCCATATGTGATATAAAATGGGATGGCAGGGTCAAGAATAGTGCAATACTGGCGAAATGTAACAACATCACAGGAATTGAAACCATTCTAGCAAAGATACAACTTAGTTAGACTGGTCATGTAGTGAGAATGGATGAGCATAGGCTTACAAAGAATGTGCTGTATGGACAACTACCAAACTCCAAGCATTTAGTCGGATGTCCACTCTTACACTACAAAGACAAAATGAAAGACAATTTGAAATATCTCAACTTTGTTCTGAAAACCTTGGAAGCCCAGGGACCAAACCGAAAGGATTAGCGTAAGACATGTTTCATTTAGTTAAAGGATTTTGAAGACAGTAGACTGAAGCACCATGATCAGTTTCGTCAAGCTCTGAAGCAGAGTCGCCATCAAAATCCTGCTTTAACAAATTTCATCTGTCAGCGTGGCTTTGTTGCCCACAGCAATGCTGGGCTAATATCACACTTAAGAAAGTACAAATGAAATATCTTTCCCTAAATTGGTTTGCTCTACAATAGCCCCTGCTAGCATGCATGGTTAAGGTTTTGGAAGAGATAATAATGATTTACTGATAGAAATCTTAGTAATTAACCCGTATTTGGTCGAATAACATGTTTATTTATAGCTTTCCTAAGGGTAGTGAATCAAATGAACACGAATGGAATTGAATTTCGGCTTTCTGACTTCCATTTCCGAGGCATATATACAAGCTTACAACACCTGGTATTCTCAAGAGCTCACCCATCTTAGTATTGACTAAGGTCGACTTTGCTGCACTTTGGTAATCCTACGGGAACCGGTGTTTCAACATCGTATGGACATAAGCCGATACACGGACATTTATTCCCCTTAGAATAGAATCTAAAGGCCTATTTATTACCATTTTATTCTATGTTAATGCTTGTTCTTAAAATTCTTTTTGAACTGATTAATCATTTATTCGTATAAGGCTTAAGCAAGTGTTCCGGATGCAAATAAAATTCCGCAGTTACGCATTTTCCTACCCTTGGAGTTAACGAAATGCCGATGACCACATGACGGCCAAGGAATGACTCCTATTTGTTGGGTGATTAATCTCAGCTGCTGAATAGAAAGCGAAGAAGCAAAACATTATTGTCCACGACGGTTAGAACGGATGGAAACCATATGGTCCCAAAAAAGAAAAAAAAAAAAAAAAAAAAAAGAAAAAAAAAAAACAACAAAAAAAAAACCACAACTGACTGTCTGTTTTCCCTTTCGGTAATATTACAAGTAAGACACTCTTGATTTTTCACCGTGCTTGTTTAATCCATATCTGTTATAGTGTCTCTGTGTGAGACAAATGTTGACAGGAATATACATAATTGTATATCATTTCTTGTATTACATATCTGCATATAAAATCGTTTCTCAGTAAAATGTCTATTTGGCATTCATTTATTTCAGTCATGTTCGCTCTTCCTCCCTTTTTGTGAAGGTGTTAGCATAACACGGATATGCTAATGCCTATGTTGGGGCAACTAAGAACTAGACATTCTTTCTATTCACGCCATTAGTTTTACATGAATTTTGGCTTTCAGCAATCTTGTATATATAACAATACTTGCACACTGTAGCAAGATATAAACAAATACCTTCAGAAAAATAACTTTTTTATTTACTGCAAAGTCACTTCAGATTGTAAGTGGTCCCGGCTCTCCGTAGAGTTTTACTTTATTTTATGGGAATTGCTATGACTTCTAGGGAGAGATATTAGAGCGGTTTCCTGTTGTCTATTCCATGATATAGAATTTCATAGTTTTATTGTCTGAGACTGCTTTTCATTCGAGGCTAGAAATCGCGATTTTTCATCCCCTCTATAGCTGGAGGGTAGAAGAGACGGGTTCATGCGTTTTTCAAGTCATCTCTACGAAAGCGGACGAAACAGTCTTGCCCTCAATTCTAACTTGACTGGCCGATTCCACGTTTGGCATCGATAACTGGTACTCCACTTGCACAACCAGAAAACTATTTAGAAGTTAAACAAAAAAAGTTTTTCCGATTCCATTTTATTTCGATATGCGGAATCGTGAGATCAAATCCTAGTTTTTCCAGTAAAGGAGTTCTCCATTTTTTTTACTATTATTAGTTACATATTTTGAATGACATATCAATAGTTCCATAGATGAAAAAATGAAACAAATCATTTTATTTACGAAATGAATACTTATTTTTCAAAATAGTCTATTTTCTAGGTAAATGCAATTAATATTTTTACTAATCGATTGTCCTACTGAATAAATTGGACATATGGTTTTGTCTATATTATTAGGATATTTATTTGTTTCTTTCATATAGTAAAAAGTATTTTGATGTAAGAATAAGTCAGAGTTAAATTTCAGTACAGATTTTATAATGTATGTCTGTGTATCACATTAATTTTGCAGACATTTATATAGTCATTATTAAATGCTATGTATCTATGTATTGATATATTATTCTATCTATCTCTGTCTTCCTCGTTTTCTCTCTCTCCCTGTCTCTGTCTGTCTGTCTGTCTCTCTCTCTCTCTCTCTATATATATATATATATATATATATATATATATATATATATATATATATATATAACATCCAGCAGTGTTTAAAGGCATTCTTCAGGCCAGAGTATTCTGTTTAAGCATAAAACAGACTACCTAGCAACTCAGAGTCTGTCTATATTTCTGAGATGAGGTATTATTGTTAGGCTCTGTGTGGCACCCTCTGAGCCGCTTCCTTGTAGATATAATTGACCCATTGATCGGAAAGTCTCCTTCATATGTCCGAAACTCCGCCCACTTCGTGGAAATAATCAAAGATGCTCCCATCCTATCCAACCAGATGGTGAGCTTGGACGTGGTGAGTTTGTTCACCAAAGTACCCACGGAGAAGGCACTCTCAGTAGTCAGGGAGAGATTGACCTCTGACTCATCCCTAGAAGAACGGACCAGTATTCCAATAGATAATCTGATGGAGATGTTGAATTTCTGTACTCAAACAACACACTTCGGAATGGGATCACACATATATCGACAGGATGGAGGCTTATCAATAGGCTCGCCATTATCAGCAGCAATGGCGAATATATACATGGAATACTTTGAAGAAATGGCATTGGAATCTATATCTCTAAAGCCAACTATATGGTTAAGGTACGTAGATGATACTTTCATACTCTGGCCACACCAGGAAGATGTTCAGGTTCTACTCGACCATGTGAACTCAATAAGACCTTCGATACAGTTCACAATGGAGAAAGAGAGTAACATCACACTCCCATTCCTGGATGTTCTAATATCTCGAACAGAGCATGGGTTTAAGACATCCTTATAGCGTAAACCGACATTCATAGGACAGTACCTCAATTTCAACTCCCACCATCCATGCAGCGTAAAGAAAGGGATCATCCGTTGCTTACAACATCGATCAAAAGTCATAAGTGGCTACCCAGAGACGTTAGATAAAGAATTGGACAGTATAAGTAGTAACCCTACAACGTACAAATATCCTGGGCGCATGGCAGCAGCCCCCAAAAATTGGAATAGGCGGGTAGAATAGGAAGAGGAGGAGGCCAACAACACTGAGAAAATAGTCTGCCTGCTTTATGTTAAGGGGTTATCAGAAAAAATACAAAGGATCTGCGGTCCATATAACATCAGGACAACCTTCAAAAGCTTGCTGACACTTCGCTGATATCTCTTTCGAGTAAGACCCACCCCCCATAGAGGAGAACATGACTAAAGACTGTGTGTACTCTATCCCGTGCAGCTGCGGAAAGGAATATAAAGGAGAGACAGGCCGCCCCACTCCCAGACGGTCGAGGATTTCTTCAACAGAATTACTAATGAAGAAGACCAGAGGGGGATCCAAAATGACCTGGATAAATCCTTCAGACATGAATTTGATGTAGTCAAGGCTCGCCAAGTGCAAAAATGAAATAGATTGAAAGATCAGAAGGTGACGCACAAGGTCCATCACCCACCAATGAAAGCAGTAGTCAACATCAGCCAATATCAGCTGAGTGCCTCTAAGGAGTCAGTATTGAATAAGGGCCTCAACTTCGCCACAACCGTCAGGCAAATGCCATACTTGGACATCATTACCAAAGATGGAAAGTGAGACAGACCTTGGAGAGAGCCAAGCCGCCCAGGTCTAACATAACAAAACTGGAGAGGCTAGCGATTGGATCCCTACAGAGGAACGAAATTATACTACCGGCTGACAAAGGTAATGCCACTGTAGTGATGGACAAATCAGATTATACAATAAAACTGGAAGACCTCATTAGCAATGTTAGCTACAGCAACTGTTTAAAAAGGCAAGTTACCTATCCAAACGTGTGCATACACTGTAATAAAACATCTTAAATTTAAAAAAAAAACCTTTAATTTCTTTGTGTATGTATATATATATATGTATATATATATATATATATATATATATATATATATATATATATATATATATACACGCCTCCATAAATTTAATTCTAGTCGAGAATTTCATGGGAGAAAGCGCGAATTTGTAAACAATGATTACTATTGCTAATACTGCAAAGCTCTTCCATGAATTGACTCATCTGTGTGCATATGATATCGATATCTTCATGCATATTTACATATTTGCGTGTACAAAAAATATCTTAATGTCTGTAAAAATATTGACTCCGCGCACAAAATAGTTAATTTGCATACAAAAACAAGTAGCAGTAAGTAATCTCCAGATGATTTGACGTCACTTTGGATTGATTCCAATTACAGCCCTCTAAATGTGCCATGTCCAATTACAACCCTCTAAATGTGCCATGTCCAATTACAGCCCTCTAAATGTGCCATGTCAAATTACAACCCTCTAAATGTGCCATGTTCAATTACAACCCTCTAAATGTGCCATGTCCAATTACAGCCCTCTAAATGTGCCATGTCCAATTACAACCCTCTAAATGTGCCATGTCCAATTACAGCCCTCTAAATGTGCCATGTCCAATTACAACACTCTAAATGTGCCATGTCCAATTACAGCCCTCTAAATGTGCCATGTCCAATTACAACCCTCTAAATGTGCCATGTCCAATTACAGCCCTCTAAATGTGCCATGTCCAATTACAACCCTCTAAATGTGCCATGTCCAATTACAACCCTCTATATGTGCCATGTCCAATTACAACCCTCTAAATGTGCCATGTCCAATTACAACAATCTAAATGTGCCATGTTCAATTACAGCCCTCTAAATGTGCCATGTCCAATTACAACCCTCTAAATGTGCCATGTCCAATTACAGCCCTCTAAATGTGCCACATCCAATTACAACCCTCTAAATGTGCCATGTCCAATTACAGCTCTCTAAATGTGCCATGTCCAATTACAACCCTCTAAATGTGCCATGTCCAATTACAGCCCTCTAAATGTGCCATGTCCGATTACAAGCCTCTAAATGTGCCATGTCCAATTACAGCCCTCTAAATGTGCCATGTCCAATAACAACCCTCTAAATGTGTCATGTCCAATTACAACCCTCTAAATGTGCCATGTCCAATTACAGCCCTCTAAATGTGCCATGTCCAATAACAACCCTCTAAATGTGTCATGTCCAATTACAACCCTCTAAATGTGCCATGTCCAATTACAGCCCTCTAAATGTGCCATGTCCAATTACAACCCTCTAAATGTGCCATGTCCAATTACAGCCCACTAAATGTGTCATGTCCAATTACAACCCTCTAAATGTGCCATGTCCAATTACAGGCCTCTAAATGTGCCATGTCCAATTACAGCCCTCTAAATGTGCCATGTCCAATTACAACCCTCTAAATGTGCCATGTCCAATAACAACCGTCTAAATGTGCCATGTCCAATTACAGCCCTCTAAATGTGCCATGTCCAATTGCAACCCTCTAAATGTGCCATGTCCAATTACAGCCCTCTAAATGTGCCATGTCCAATTACAACCCTCTAAATGTGCCATGTCCAATTGCAACCCTCTAAATGTGCCATGTCCAATTACAGCCCTCTAAATGTGCCATGCCCAATTACAGCCCTCTAAATGTGCCATGTCCAATTACAACCCTCTAAATGTGCCATGTCCAATTACAGCCCTCTAAATGTGCCATGTCCAATTACAACCCTCTAAATGTGCCGTGTTTAGTCAGCGATATATTGTCTATCACATTGACACTACCCGGTTCTTGATAATGTTTGAGACGGTAGAAAATATTTGAAAAAATGAAGAAGAAAACATGAACCTTAAAACAGCGCGTGACATACTTAGGGAGTTTGAGGAAATGTATGGTCGAACAGGCTTTCGGAGAAACAGCAGAAATAGATCAATTATTAATTATCTATTTAATATAGCTACCAAGGACAGGAAGTTGTGGGGAGCCATGATTGCTTACGTACTTAGGGCCTATGCCACATAAAGAAGAATGTAGGACATCTATAATTCCATGGTTGACTTTAAGGAATCTTACTTGGCTGAACTCATGCTGCAGAATTATTCTTTACACACACACACACACACACACACACACACATATATATATATATATATATATATATATGCAAAAAAAAAATATGCAAACAAAAGCATAACCACTCAGACATCATGATTGTATATCAAGAGGGGACAAAACTTAGCCTTAAAAAATATAATTCTCTTATGCATCTACGGGTGGATATTGTCAAGCAAAAATATTTATTAATATTTAACTGAAAGTATATTTCAAATTTCAATCTAGTATATATATATATATATATATATATATATATATATATATATATATATATATATATATGTATTGTGTGTGTGTGTATGGGGATCTAGGTTTCATTTCAAATAAGGCTAATTTAAGTTGTAACCCTTTGAAGTTTCTGTTACAAACTTTTTTTCTATTCAAAAACATTCTTTCTGTTAAGAGATTCTATCCGAAACTTCGGATAAGAAAATCTCCATAGAACAACTGAACGAATCTGAATTTATGACCTTGTTATCAACATGGCAGTCAGATATGAAGATAATTATTAGTAATAACTGGTACAGGGGAAAAAAAAAACTAAAAGAAACGGTGACATTTTAGTTGTTATTATTTTGTTTGTTGTTCTTACTGAAGAATAAACAAAGTGAATCAGTGTACAATACATAACTAGCAGTCGCCTACTTACAATAACAATGCAATCTCCCCACTGAAGTTTCAATCCTGTAAGAGGAAATAAACGTTTTTATGAAGTGGATTATTTTCATGTAACCTTTAGGAAGGTTGCAGCCGTGGTAGCATTTTAGACTGATTGTTCATGTTGATCATTCTCAAGAAGAAAAAACAAACAAACAAAAAACATTTAGGCACGATTCTATTCGCCGGGAGTTTTAATGAATGCATTTTATTAAATTTAAATGAAACATCCATGTTGTTTATAACATCTATAAAAAAAAAAAATACAAAAAAATATGCAAACAAAAGCATAACCACCCAGACGTCATGATTGTATATCAAGAGGGGACAAAACTTAGCCTTAAAAAATATAATTCTCTTATGCATCTACGGGTGGATATTGTCAAGCAAAAATATTTATTAATATTTAACTGAAAGTATATTTCAATCTAATATATATATATATATATATATATATATATATATATATATATATATATATATATATGTGTGTGTGTGTGCGTGTGTGTGTGTATGTACGAGGGAATACAAAAACACTATGGCTCGAGACATTTTAAAGTCTACCAAAACATCAGATCATTCTTATTTAATCTTTTCTTCGTCCAACTAAAAAAATTTAAGCCCTCTTTTCCCAGACACATATACACACACATACAAACACACACACACACACACATATATATATATATATATATATATATATATATATATATGAATGAAGGGAAGGCTAAAAGTGATAGAAACAAAAGATAAAGATATGGATAATCAGAAAAATGAATGACAATTAAATCGGTAGATATGCAAGTAGTAAGCATATATTTTGATATATAACGATATGAATATAAATAAATAGGTAAAAATAATGTGTGGAAGATGAAAGCAGATAGGAAATGGAAAACAAAAAAAAAATAACAAACGAAAATGGAGATACGTAGATAGAAAGAGTGTCCAAGAAAAGAATACAGTACTACAAAAGATTTCGCCATTCGTAGGAATAATAAAAGAAAATGCGGAGATGAAATCTCATCCACATCTTCAGAGCTTTCTTGCTTCGAGATTCGAATCAAATCAGAACGAAATGGAAAAATAACGGACTTCAAGTGCCGTCTTATATATTTCATTGTTATGTAGACTTTCGTCTTCCTCGCTCGCCGCTTTACTCCCAATCCACAACGAACAAAGAAAGCAATGTAGTTGTTTGTTTTTCTTTTCCTTCATTTAGATTTTTTTAGCATTTATATCCAAGCATACATTTAATGTATATTGAAGGTAACTTCATTCGAACTTTTGAATGCTTTTGCTTTTTGTTTTTTGTTACCTAACCATATATTTTGCGTTTACAAACTGATACTTGATTCTATAAACAAATCTCCAGCAAATAGGTTAATCTTGCCAACCATGGTCAGAGGTTTCAAATAACATTAAATTTTTCTGTAATGTGTCTTATGCCAAATCTGGTGTATATATATATATATATATATATATATATATATATATATATATATATATGTGTGTGTGTGTGTGTGTGTGTGTGTGTGTGTGTACGTGCGTGCGTGAATGATTAATGGGTTTTCATTTTTAATCTGACATGTTTCATTGCTTCAAACGTTATTTTAGTGTATACCTGTATTTGAGTAAACGTTCCGTTTATTTTAATCTTCGGTAGAAGAAAAATAATGTTTAAAATGATCGAAGCTTCTACTCAAATAAATCTATCCACTAAAAGCATGCTTTGATGTTATATATACATACATATATACATACATATATACATACATACATACACATACACACACACCTACCTATGTTCGGTGTGCGACTTAAGTTTCGTTGGTTACCAAAGTGGTCTCGCCCAAGATATAGCTAATTGTTTATTTTAAAAAAATTATATGTGTATTTTTTAATACACAGCTCATCAGTGTGGCTAGACATCCGGTTGCCTCTAACTAGGATCGAAACCCGACTGAATTGTTGTCAGTCGGAGATTCTATATATATAATATGATGTCAATGTTATTTTCATATATATATATATATGTCTATATATATATATATATATATATATGTATATATATATATATATGTATATATATATATATGTATATATATATATATATGTATATATATATATATATGTATATATATATATATGTATATATATATATATATGTATATATATATATATATATATGTATGTATATATATATATATATATATATATATATATATATATATATATATATTATCCACACATTATCGCAATCACCACTAGACTCATCCAATTCTTTTCAAATCCACCGCACTGTCCACAGATAAACATCCAAACTCTCTGAAACGTTCATTATTGAAGTTTCCGTTGCGAATTTCTTTTAATTCTAATGGAGTGAATTGCGTCATTGTTGTTTTTTCACATATGCTGCCCAACTGATACTACTATGCCGTGCAGTTGACAAAATCAAAAACAGTCAACGCTATATATATAGAGAGAGAGAGAGAGGGAAAGAGAGAGAGAGAAAGAGAGAGAAAGAGACATACACACATGAATATGTGATCGAGGAGCGCTATATCGAGTCTAATTCGCTACTTCTACGTCATCGAGGCCCGTTGGTACGTGTGTCTCATATTGTAACGGTCCAGCTTTCATTTCTCGGTAGTGGACGCTCACTGCTGATGAGTTCCAAATATAGGACAAAATGCATATGTGCATGATAGACTGCATCAAGCATTCGCTGAGAAAATGCAACATTCCTTGTGAGCACTGGGAAGAATGTGAATCTGATCGCAATGTTTGGAATGAAGGTGCTAGAAGTGGAAGGCGTCACTTTGAAGATGAGAAGAGGAGGCACGCAAAGCTTAAAAGAGATGTGCGTAAAGGCGTCCCCGTTGAGCTTCCTAAAGACACTGGCAGGAAGCTCGATCAAACATGCATATATTGTGTGTTTGTTGATGGCTTGTCTAAGGAGTCATCTGTAAGCACACCAGCAGAAGGTGGCAATTGACTATTAAACCGTAGACGTCCAGTAACTGAAATGTAGTATTTGCGGTAAGACATGCGAACCCAGAAGCGGTTTCATGCGACATTTTAAATTGCATGGTTATGTACCACCTGCTGTTGGACCTCTTAAGTGCCCTGTTTGTGCTAGAGTATGTAGGTCCCTTTCTGGGCTAAAGTGCCACGTTCGTACAGGCGATCAGTAGATTTTCTCCAAGAAAATATGTAGTAATGGATACGAGTTGGCAACCACCATGTTAGAACGTTCGCATTCTGTTCTGGGTTCGAATCTCACCATAGTCGATTTTTTAGGAAGGTGACTTCTATATACCATCGTTTTGGTGTATGCGATCCTTTGGAAAGTGCCTGAAAACCATATGGCGTGAGTGAAATTTGGTACATGGAAGTCCTTGGGAGCGTACTGTTCTTTTCCAGATTTTTGATCATGCTCTCTCTCCCAGAAACTGTAACTAAGGTATAAACCACTCTGTTGAACAAATATAAATGTGCCTAAGAAGACGTCTGCAACAGGGATTGACTAGCCTCTCTAATAGGCAGGAATGTACGGATACGATTGGCCAAATTTTTCGGATGTATTTTCTTGGGTATGATACACCAACCCAGGAGTTCTGTGTTAATGTGTGTTGGTACCTGTTTGTTTATGAAATCTCTGTTTCACAGACTTGTCTATGAAAAACGAGCTTGAAGTTATTTTTATCTCACAGGAAGAGATGCGCCTCTAGTCTTTAAGATATCCATCAAGGGGAATGAAATTTGATATAAAACCTGCGATTTTGATTTGCATGCACTTTTTTGTGTCTCTGCTTCCGTTCTTCAGAGAGTAGAACTGGTCTCGCGCAACGATATTCTTAACTAGAAAAGGCCAGGATTTTTTAAATCAGCATCAACCCAGTAAAGGTGCTAAAGCGACTAAAGGCATAGGTGATTACGGTTGGTCGTAGAATTAAGAACAGAACCATTAATAATGAGCGTGGAGTGGAAAGAGTAATCAAGAAGACAGTAGATAGCGACTGACATTGCATTTAAATTTTTGCAGATTATTGTTGGCTGGAAAGCATGGAGCCGAAAGTGAGTTCCACAGGAAAGACGTGTGAGAAGAAACTGTTAGTATAAAATTTACAGTTACATTTAACCAGCTCAACTATAGATTGATCAGATCTGATTCTTCTTTGGATTTTATCAAGGAGCTCAAGGTCAATAGCAAGGGCACCGGGCCTTATGTGGCAGCAATATTCTAAGCATTCTTCTTAAAACTATTATCATAGTATTATCAATTTGTTTAACGCTCAGTTGCTGACTGTAATTGAAAGAAAAGGTTATTGAAAGAGAATAACAATGAGGCTGAGATTGTCGGTCCTTGACTGGACTGAGAAAATGTAAATGTCAAGTTATGATTGTGTTCAAAACAACTTTTATCATACGTTATCGTATTATTATTATTAGCGTATTTTGTCATTGTCGATGAAGTATAAGTAAATGTCCATTAGTACATCAGACAGTTTGTAACTGTTTAGATATAGGAAAATTAGAGGAAGAAGAAGAAGACGTATCGGTATTCGCAGGAGATCACGTGATGAAACGTAAACATGAAAATGGTTTCACTTTTAGGGGACGTGTGTAGGAAAATACATGATATAGGATCGGTTTTATTTACATTATTCGGACTGTTATCCTTATCATCACATACGTTTCGGCAGTTGTACTCTCCGGCCTTCTTTAGGTGATTGGAATTTCGAGCCGAACCATTTATTTCGTCCGCAGAAGGAGATTATTCTAGTTCCACGTACCGTGCTTCTCCCGGAGGTCTCAGTTATTTCCCTTGAACTCAACTGTCCAAGTTATTTCGTTCAGTACTGCTGTAGCTTAGTATTGAACTTTCAACTCTTTAGGTCTAGTCACTAGATCTAACCAACTTCTTTATCCACTGAGCTATGAGGACATCACTTTATGAATTTCTGGCACTTATAGACGTAATGTCTCAGCAACCGTTTTTATCAGTGCTCATATTGCAATTTTTCCATTATTACTATTTCATTTTTCTCCAGATTATTTTGCAATTTTGTGTTGTGATTCATTGCTTTTCTCTAGGACCCTTTATTACTAGTTTCCATATTGTATTCATTTCTATGCTTAGTCGGCTGAGGAGATTTTTGTGGCTAGCATATGTGCTGGTTCCTTAAATTTTCGTATTTTCCAGTGATGATTCCTGTCTATTATTTCAACCTCAACCCACAGGTGGCGGTGATCTCCCTTTTCCCTTCATATGTGATCAGCTATGCCTGATTTTTCTATTTCCTCTCGTGTTCTTGCAGTCATACCTTAATTAGATTGCATTGGTGTTAAATGGACCAGAGATCTTTTGCATTTTCTCCGATAATCGTTTCACACAGGGTAGACAGACTGAAGCTGTTTTCTGAGTGTTGTCATCCTCTTGTACCCTTATATCCCAGTTTACCAGAGTTGTTGTCATATACCCGGGGTAGTTATTACGTTGTAGGTATTACTTATACTGACCATTCCCTGTTCATATATCTCTGGGTGGTCACTTATGACTTTTGCTCTATGTTGAAAGCTGCAGACGATCTTTTTCTTTACAATGTATGGGTGGTGGGAGTGGAGGTTGAGGTATTGTTCGGTGAATGTAGGCTTGCTGTATACGGATCTCTTGAACCCAAGCTCTATTCGAGATATTAGTGAATCCAGGAAGGCGAGTTTGTTGTTTTTTCTCTCTTCATTGTGAAGTGTATGGAGGATCTTATTGAGTTCACATCGTCCATTAGTAGCTGGACCTGGTGTGGCCAGAGTATGAAGGTGTCACCTACGTATCTCAGCCATAGGGTTGGCTTTAGTGATGTAGATTCTAATGCCATTTCCTCAAAATATTCCATGTATAGGTTTACCATTGCTGGTGATAATGGCCAGCCTATTGCTAAGCCATGATCCTGTCGATATATGTCTGATCCCATACGAAGGTGTGTAGTTTGCGTACAGAATGTCAGCGTCTCCACCGGGTTCATATGTCTTTGGGTCGCCACTTACGACTTTTGCTCAATGTTGTAAGCAGCGGACGAAATAAAGGGTTCGGGTCGAAATTCCAATCACCTGAAGAAGGCCGGAACGCACAACAGCCGAAACGTTGTGAATATGGCAATGAAGATGACCATAACAGTTCGAATAATGTAAATAGGGTAAATAACTATAATACTTCATTTCAGAGATATAGACAGTGAATCATTTTTGTTATTCAGTTGATTTTGAATTTCTAAGGGCACAGTAAGTAAGATAATTACAATAACATCATCTTTATATCATCAATTAGCTGTCGTGTTATACAACAGGTACAAGATAAATTCATGAAAATTTGGTTATTTATTTTACCTCGTCTAATCTAAAGTTCACCTTATCCGCGGAAATATACGGTATATATTAATAGATATATTATAAATATAAATGTATGCCAATCACATATATAAAGAAGTTTCATAAAAGAATCCTGATTCTAGTTTATTTTACTATCCCAGTTGAACGTTTCAATTGAAGAGGATGCTGTAGTAAACATTGTGTCATAATGACGTAATGAACAGGTGGCGTGTTCGTTACAAAACGTCTTTGTAAATTATAACTTCTCCAGTGTTGGCTCTCATTTCGAGAAAGCACGAAGATTTAGGAAGGAAAAACAAATAGTTGTTCCTTTTTGTCTCTAACTCCACGTTAGACCACAAGGACGATCTCATACCTGAATTCCTTCCTTATATGGGGCACAAACTTTTGATTTCTCAGTCTGCGCTTGGCAAGATTTCGGACTAATTAAAAAACCTGGAATTTTACGAAGGCTATCAATCTGGATAAAATTCTGCGATCTTTAGAACTGTAAGAACGTTAGTCCAGAATTACCTTCAGTTTTGCCAAAGCTGTTTAACCGCAGTCGGGAAAAGAATTTATTTACAAAGTCTCTGGGTCACTATTTACATTATTCGGACTATTGTCCTCATCTTTGTCGCCATATTTATTACAACGTTTAGGCCGTTTTACGCTCCAGCCTTCTTCAGGTGGTTGAAATGTCAAACTGAATCCTTTATTTCGCTCACTGGAGTAGACTCTTCTAGTTCTATGTGCCATGTCTAATGCATGTCATTATTTTTTTATTATCGCTTTTCTCTGGCAACCCTGATTACTGGTTCCCATATTGTATTCTTTTCTATGCTTGATTTGTGTGGCCAAGCATATGTGCTGATTCCTTAAGTTTACGAATATAGCAATGATGTTCTTTGTCTATGATTTCAACCTGATCCCACAGAGGGCGGTGATCCCCTTTTCTCTCCATATGTGGTCAGCCAAGCCTGATTTTTCCACTTGCTCTCGCGTTACAGCTTTCCATACAGGTGTTATTAAAGCCTTACCTTAAGGGAGCGGCTTGTCTCCCCTTTATGTTTTTTCCGCAGCTTCACGGGATAGCGTACACACAGTCTTTAGTCATGTTCTCCTCTATGAGGTGGGGGGGCTCTTAATCGGGAGAGATATCTGCGAAGAGTCGTCAAACTTTTGAAGTTTTTCCTGATGTTATATGGACCGCATATTCTTTGTATTTTCTGATAACGCCATCACATAAAGCAGTCAGACTATTTTCTGAATCTTGTCGTCCTCTTGTACCCGCCTATCCCAGTTTTTGGGGGCGGCTGCCATGTACCCAGGGTAGTTGCTACGTTGTAGGGTACTACTTATACTGACTAATTCTTTATCTAATGTCTGGATCGTCACTG
The DNA here is from genome assembly GCA_963932145.1 of Acanthosepion lycidas. Classification (NCBI taxonomy): domain Eukaryota; kingdom Metazoa; phylum Mollusca; class Cephalopoda; order Sepiida; family Sepiidae; genus Acanthosepion; species Acanthosepion lycidas. Next base: position 37,202,381 of record OZ010604.1, read on the forward strand.
GTGACTTTTGCTCGGTATTGTAAGCAGCGAACGATCCATTTCTTTACCCTGTATGGATGGTGGGAGTTGAAATTGAGGTACTGTCCAGTGAATGTCGGTTTACGGTATACGGATGTCGTGAACCCTTGCTCTGTTTGAGATATTAGAACATCCAGGAATGGGAGTGTGTTGTTACTCACTTACTCCACCGTGAACTGTATCGAAGGTCTTATTGACTTCACATGGTCTAGTAGAACCTGAACATCTTCCTGGTGTGGCCAGAGTATGAAAGTTTCATCTACGTACATTAACCATATAGTTGGCTTTAAAGATATGGATTCTAATGCCATTTCCTCAAAGTATTCCATGTATATATTCACCATTTCTGGTGATAATGGCGAGCCCATTTTTAAGCCCTCATCCTGTCGATATATGTGTGATCCCATTCTGAAGTGTGTTGTGTACAGAAAGTCAACATCTCCATCAGATTATCTATCGGAATACTGGTCCGTTCTTCTAGAGATGATTCAGAGGCCAATCTGTCCCTGACTACTGAGAGTGCCTCCTCCGTGGGTACCTTGGTGAACAAACTCACCACGTCCAAGCTCACCACCTGGTTGGATAGGATGGGAGCAACTTTGATTATTTTCACTAAGTGGACGGAGTTTCGGTCATATGAAGGAGACTTTCCGATCAGTCGGTCAATTATATCTACAATGAAGCGACTCAGAGTGTGGCACACAGAGCCTTGGCAACTAACAATCGGTCAGAGCGGAATACCAACTTTGTGAATCTTAGGGGGACTGTATATGTGAGGTAGCTTGGTGTAACGCTGCGATAACTGCCTATACTACTTATAAGTCTCTGGGAGTTGTTAGCTATATGCCCCATTTTCAGGAATGCGGGTGACCGTGCACCCAAGTTGAATTATCACATTATCAGTCCCCTAATGATATTAACAAAGAGACCAAATCGATCATAAATTCATCATGATAGCAATTGACTGAGATATTTCAAACAGAGCCATTCAGGAAACGAAATCAAATGTTTACATTTTTATTGTCAAAATGGCTGTAATCTTTTACTAATATTGTCACTGACTTTATGAATCTGCTATATTGCAAACATTCCATATTCTTACAAGCGGCCCGTGCTCTAATGTTAATGTTACTCTAACTAAAATCACGAAGTTAATAAAATATATTCTTTTGCCAAACTTGGAAGTAAATTACAAACTTGCTTCTTTGATAAAGCGAGAAACAAAATGTATAAAAATAAACAAGCGTAAATGCGTAAAGTATTCCAATTGCACTATAAAACCTGCATACAGGTTCTCAATATCAAACGCTAAAAAGAACGCTTGTTTGCATATAGAAAGATTTTTAAAGGATATTTCAAACGATATTATGTTCAACGTGGAATGTAATTTTGTGTAATTTCGGTTTGGAAAATTCAAAGCAATTAACTTCTTTTTTAATTTGCCACAAAAAATATTTAACATAACTCCTGATCTGTGTTGTAATTCCCCGAAGATTTTTTAACATTTTTATAATTACTAGGAAAAAAGATAGAGAAGAAGAAAGTGTACGCTAATTCAGAGAGAGAGAGAGAGAGAGAGAGAGTTTAATGAAGGTGGGAGGCCAGAGATCGTTCAGTTTTCATTGTCTGATCAAAATCTCGTGAAGTCACATCCATCTGTTATCGTTCATCTACGCCTCTCCATCCGGCTAAAATTAAACTTAGATTCCAATAATTAAAGTAAATAATAATTAGTGAGAACAAACGATTTTATTTTTATCTAATTTGGTGAAAATGTAAAGTTTAAAAATACTGCATCCATATAACATTAAAAATACTGTATCCATATAACACTAATATTTGTCACTTGTGCAAAACTAAACATAAATCATTGAACAATTATTAGGTATGTATTTATATATAACAGAGAAAGTGGTACTGTTTAATAATGATTTACTATTAGCTAAGATATGGCAAAAAGCAATAAGCATAGGACACTCAGTGAGGATCGAACTCACTATTTAGTTGCATTTGATTTCGCTAGATCAAAGTCACTATATACAACTCAATAGATCAAATTAGTATAAAAAATTATATATATATATATATATATATATATATGTAACTGTATATATATAACTATTATGAATATAAACATATACTTATTAATAGCTCAGTGACTATTTTCTCATGTGGAGTACTGGATAGCGGCTCAGTTTGAGGAATCGGAGAGCTGAGTTCGAATTCCAGTCGAATCCATTACATTCACTTACGAGCTAATACCTCTTCTTCTCACCCTAGCTATGTGTAAATATCACGACAGACCGGGTTCTACAGCCTTGGATGGCCCACGCAGAATAAATAGCAACATACTGCGTGATAAATCGGCCTTGTCAGTCATGTATCGAAAGATACATGATCGCTTACGCGTATATCACACGTGACACATAACAAACTGAATATTTTCTCGCAACTGAAACAGGGTTGAATCTTGTTCGTCGCTACCCGGCGGAAACCTTTGGTCAGGGTACCAAGTGGGATGGTCGGTCGATGCTAACGGATTCACACCAGCTGCAACCGGTTGGACAACAGCTCCGACGTTCACAGCTCACTTTCAACGTCTGGTTACAGAAGAAACTGCTTCGATCTCAAGTCTAACCTACCAACGTTGTGATTTTGAACTTAGGTAGATGAGATCAATCAGACGTCGGGCCGTACTGTAAGATGAGTCTAGACTGGAGGTGATGTCGCACAAGCGTAAAGGAAAAGAAGCAAATAAAAACCCAACAGGTTCAAGTATGTTCAGAAATAACAAATGAACTTTATCCGTCTGTTATATACAGGAGTGTGTTATTCTCCCAGCTCGTTTTCTACGGAATGTGACACTTCTACGTTTCTAAACCAAGTTCTGGTATCCTAAGTCAACTGGTTTAGTTTTTAGGTGCCGGTTTGGCTTCGTTCGTCAGTATAACTTACTATTGGTAGATTAGTCCAAGTCGGGTGTCGTGGAATCTCTCGGTTAGCTTCTGCTTCTCTGGTTCCTGCCACTCGAACTACTCAAACTCTCTGGCTCTAAACTGAACCAACTCTGACTACTGTCGAACGGCCCGATGACGTTCGTTTATATGAGTACCGACCAAAAACCGGAGCGGGGTCAGACGCAGTCTGGGGTTTTCGGTAAATCCCGATTTCTGACAAGAAATCTCTTTTTTGTCAGGCCAGGAAAATTAGTAATTTTCATTTTTGGAAAATTAATCACTTTCCATTTTCGGGGGATCTCTTCGTCCCCCTCTCTCACATTGATACCTCGCAGCAATCCCTTCAGTGGGTGTCAATAACTTCCTCGTCCTTCTCATCAAATTACCTTCGCCTATCACCATTGCTACCACTCAATGGCATCCCGGCCGTGCGGGTGTGGCTAAGCTGGTCTTCTTAAAATTATAACCCAGAATTTTTGTTTACAAATTTTTTTTTCCATCGGCCAAAATTTTTACGAATCCCACATTGCCACTAAAAATCTCTCATATCTTTTAGTCACTGAGAGTCTTCTTAATCAGCACCCATTACAAATTCCATCCATCACTTGTCAAAGTCTGCCATCTGGTCCCTTCATGAAGTTAACTTTTACTGGAACCCTTGGCTTCTTGAGAAACTAAATTTCCTATATCCCAAATCACGATTCTCCACGATATCTTTTCTCATGCCCCAAATTTTATAATCACCATATTGCTACAGAACGTGTCGTCGCCTGAAGACGACACTTTGGAAAAGTAAATAATAACAATTCCCTTTATGGGAATAAATATTTTCTCATGCCGAAACTTTTTACCAATCACACATTGTCATACGGCCCTGCCTTGACGGCACTCAAGAAATTTTTATGACTGCCATATGGCCTGCCCGATATCTCAACGCTTTGCTTTTTCAGAATCTCATGTTTCTCTCGGCAAGCATTCTTTTACAAACAACATTAATTAATTGTCAAAAAATCACATATGGCTTTTCCGCAAGTCTACTGTCTACGCCCATTTACGGGCCTTTGGGAAAGTGACTCAATGTTATTCTTAATTAAAAAAAAATAAAAATTTAGGGGTATCTTCTTTTCTCAGTATTTTCTTGTTTTAATTACTATGGTTAATTAGTTAGCCAATTACCATAGCTAATAGTGTCACATACCTTTCCCAAGTGAAGGTAATGGATTCGAACTCGGCTCTACCGATTCTTCAATTCGAGACGCTATCAATTACTCCATCGTGCCTGTTTATCTTGCTATCTTACATAAAGTAAAATATGTTCCCTAAATGAAAAGTATAAAATAAATGGCAATACGATCTTTGTTATATTCAATCAAATTTGTAAATTAAACACTATGTTGAATCTCTGTATTTTACCAATTGGTCAGAAAATAGGAAACAGAAATTATTTATATATAATGTTAGATAATGAGCGTACATATTTCGATATATTTTTAAAATTTGACCGGTTATCTGTAAGGTTCATCAAGATAATATATATCAGAATATCAACTGATATTCATTAAGTCAGTAACGAAGAATCAAAAATATATCTATTTGACTTCATACGTTCTTCAAAGACGAAGATTTTGTATCATTTGTTAAAATATGTGTTTCAAAAGCTGTTGAAATCAAAATTTTTGTCTTCTCATCCTTTTGTTCATGAAATGTTTAAATTTAATTTCAACATTTGATTTCTATTTAGTTATCACAAAGCTATATTAGGGAAATGAAATTTATTTGGACAGAGAACTAACTGATTCTCAACTCCGTTACAAAATTGGTGACCTCGACAAGAACTGAACACACAACCTTCTGATGACTGAATTGAGGTGTGGTCAACTTCTCGATAGTCCATAACAGACCTGTTGGGTAGGTCAAGACGAAGCAGACATATTGGAAATTGATAAAATACAGGATCTGCTTCATCTCGTAAAGAATGAAGTAGATGGTAGTTATGTGTTGTAGGTTGAAAAACGTCCGGTAGATGACATGAATATAAAACGCTCCAAACACATAACATTAATGTCTTTGCAACGGTGGTGTAGTAGATATAGAAGTTGATTATACAAGTGTTACTATCATCTAGTGGTTCTGAGAGCAATCACTTAATTCAGGGACAATCAATAACTGGCATCACAATAATTAACAGATATCCCATATCATCCTATCAATGGACACTTGATGATGGTCAGAGGATACTTGGTCGAATCGTCGTATCTGTAATAACATTTCTATCATCCAAGATAACAACAATAGTTCGAAATAATAAAAGTCTATTAACAATTAGCCTTCCCTTAAATGAATTATCAAAAATGGTCCATATTGTAAAGGAAAGACGAGCATGGGAGTTGTGAATTGATGTTAAGTCTTGATACATAGACAGACGAAATGAATTGATATATACAGCTAATAGATAGATCAGTTTGATAAAAAAATGATATACAAGGTGGTAGAAGTGGACTAGTTTTATTAAAAAAATACTAATATTAGTTTTAGTATCATCTCCTTCGAAATAGTCATCTTGGGCAGCAATACATTGGTCCCAACCTTTCTGTCGCTTTTGAAATCCGATCTGGAAGTCGTTTTCCCTAAGAGTGTCGATGATCTTCCGCGATTCGCTCTGAATCTCGGGAACAAGTTGCTAAAGCGGCGACATTTGAGGTGAATTTTCAGCTTGGGGAAGAGGTTGAAGTCAACAGGTGCTAAATATGGCGAATAAGGCTGAATGCTGAAGCGATACGATGTTGTTTTTGGCTAAAAACTCACGAGTCAGAAGAGATCGGTGACAGTGTGCATTGTCGTCGTAAAGAAGCCAATTCTTTGTGCACCACATAGTAAGTCCCGTTCGCCGAACGTCCTCCATCAGACGCCGCAAAAGGTTGCATCAGAACTCTCGGTTTGGCCCTGGGTGACGAGTTCTCAATACACTCTACCGCGATGTTAAAAAAAAAAAAAAAAAAAATCGATGAGCATTCTCCTGCATTACAAAATCACAGTTTACAGCACACAATAGCACAAATTTCACAATTTGAAAAGTAGACATAACGAGGTCACACGGAACACTAGCACATGAAGGTTTCTACTAGTTTTGACTGCGCGCGCAATCGTGTGATGTCATCTGTTGGCGGGCTACAAAACTTTTTAATACTACCTCGTATGATTGTCAGCTTTTCATAGAACGAAATGTTGTTATGAGTCAAAAGAGGCTAGACTGATCGAAAAGATCTATTATTAGTACCCAGTTCTAAATGGGTAGCATAGTAGAAATTAGAAATTAATTTATTTAACATTTATTTTACTAAGTCACGAATCTGAATAGCTCATATTTCTGTACCTATATATACCACATTGCCTCACACAAAATATTTTGTGGCATGCATATAGTTAGATATAATGCCATGGAATTGATAATTTCTTTTATTTAATTAGACATCGTTTATATTTTATAAATTTTTATATGTCAGGATGTAGGCGTTCAAGAATAGTTTTATATTCTTTGTTATTATTATCTGTCATTTGATAGGGATACTTGGATAAGGGAAATGGTTTCACGTTACTTTGGCCACTGTTTTGAATTCAGAGTTTTCCTTTTCCTAGAGTGGCTAACACCCAAGGCTAGAGAATCGTACGTAACCTGCAATTTACCATATACCAGGGAGTGGAATAGATTAAGGCCTTTTGCAATGGAATTATCACGAAAAGAACACAAAAGACTAGAACGGAATCTGATTTCACGTTTAATTCCATTTTCTGCCATGATAAATGATGAACTAGTCACACATCCACAACACTGTAAATTATAAAAATGAAACTCCTGCAATATTTTAGCAATAAATATCTTAAATTCTAACAATTTTAGCATATTTTATTAGAAATGATTTTTTTGTTAATGACTTTGATGAAATAAAGTACTTTTACATTATTCGGACTATTGTCCTCATATTTGTTGCCATATTTATCACAATGTTTCGGCCGTTGTACGCTCCGGCCTTCTTCAGTTTTTTGGAATGTCAAACTGAACCCTTTATTTAATTTACTGGGGTAGACTGTTCTTGTTCTACTTGCCATGTCTAATGGATGTCAGTTATCAGTTACTCCTGTTAATTCCCCTTTCCAAGTTCTCCACCCCCTTAACCAGGTATTGAACTCACACTCTTTTGGATCCTATCACTGGATCTAACTAAATCCCTTATCCTCTGGGCCATTTGTTCTTGAGGACCATCTGAAAAAGGCCGAAGCGTAAAACGGCAGATACTCTGTGAAAAGTATGGCAACAAAGATGAGGACAATAGTCCGAATAATCTAAATAGTGTACATAATACAGAAATATAGACAGATACTAAAGGATTTTAGTATCTGTCTATATTTATTTTATCTGTCTATATATCATGTCTATATACATAATCTCAGGAATATAGACAGATATTAAAGTATTTAATTTACGCTGTCAAAAAACGTATATACTGTTACAATACATAGCTTCAAGATTTTGCGCGGTCTATTCAATTATAAATTGTCCCTTATTCATCACGTGGATGCAGCCATTGACTGCTGTCTTGTTTTGCAAGGAGTGATCTTCCATCACCGCTCGTTGCCAATCAGCCAGCGGGCTACAGCACACGTTTTCAACTGCCAACAACTTTACTTCAATGCCTGATGTGTTTCTCAGTCATAGATGCAATTGGCATGTACGCTATTCAAAGTTCCTGAATGGCTGTGTACGCGAGCTGCTTTTGTGCTCTTTTCTCGTTACTGCCATCGACGACAGACGAAGAATAAAGGCTGCAGAAGAGGCCTACATGCGTGTGTAAGAGATGAAGATCAAAGAGCTACTTCGTCAATGCAGTGCTCTATCCGACATTGACAGGAAAACTGAATTAGTCTGAGGCTATATGCGATGGGGATAGTTAAAGACACTCAACAAGCAATGATAGCGACTACGGCAGAAGAAAGCAGTAAGTTAGAGTTAGTCGTATTTCTATAGTTTTTGAATTTACACTGGGATTTATTTCTTTTGATTTGAATTGTTTTTTTTTTACTCCCTTCAGCCATTCTTATTTTTCTTTCTTTCCTGTAAGACTTTCTTCTGCTTAAATTATCCCGCTGGGTTTAAACGTGCCTTTTTGCATTCAATCGTTCTTTACATTTTCATATTCTTATTAAATTTTCTTGTTTTCATTCGTTATTTTTGCCTGTCCTACCTTTCCATCGTTTTATTTTATTTTATTTTTTTAGTGGCGGGGGTGGGACTTCTTTACTTTTCGATCCTTTCTTCGTTTTGTTTTCTTCCATTTTTATCCGTTCATATTTTTGTTTTCTTTATTTCCTACTTTTTCTTTTTTTTTTCTTTCCTATTCTTTCTTCTTTTTCTTTTCTTTTCTATCAGTTCTTCATTTTAATTTATTTAATTCCAATTTGGTCCTTCTCTAGGTTTTCTTTTCTACTTTTAGTTCATTACTATTACTTAGCTCAGTTCTTTCTTTCTTTATTTTCACAGTTTCAACACCCTTCTTTATTTACTCGTTCAGGAAGATTTCTTGCCATTACAATTTTCCAGCAGCGAATTTCTTCCTTCTTGGATTTAATATACACTCTAGAATAGGCCGACAATGCCAATTTTCAATATACAACATTTTTCATATACGAGTGTATGCTGAAAAGTTCTCAATTCTACTCACTAGCCAAAATCTAACCCGTTATTTTTTTATCAGAGGATTTTTTTAGTACTACCTCGGAAACATGACATTAATACACACACACACACACACATATATATATATATATATATATATATATATATATATATATATATATATATATATATATATATATATATATATATATATAATGAACAAACAAGTATTATTAATTCAACCGACAAGATCAATAATTTGATATTGCATGTTTCCAATTTTCGAATAAGATTTGTCATATCATCATGGAAATTGTCGATTAACTCTCCGCCGTAGTTCCTGTTTGCTTTTTTTTAAAGTAATTTTGACTGCCTCGGTCATTAATAAGAACTGGGGGTTGTCAGTGGAGTAGATAAGATTTTTTTTACTACATCCAGTCATTTTTATAAAGCCAACATTTGAAACTGTTCAACGTGACACCATTTGTAACGGTAAAAGCGAGAGAGATGCACCTCGAAATCACGTATTAAATACTTCAAGTTTAATATTATTTCGTACGCATATTTTGGATATTATACATATTTTAAGACAGCCTTTTCCACTGTGAATGAAATTCATTTAAAATGGGTTGTTTTCTTATAAAAGAGCATTTTCTTGCATGTTGTTCTTTGTAGTATTTTGGAATGTTCTACCCACATTTGGTTTATTTGTCATATGATGCACGATTTGAACTTTGTTTCGACATGTGACAGTTAAACCTACAGGTAAGTGGGGTGTATATGTAGCCAATGTAAAACTGTTTTTTGACTCTTAATGCTGGAGAGGCAATCTCTTTGAGAGCATAATAAATCATAAAAAAAAATATTGCTTTTACATCGGGGTGATTTGGGGGATCCTGAGACATTGCTAATCATGAGAGTAGATTTTATTTTTTAAAACTGTTTATAGTCAATAATAATTCTAAGTGGTTTATTGGTATCATTAAGAGGTATGTACCAGTGAAATATATTCTTAACTGCGGTTTCATTCTGTTTATATTTATGAATGTGGTTTTGATAGAATAAGTTAATCATGTTTGCAGATTTTGTGATTAGAAAGCAAAGATATTAATTACAAGATTTCCTTTCTCATTTTGATATTGTTATTACAAATTGTTGTAACCTAGAAAAGATTACTGAATGAGGAATAACCAAAATGGAGGTTGGAAATGAAATGGTAATCTTTATAACATCAAGAAAATACAATACTCGCCATGGGCGTGAAGTAGTTAAATTACTGCTAGAGGGGGACTAATTAGACAGCATATTACCCCCACTTAAAATAGTGTCCAACGTATTTATGGGGATTGGGACATTCCCATTAGTGTTCATAAGTACGGTATATAACACAAATGTTATATCCCATTTTCAAATCGAAAAATGCTGTGCATCTTCTGTATAGAGGCAGCATTAATTATTTTCTTTATCCTAAGTTTCGAATCATGAAATCATACAAAAGCAGGTTTAGTTTTTACCCGCGGATTGAAAACATACAATCATTGTGTTACAAATACATGAAGTAATTAAAATAAATGATAAAATATTTGATTAAATGTTTTAATTAATAATCATGTAATTTGTAATAGTAAAGTTTCTGTCAAATGTGTAAGTACAAAATACGTTAGTGATTATTAAATAATAAACATACATGTTTCTATACACCGTTACACTTTCCCTGCTTATTTGAAATGTCGCTAAAATTGGGGTTCCCTAAGATAACGGAAATTATTAATTGTAAATCATGAGGTAGCTAATGACCGTCGTCCTTTTTATGACGATAAACGACATTCGGCAACAAGACTTCTGATCAAGAGGTTTTGAGGAACGTGAAACTACCTCATAATTGCTGTTGTTCCATGGCCCACCCTGACCCGGGGTGGTAGCACCTGCTATGAACAAATAGCAGGGGTCCCAGCTCTGAACAAATACTTAACTCTAAAACTAGGTTCAAAACTCTATGAAAGTATAAAAATAAATTTTATATTAAAAGCAGCAGCAATCAATTTTCATAATAAAAATATTAACAGCAATTGATGAAAAAATAAACAGAATTATTACCAGCATTTTGAAATGAAATTACCAATGCCCCCCACCCCACAAAAAAAAATCGGCATTAACTGAACCATAAGGTGTTGATATGTCGCTAAACATATAAAAACAAAGTTAATGACGGGTTAAAAATAGACGTGTGTGTAGTTGGTGGAAAATAAAGAGAACAAATATGGTTATTGCTGTTACAGTGTAACCCGGATATAAGAGACCCGGATATAAGAGAAAACCGGATATAAGCGAGATTTTCTCTAGTCCCAAATTATTCTCATGCTTACCTAAACAAAATAGACCAAACCCGGATATAAGAGACCTCTACTCCGGTCCCGGCAACTCTCTTATATCCGGGTTACACTGTATTTAAATGTAGAGCATCTTGTTGCCTGACTTGATGTGACGTCAATTGGCGGGAGATCATCAAAGCGTTCGCGTGATTGAGTGTACACAATAGTCTTCTGAGTAATTTTCATATTCAGAACAAATCCTTTCTATATACGTTACTGTTCGCAACACTGAACATATAATTCTTACTTGACAGCAATTTTCTGGTTACATTTCTTTAAAATTGTTAATGAGTTTCGTATCTTTTAAAAACATTACTATTTGTAAAATTTGAATGATTAATATTCTTAACCCACTGGCTCCCACACAACCCACCGAAGCGTCTTGGTGGTGGTATGTAAGAGATTGGAAACCGACTCACTGGAGGGTCATGCGGACCCTCCGTTGGGTTGTTTCTCAGTTTCTTTTCTATGAGAATTATTGGCAGTGGGATGCTATGATTGATTTCATATGAGATCATGGTACACCAGAAAGACATTTTCCCCTAAAAACTTAAATATTTGTAATTCTTTTGTCTTTTATTTCGTTTTCCTTTTCTGATTTCTATTGTTATTTTTTGGTCATGTTTATTTTTACGTACACAGAGTTGTACCACGCATTCGTGTGGGTCGTATGGTACTCTGGATTGTAAAATAGACTCAGGTACCGAACAAGACACCGGTGGGTCGTGGGTAATAATACTTGCGATTATATCTTGTCTTCATATGTGAAACAATGTTAAAACAAATTTGCTTGTACCAAAATTAAAATATAGTTTTGGGCTTCTGAGACAACAAGGCTAATGAGTTTTGGGAGCCATCATTTTAAAATAGAAATTCAATATAAATTTCTGAGAATTATTCAAGAAAGATACAACGCTTATTCTTCAATTATTTTTGTATGGAAATCTTACAAAACTGTGTCAATGTATTTGTTCTTCAGCATGCGGTTCACATATTAAACATCAATTACGCTTTAAGAACGAAAGGAATAAATAAGATTCATGTTTAAAGGAGATAAATGTTGAATTATTTGAAGGAAAGGCGAATTTTCCTTTCTGAATAAGGTGCAATAAGGTTAATGATTTTCTAGAAATATTCTTCCTTGTGGAATCGGTAAAGAAATGTGGAATCCTCAACTTAATCCATAACCAGTGTAATCTGCTTTATATTCATTTACTTTCTTTAAATGCTTTTAAGAGTTTAACAGTTGCAATATGGAAAAGCCAAACTCTTCGTAAAATTACTTTTTCCCTTTTTTATTATTCAGTGCTAAATAAATCGCACTGAAAAGATTTACAGCATTTCAATATAAATAGATTTGGTTAGACAAATAAATATTAAAATGATTGGGTAGAGTCAATGCCAAGATAGAACAGATTTAAACCTGTTCTGTTAGAAAATATTTTGCGTGATTCAGGGGAAGTCGAAAGGATTAATTACGATTTTCCTCATAAACATTTTGTGTTGAAAAGACAGTTTTTATCTCTAAAACATATTTTTTATCTTCAGATATTTTCAATTCTTAAGTAAACATTTTAATGATTTTTTTGATACGAACATCATAAGCGTTTATAAATACTAGTTTTTATACAAACAGTATAAATGTTTATAATAATTTTAATACATATCCTATATTTTGTGGTTTCAACGAACACTCGTTGCCACTTTTGTAATGTCAACGAATACTCGGTGTTGCTTTTGTAATGCTCATTCTAGCAGAGACTTTGTAATCGTAGATACACCAATCGGTACGCCGTTGAACAATACTGGTGTCAGACCATTTGGAATAACACTCGCACTAATAATACTTGCTCGATTATACTCGCTCGAAAAGTAACCACCATACATTGATCTGAATAGTAATCCGTATAGTGATCAGTATAGAGTAATAGTATAATGAGTAGAGGATAGTGGTCCGTATATTAATTAAGTAGAAATGGAGATTTGTTAGTCGTCATGATAATTTCTATATATATATAAATTTCATTTGCAATCACGTAGTTTTCTTATTAGAAATGGAATCACCTGTGTTTGCTCACTGGTGAAATTGTGTTCGAACTCCAGTGTAGGCAGCGACGTTTTATTCCTATATAAGAGTATAAATGTCTACAAATTGTTAATTTTAATACAAACAGTACAAATGGTTGTAAATAATATTTTATATAAACTGTATAAATGGTTATAAATATTAATTTTAATAAAAATTAAATGGTTTTAAATGTTAATTTGAATACAAACTGTAGAAAGGGTTACAAATAACAATTTGGATACAAACAGTAAAAATAATTTTAATACAAACAGTATAAATGTTTATAAATAAAAATTTGAAAATATCAGACTATTCCGACCTAAGAGTCAGTGATAAATGTGAAGTAAGTAACGATTCTGAAATGATGTAAAATGTCTCAGCTTCGCCTGTACATTCAACAAGAATAAGTTACACAAAATTAAGTATGATATTAAGTTTAAGATAAATTATTCCCTTGATAAACCTATGACATGTCTGGGATCATCAATTGATCTCTCACTGAAGAGCCGTGGATATCATCAATTGATGATTTATACATTTTACAATGACACGAGCATCAATCATTCACGATTCAAATCTAAATGAATAATTGGCAACTCTAGGGTTCCTGAGTTTACATCCTTTCCTTAACTATTTGCCTGAATAAGCTGGAAGACAGCGCTATGTCTGAATGGATACATCTCAGGGACTAAATATTGAATAATAGTGACAACTTTGTGCAAAAAAAAGGACAACTTCATTGTGTATTGTAAGCTTCAAGGAGAATTATACTTTGTATCTGAATTGATGGGATGAGAAATTATCATTTTGTACTCCTTTTTGCTATTATTACAATGTTTCGGTCGTTGAGCCCTCGGCCTTCATGAGATACTTGTTGAATAAGTAATGCTGGAGGAACATCGAAAAGTTATTAGCGATTAGAAAATTAAATCAGACATGGCTGATCATTTCTACAAGAAAACGTATATTCCACAAAACCTTGTGAAATGAAGCAAACATAATAATAGACGAACATTAGAGAGCAAGCCGTCTGAAAGAATCTGCGTATATACTAGATTTAGAGGACCTCATTAGTAGGCCTAGCATAGAAATAAGTACTTCTAGCGGAACAGCTTCCGCAGTAAGAAATCTTGGAGAATGCAGTCAAGCGTGAGAAGCAGTTATTGCTGTCACAGCAGGAGGTATATTAAGTATAAGGTTCCAAGTTATACGCTGAGGATTTTCCCCGGTAAAGTGGCCTACGGGACCATAACGTGGCTTCCTGGATTTGCTAGACACAGCCAGGGAACGAGAACAATGTACATTGTAAATTGAAATAGGGGTTCAATTCTACATTCTCTAAAGGTTACCCGAAAACAGTCACCTTCTATCGACGAGTAAACTGTCTCGCCATTATTAAATGGCATCACTCTTCTAAACAAGATGAATCAAGCAGTTTTCAAATATGATAAGAATTTGAATTGAGGATTTAAAAATGCTTTATAGTCTATCACAGTTCGTTGTCATTTACACCGTGTCTGAAATTATTAAGCAAATCGTATAAACTTCAATAATTCAAATTTGGTTTGAAAAATGTCAAATTTAAAACACAATTTCGATGTCAAAACAAGGCCCGAGTTAAAATGTTATATAGTATCAGTGTTTTGTTGAAATTATTGAAGGTATTTGATGTATTAAAAAAAAAAACAAAGAAAGAAAAACACCGTCTGAACTTATTAGGCAAAACCAAATAATCACATTTTACTTCAATAAAAAGGTACTAAAATCATCAAAAATTGATCAACACCTATAATAGAACAAATAACAGACACATATGATAAGTCTTTGTAACCATTACATTTTAATATAATGAGCCTTTTCAGGAACGGACAGTAATCTATTATCCACAGATTTTGTTAATTCTTTTTACTTCAGTAGGTTCAGTTTCCGACATGGTAACTTTAATTGCTTCCCGTAGGTCGGCTCTGCTGTTATATTGTTTGCCACCTTCATATAATTTCATCTTCGCAATCGACCATAGATTATCGATCAGATTCAGGTCAGGACTTGATGGTGGCCATTCCATTATCTTCTCTTCTGTAAATCCTTTATGCTCAAAGAATTCACGGGTAAGCTTAGATACACGAGAAGGAGCATTGCCGTGCATAAATACACACTTCATTTTGAAACTGCAAGACTGACACTTGTACCATGCAAAGAAATCTAGTTCATAAAACCGCAATTATTAGCACTGTTGAGTTTAACTCCTCAATCGTCTTTGAATGTTTCAATAATTGTTTGATCGAAAATTGCACTAGATATAATAACACTACCACCTACTTCATGCCTTCTTTTAGCCTGAATTGGATAAAATACATCCTCTGCCCAACCCATCAGGTCCATCAGATGTCAATCGAGGTTAGTCCGGGAAAATTATTTCAGAAAATTAATTTTCATATATTTCATGGACCAATTCTGACGCTTTAAAATATTTGATTTAGTGAAAGAAAGTTGCCTACATTTTTTACCGATCCCAGTTCACTAAATATTCTACATCTTTTGTCCCCTCCTTGACTCCCTCAATTTCCGCATTTTCAAATATTTGAGCGCTGGTCAAATGTGGTTGTTTCGCTATAACTCACTTTAGTTTACGATCATCTTGGGGAAGCAAGTTCTTAAATCTATTTCCTTTGCTACGAGATCTCAACTTACTTATATTTTCGACAGCTTTCTTTATCATTCGATGATATCTGCAAAGTGTCTTTGATATCTTCAATGTGGAAATTCCTTCACTCAGTACCCTAGTTATTGTCTGTTTTCAGCAGTTGTTAAATCCTTCCCTTCTCATGTTTCAGTATATAGAAAAACAATTTTTATTAGATTTCAGAGGTCTTAAACTAATATTAGTTTAATCAGCCAGGCCATTTTCGTAAATTCCAAATATCTCTAACACTAACTATTAAAAATAACAGAAAATTTAATTAAGTATTTAACTAGGAGGGAAAAAAAAAAATTTAATTTTGACAAATATTTGTCAAAATTATTTTGTGTTATTGAGGTTTATTTGATTTGTATAATAACTTCATAGAGGCAGTATGTATCTATCCCAATCAGGTATCTATCTATCTATCTATCTATCTATCTATCTATCTATCTATCTATCTATCTATCTCAGTAAAGTGTGCTGAACCTCCTACATGGCTGTGAAGGCGCTCAGATGAAGAGGAAACTTGAACCAGCCAAGAAAAGGAAAATGGAAGGAACAAAGACATACTTAGAAACAATAATAGAAAGTTGATATTTCTGGAACAGGTAATGAAGAAACGGAGAATTTGATACTCACAAGACATTTTGAAGACAACAGAAGCAGAAGGAAACATCGAAAAAAAACTACCTGATAAATTAGTGTAGACTGATTGCAGGATAGGGAGTGGAAATAATACTAAAAATACAAATATTGCTAAGAGCTACAAAGGATATGAATTTGTGGAGTCATGGTGGTCTACGTCCTTATGGAACGCGGCACATTATAGAAGTTATTATATCCACCTACACATTTACCAATCAAATTATTTTATCGTGTAAGACATTAAAAAATTCATTGTTCGCTTTTACTATACTTATAAACTATACCTCTTTCTCTTACAGAGTAAGAGACATAGTTTATATGGATATGTGGGGAAGATAACGGATAACTCTGCAGCTTATGACTCTGGTGATCGAGAAAACTTCCTATTGGAAGTCACTACCACAGAGCAATGATTCGCGGGAAGAATCTGTTCGATTGAAACGTACTTCTCAGCAATGGAATATAGATGAAATGAGGGTGGTTTGCTGTAATGTGAGTAATATGGCGGATCCTTGCCCTGAAGACCTGGTGAAACTAAGGGATGTAGTTCGTCAGAGCGCTTTCCAAGGCAGTAACAATAGAGCAGTGAGTGGCTTGACACGTCCAGTCTGTGAGAGAGGATTTCCAGGGTGAGAAATAATTTGTCACGCCATTAATATATAAACCATTATTTAAATTATTTTATGTTTAAATGGTTTCATTTTACTGTATGATATAAAACATGAAAACATTCTTTTGTCGAAGTGCGCAGTTTCAATTTGGTATCCTCCTACTAGTTACCTTAATGTTTAGCTTTGATTTTGTTTTATGTCTTTTCTAAATGAAAGAATATTCTGATTTATCTTATAAGACTTTATTTCTTCCCTCGTCCATTGTTGGACACAAAATGTGTGTCGAAATGTCCTTCTAACATTTTCTATTTCGAATAACAATATTCAGTGAACAAACTATTATCCGCTTTGTGAATTGTACTCAATATCGTGACTTAAGATACAATGTCTATAATTCCAGCCCTAGGACCTTGTAAGCCAACCGATAAAATCCAATCATTTGGCAAGAACGGCTCAAAAGCTTATGACTCGCGATGTATCAATCGAATGCTAAATTCCCCCAGCGGTCGATTTCTTCCCACATCCCTAACATCATATTCACTGATCCCAATGTAAGTGATTCTATTTTCTCTGCAGAATTATCTGATCAGGATAAGCAACTTAGACGGTGCCAGGCAAGAGATACGTTTATGTCTCCAAGGCTTAGCATAAGTGTATGGGTTATATTGGCGAGCAAAGATGATCATTAGTCGCTTTGAATAATTCTTCTAATATAAGGATCTGTCTTTAAAACTCGGTACAAGTTACGATGCTTTTTTGTTTGTTCGTCACCCTCAATGCAATGGCGGTAAAAAATAAAAAAAATAAAAAATTGGCATAATTTAACCAAATACTTATACTGCTCCGAACATTAAATACACAAAAACTCAATATTTATAAAGAAAAAATCTAAATAAAAACCATAATAGTAAAAGATAAAAAAGTAAGAATTATAAACAAAACGGGAATGTCGGGGAAATAATTATTGCCAGAGTATGCTAATGCAGCCAATAAAAGGGGCTCGATAGAGTAGGAATGGCGATCTACTGTGAATAATGCAGCGGAGATTTTTGACAATGAAAACAAAGGAGTACAAAAAGTATAAAATTCTCAAGCTCTTTGATATTCAAGACCACAATACCATTTAAGTAATAAACCTCCCGGTCTGTTTGTTATAAAGGAAGAAAAAATATTCGTATGGGAAAATAGCAATGGGTGTGGTTCAGATTCTAAAACAGTCCTTCTAGGGTCATAATTACAAATGTCATAAAATCAAATCCAAATTCAAAAATGCAGTGGCGTAAGTCATAGGAGGGCT
>OZ010604.1:37228202-37298202 GCA_963932145.1 Acanthosepion lycidas
TTATAATTGCAAATTGATTCATAAAAGATACGTTTTGCAATATAGTGCAGATAAATATGTAATTATGTAATTCACCGAGAATTATAAATGTTTACTACACATATGAATAGAGTATAGATTCCGTAAATATCATTGAATATACATATAATATATATATACATAAATATATATGTGTGCGCGCGCGCGTTCGTGTATGTGTTTGTTTGTGCGTCGCATTGTGATTTAAACTTCTAAAAGAAAGTGACAGAATAGTAGCATTTAATTTTGAAAAAAATAATCTGACATGTTTTGCTGATCAAACAGCGTCATCGAGTTGGATCTACGAAACGAGTCAAATGGTATTTTTCTAAAATTCTCCTATTTATTTTACACGCACCCGTTTACACACATGTATACACACACACACTTGTATATATGGAATCGGAATCATATATATATATATATATATATATATATATATATATATATATATATATATATATATATACATATTTTCAGCCAGAATTCAAATTTTGCTAAATCAAAACTACCAGCGCTGTTTGCTTTTCTTTTATTTTCGAATTTTTGAATAATGTATATCGCATCAAAATTGTGATTAAACTGTCCAAAATTGATGTTCCTTCTCTGTTTTTGTTCAAGTATTTTTGCCGAAACAAAATCTGAACTTTCGACGCATCCTCCACCAATCTGATTCGCATATAGAAAATCTGAATTAAACTGAGGAGTGTAAAGAATACGCACACACGTCTGCCTGGTCATATATCTGTATTGGCGTTTGCGTGCTTATGTGCGATCTCACACCCGTGCGTGTGTATGTAAAGTACTCCCGACACAAAGAAAAATAAAATACCTACGCACTAAGCCATTCATTTTATTACAATTTCAGACGCATATATTTACATACATTTTTTTAATAGATTTTCGCATATCAGCAGATGTCAGTAAACATACATGCATTTACACGTTCATATATTTTCCACTTGACGCACCTCACTTCACACTGGCATTAATTGGTTCTTTATGCAAATCTTTCTATCCCTCAAATTGCCAATGGTACAGCCACTATTGTCCATTTATGGAATGCCGCGTCTAATTATGCAAATCATAGCCAGCGGGGTTACGGTAGGGTCATGGCATTTAAACCGATATCCGAGTTCCCCGCCATGAAGGCGGTTTCTCGTTCTCTACCACGTCTTATTCAATCTCATCTTCAAAGTCAGTATTGGTAACAGTCGAAAACAGGCATCTTAAATTATTAGTATGCTGTTGTTTCCAGAAGACAATTTTAGAAAATGTTAGGTGAAAAGAAAAGCAAAAAAAAAAAAATGAATGTAGACAAAGAAACAGAAAAAGAAACAGGAAGTAGACGAATTAAAAAGAAAATGGGGGAAAAAAAACATGGCTGAATGAGAAAGTGAGAGGCAAAAAGATAATATTTGTAGGAAAGGCGTTAAAAAAAAGGACAACATATTATTATCATTTGGCTATTATTCTTAAAATTAAGATTAAATAAATAAAAGACAAGCAAGGCTTTCGAACTTTAAAAACCCTGGAGAAAGATAGATGGAGGAAAAGTATGACAAAATGCATCATTACACTAATATTTTAAAATACTTAAACCTCTCTTCCTAACACGTGTACCAATTTCTGTTGGAACGGAAGCACATTTTGCTTGGCTACTTTTAAATTATAGATTGCACTCGACATACCGAGATATGGTGAAACAGCTAATAAATACTTTCACATCAATCCTAGATCTATTCATCATAAAATTATGAAACAAATTTAAAACACATTAGTTTCAAGACCAAAATTTAAAATAAAACTTGATTATATTAGGTTAGTGCAAAAATAATGTCGTTTTCTCACATAGTAACATATGTGAGAAAACGAGATTGTTTTTGCACCAACCTAATATTTTTTCACTGTCACTGTCTACCCATTGCTTTTCGATAGTTAGATTCTTGTAAGTTTTCAGATAAATTCGACTTAAGAATAGCAGCAAGGAAGTTAAGCAACATCGAGCATGATCAGTTCTTAGATGGGTGACCGCTTGTGAATACTAGGTGTTGTAAGATTGGATGTTAATCCGAGAGCCGAGTTCCCTTTCCCATCGTGTTCGTTATGTTTACTTACGTGCAGATTCCCTTTGGAAATCTATGAATCGACATCTTCATCACTCCAGTTATAGATTAATTCAATGTTTCTGAACTTTTTTTTAAAGCAACGGCACACTTAGAAGCAAATGAAGATATCAGGGCACACTTAGTAAAAAATACACAGGCAAAGAGGAACTTACTTTATTTCAAAATTTCTATTCAACTGTCAACAAGATGTGCGCTGTTCTGTAATGGATATCGCTTCGTTTGATTCACTTACGCACAAATAGCCTTGGAAAAGGTATAAATCCACCTTTTCTATCTTTCTATTCTCCCTCTGGGTTGAATAGCAAGATTGGGTTCTTTAGCTTTGGTTACCAAGCAGTCTACCGCAGAGAGAAATGGCAATCTAGATCGGGGAAAAAAAATCAGTATCGTCAGTCATATATTGAAAATAAATGATCGTACCACCGTGTATCGCGTATAGCACTTAACTGACCTTTTCAACTATTTGCGCGGCTTACGTCGTGTGAAATTCGTGTTTTTTCGCGATTTCGTGTTTCGTTGAATGTGCGTAAGCAGTCTCTCATTCCTTCTTCCGTTTTTCTCACTTTTCTTTTTTTTTTTTTTTGATGTTATTTATGGTTGAGAAGCTTAAGTCACATAAATATGTAGAAAATTGCAATAAAACTGATAAAGCCTTTTTTGGGATATTCCTTTTGTATGCAAGCTGTATGATGGTTACTATCGAATGTTTTATTTTGAACCCTCGATGCCCTTCACATAACTGAATTCCAATATTAGAAGTAACATAGTGAAAAGAAGTATTTGAAAAAAAGTTTAACACTTAATCATGCATTCCCTAACGCTGTACCATTACTACTTTGCACACACACACACACACACACACATATATATGACGTGACAATATTTCAGCGGTTGGGAATCACTTGGATTATTAAGATTTGTATTACAATCTTTGAATATTTTCTGGTTTTAAATAACCTGCAAAGTGGTAATAAGCAGCATCAAAGAAATCAATCAATACTTTTATCAAATTGGAAAATAAGAACATTTCTTAAATTGCAAATGAGAAAACGTGGCATATAAAAAAATCTTAATATCTTCTATCCATTTTTATTGGCAGCCTAGCAGTTAGACAGGTCTTTCAACCAGTAAAAAGACAATGCTCATGAACTTCAAGTTTCGTCGATTATCAACGAAGGCAGCACCAGAATAGAACGAATTTCAAAATCAGCAAACATCGGGAAAAGGCATCTACCTGAAAGTTCAGACTGTCGCATGCATTGTCCTTCTCAATCATTCTCACCTCCAAAACATCAGAATTAGAAGAGAAGAATGCAAGCATTATAAACTCGAACTTATAGACCCAAATTAAGCAACTCGTTGACCACATCACAAATACCACAGAAACACCTTCAGACAAAAAAACAACAACAACCACAAAAAACCAGGCCCAGTGTAATACGTCGTATCATCTGTCAAGAAGAGAAAGTTGAAATGATATGGACATGTCATAAGAGCCAACCATTTTTTCACTAGTTCGGCATTTCGACCTGGTTTAATGGTTGGCAAACTTGTATAGCTAGATCAGTTATGAGTAGTGAGTTCGATCCTCCCTGCGTACTCCTTAAACTCGGGCGTATACAAATGTAAGAGAAGCAAATAGTAAGCAAGAGTACAATTGAGCTGATAATATCACTGGAAGAAACTCAATAAATGACATGCAACCGGATCATATGAAATGAGGGGGTGATAGGTGTTCAACTGGATAGCAACCAAATGACCCCGCCCGGGCAAGTAAAGAATAATCCTAATTGCACATGCATTCAAAGGCAAATAAATATTTAAATTGCCTCTCTACACGTATTTTAGCTTTTAGCATGTGGAATTTATGCATTGAGGAATTTTTTCGCTCATATATTGTGAATGTTTGTTTACAATCCAGTTGCACAAGAAGGTTTTGCTTTTGTTTCAATTGATGCATTAATTGGATATTAACAGAAAGATTACTTTCGGATCAAATCTGATTTGTTAAAATATCCTTCAACTTTCCGATTTTAACCATGTTAGAGATTTATACTTTTTCAAGTCTTTTTGTGAGACTTTCGGTCTGTTCCATAAGATCTAATAATGCCGAAATTAACGGTGACCTCCATTAAAATATTTACCAAGGTCATGATACGAAACTATATTTCATCTCTGCAGGAAATCTAGCTGAATTTTATGTTGATTCTGGGGATTCGATCTTTTAAATTTCAAGTCTCAAAGAATTTGCATCTTTCTATTTTTTAGAAATGAAGCATATATTTATTTACATTTCTGAATCCAAATTACTTGCAAAATTCACAAAATATCCCTACTCAGTTACATAATTTTTGCACTTTTGTTGAACTTAGTGGCTGTATTTACTGTTCGTGACTTTCATCTCTGTCTTCTCTCACGTACAATTTGATACTGTGATGCCTCTTGCACTTTGAACGACTTCATTTCTTATCCACTTGAACTGCTTTTGCTCATGATTCCAGTTGACGTTTCCTTTGCGCAGACATGTTGATATTTATTTCGCTTGAATTTTAAGAATCACATCGAGATTTTCTTTCCATTATTTGCTTTTGGTTTTTAATTTTCTGATTGATCTTTTTTGGTCTCCTTCGTTTTCTTGTTGTGCCGCGTGGCGTTTCTTTAACCTGTCTTGATTATTAGGAAATCCTTGACTTGAATACATACTCTTTATAGTGGAGATTTTCGTACATATTTATATTTAATCAGGAAATAGATAATAACACATCTATGTTAAATTTAGTTACATCTTAAATATATGTATTGACCCAAGCCTTGTGATTGAAAATGGGTAGACTGAACCATTGAGGACCGTCGATGGTTGTACAAGCACCGATTCACAAGTCATCGTGACCGAGGGTTTGAGCGTACAAGCCTTATTCAGATTATTGATCACGCTAGAAAATGGGTTCGCTCCGAGAAACTGTAACTATGGTTTACTCAGCATAGTTACAGTCTAATAAACAGTTACAGTCTGGGAGTGAGCTGGCAGATTGGCATCCTCAGATATGAGTGGTCAGCCATCATATATATATATATATATATATATATATATATATATATATATATATATATATATATATATATATCGTTAAATACCAGATTTGTAATTGACCAGGAAACAGTAGTATTAAATGTGCTTAATGCAGGTGTGAAAGATATAAAAATTAAATATAACACGTAGAGATTTTAACTTTAAAAAAATAGGAGATAAATTGATTTAGCTTCATTGGTTTCAAGCTTACAATATCCTCAGGCGATTTTAATCAATACACCCGCTAACGCTTCATTTAAAAAAAACAAAAAAACAATGAGCGCTATATTATTTATGCTTGATAAAGAAGAAGAAGCAGTTTAAGAGGATTTTTGATGTATCCAATAGCTCATGACTTCGGATCTGTTTTTTTTTTTTGTTTTTTTTTAGAAATATCATTATTTCTAATTTTTCCTGTTGGCAGAAGTTGCAAATGTTAATGTGGTTGGTGCAAGGCTAAGCATTTTTAAAAATGTTTCATCTTCCATTCGGATCCCTTTTGATTTCCTCTTTTAAATTCCACTTATGGTTAGGAAGTATGGCAGAGCTAAGACTTTCTAGCTTGAATGACTACCTATAGTTGTACCATTTTCGTTTGAAAGAATATTCAGTAAAACCTATGAATGTTTTATTCTGATTAATATATATATATATATATATATATATATATATATATATATATATTCTCTTCTTTATAGATTATTGCTTCAGTTTTACAAGCTCCATCTATTCTGTTTTCTTCAGTTTCATAAATTACTAATGTTAACTATTTTGTTGCATGTTGGTTTTGAAATTTCTGGCGTTTTGTTTATTATTGTTTCTAAATTTCTAATGCAGCTGTAGCTTAATTTAACTGTGTTTTTTGAATGAATTTTTGGGGAAGTCTTTAGTAAGTAATTTGAAAAATAACTTCAATACTTTTATATTTTACCTCTAAGTGAAAAAATATATTTTTTCTTTTCAACGAATTTTTCTCCATATGTTGTTTAATTTGAGGTTTAAATTCTAGTTTAGTTTCGTTACCCTCTACCGTTCTTCTCATTTTTTTTCTCATTTTATACTCAAAAATTATTTTACTAGAAGAAGTTTCTAAAAAACCCAGACTCTATCTCTTTAGAGGTGTGCCTTATTATGTTCGCAGGGGTGGGGGTTAGATCGAATATTCATGTAATTTAATTCAGCGTTGGGTTTCATGTATGGGTCGGAAACACTGCGAGCTTTGTAGATTTAATACTACGTCCAGATAGTTGACAACGTTTTTATTCATTTCGATTTCGATTTCAAAGCCGAGGCTTTTAAAGAGATTCAAAAGCGTTTTTCTCATATTGTCATTTTTTTCCTGATGTCTGACGCTATCATCAAACTGTCATTCTAATACAGACTGTGATTGTTTATACTTACAATTTTGTTAATTTCATATTAAGATATGTAGGCTTATTAACTCCACTATCTTTGTCTCTGAATTATTTGCACTTCATAACCCCTCGAAACAGATGAACATATCTAGGTAGTAATTCTGATGAATAGGAGGATGTGGAGAACCGTCTTCCATCTTTAGGTTCTTCTTCTTATTTTTGATTTGTTATGCAATCTGTGCGATTACATTGTCATGCTGGATAATAACGCCTTTTTTCTATTTGCACTATTTACCTTGTTCGGATTGTTGTTCTTATCTTTATTATTCACGATGGTTCAGCCGTTTTACACTTCGGCCTTCTTCAGGTGACATATGTTGGAATTTCGAACCGAGAGTTTTATTAAGTTCACGGGCGTAGATGGTTCTATTTCTACGTCCCATGCATTTTCATCATATCTCAGTTTCAGTTAAATTCCATTTAGTAACTCAACTATTAAAGTTTTTGCTCACCTCTGTTGTGGCCAGTTATTGAAATCACGACTGGTTGTGCCAAGACACTTTTAGATTACTTCTACCATGATATTTATCCACTAAGTTATTTTCTGTTTAAAATTTTGTTTGAAACAAAATAGTACTGAGCTTTTATGTAACACCAGACTTCCCATATAGCAGTGAATACCAGACAAATGAAGAAGAGAATTGAAGCAACAGAAATTTGGTTCTACAGAAGGATGATTAGAATACTATAGACCCAACACGTTTTGGAGAAATTGTAAACAAAAAGGACACTTATGCTTAACATGAGGAATTGACAGTTAAAATTTCTAGGGCATATAATAAGGAAAGAAGACTTTGAAAATTTGCTAATCACAGAACAGATTGAAAGTAAGTGGAGCAGCGTGGAACAACGCATAATCTACCAAGTGAGCTTGAGTAACTGGATAACGGAACAATGTTCAGGCGAGATAACAACAGTACAAAATTTATTGAGAACTAAAAAGAACAGAAAATTATTGCGGGGTGGCATGATTGCCAACGTCCTGCCAACCACTATATATATATATATATATATATATATATATATATATAATCTAGGACACTATCTACATAACATGTCGTTACTCAAGTTGCTGGCAATAAATGATTGCAGGGATGTTCTTACTGTGTTCCTGTACAACTTAATGGATAACACGTTTCATATTGAACCAAATACAAAGCAAGAATTCTGCGCATAGAGATCTGGTTTCGGTCTTGGTACTCGTTTCTCATTTCGTGATAATCACTGTCTTTTGTTAACATGTAAAACACATTTCTAACACCTTTCACAATTCGATGCAAAATTGAAAGCTTGAAATCCCTGCTACAAATGTTTAAAGTTTGTGTTCACTTTCAACTAAGAAAGAAGAAAACAAATTCCGTTTGTTTTTTAAACTTTACCTCTGAAATGCACTATACACGGAACAGGGTCGAATAAAAGAGATAATAAACTAAATTTAGATTCATTTTCTGACCATTCAACCATGGTTCTACTTTGGTCGATTGACTGACAATCCATGGCTGTGAAAAATGTAATTACTTTCTGAACATGCTATTAAATAGTCTCTTCGATTGATTGTAGTGGTCGGTTGGCTTCTCACAATTCTAGCAAATTTTACTTTATTTTTATTTTCAGTAAAATTTTATTGTTTCTTTATTCGCTCTTCCTTTTCACGCTCTTCCTTTACAGGGTGAAATCCTGCTCAGCCTTCCCCACCTTACCAATTCTAGGCAGGCCTTGCGCCCAGAAGCACCTCGGCATATCTAGGACCTCTGTTAGTATGAGTAATAGATTTGTTTATATCGTCGTCTTGCTAGGCTTGTCGCATAGCTTTCACCACCTGATATTCGCCAACGGTCACCCAGTTGAGTACTGAGCATGTTACTTACCATCGGTGGTCAGACGGGAACCTATGTTTCAACGTGATACGGACGTAAGCAAATCCCGCTGTTATTCACAAAATACCAAATCCATTGTTTTTATGTCATTGCATTTCTATTCTCGCCGCTTTATCTATTTACAATGCGCACTGTATTCGCTCGGGACCCTGACCATAATTGCTTTCGTTTCTCCTATATTCGCTCTGTTAAACACGCAACACAATTTATTGCCTTTATTAAATCTGTCGATTTATTTTACCTCACGGACAGTGGTTTTCAAAGACAGGTATGATATCAGTCTCATAATCCATGTCACTCAGCAAAGAATCGGCCCACTTCTATGCCGTTCTATTCTGTACAAAATGAAACAGAAGAACAGGCTTATAAGCGGCAAATATAAAAGGTGCAAATATTAACATAAAGTTAAGTGCGATCTAATATTCTTGTCTTTATCGTTATTTCAAGAATGCCCATCATGCTTCTTCCTCCGTTAGTTAACACATGCTTCACACCCTGTTATTACCTCTGATAAATAATGTACTATTCCGCTTTGATTGCGAAGAAAGTCGGCAGAAGAATATATCAAAGACGCTGTATGCGTTTAATGAAAAAAGAAAAAAAAATGATGATGATGATGATTTAGGTGGTTGAATTTGTTTAGCGGTAGATCAACCTCTGAGTTATTAGATAATAAAATTTAAATACTTTTAACACAATGTTATAGCTTCAACTACAGATTAAATGTACGTTAGTCATTTTTATATAAAAATATATTGCTGGTATGTTTACTATAAAAATATATTCTATACTTTCATAAAGTTTTGTTATGTTTAGTGGGGGATGACTATTTGCCTATAGCTACGGCACAAAACAGTCGCTACCACCCCGGGTCAGGATGGACCTGGGAACAACAGCAATTAAGGGGTGGTTCCATACTTCCCAAAACTTCCAATTTTCCAATCATAGGCGTTTCAGGCCGGATGTAGTTTATCGTCATGCTCGGGACTAAAGAATGAAAGCAAGTGTACAGTAATTGGCCATGATTAACTGTAACAAACATAATTGACAACGTTTTCAATAATTAATAAGAAAAGAATGAAAAGAACAGTGCAAAAATATTACGAACCAAACAATATGCAAGACAAAAGTAGAAAAAGCAACAATAATAATGCAAAATTTTCGCAAACTAAGAATGATGTTAACACACAAAAGTGATACAAAAGACTGCAGAGTTCTGACATCAAAACAAGACCAAAATATGGGGGGATTAAACCTACTAGTGGTCACTCTTATTGACTAAGAAGAACTGGCAGCATACAACCTTACAATTTGTTTAAAAATATTGGCAGGGATGATGTTTTTTCGGTCATTCCACGAAGATTGAAATCAACAGAAAGAAAAAAGAAAACTCGAAATGGAGGATAGAAGATAATGTTCTGTCATTTGTACCCTCTTACTTCTCTAAATAATGATTGGAATTCATACTTTTTTACGGCTATTTCCTAGTCGCAAGAAGCTGATTCAATCATTTACTTATGAATTGTGATTCACCAGAAAACTTAAACGAGAGAATCGTGAAATCTTCAAGGTTCCTGCTAGTATAGTCTAAATGAATACAATTCAAATCTCTCTGAAGATTTCTGGGGCCAGAACCCAGTTAAGAAATGTAGGAGAATACATCGGCTATCAGAAAGAGTTAATATACATGGAAAAATTCAAGTGAAGATACAAAATCGATGGAGAGAAAAAAGTAGGAAGAAAATAGTAAACAAAGAAAAACTAAGAGAAAAAATAACATAAGTAAATATAAAAAATAAACTGAACATAGGCACAATCAGTGAGAGGTCCGTTTTGACTCGGATAATCCACAGTGCTTTGTCATTCGAAAGACATTTTAAAGACGTCTCAATGATAGCAGACACTATCTTCATTA
This sequence comes from Acanthosepion lycidas, assembly GCA_963932145.1. NCBI lineage: Eukaryota > Metazoa > Mollusca > Cephalopoda > Sepiida > Sepiidae > Acanthosepion > Acanthosepion lycidas. Next base: position 37,238,627 of record OZ010604.1, read on the forward strand.
ATATACATTATTCCTGAAATAAAGACATCCAGTATCATAGGATATTAGCGGGATAAAATCAAGCCTCCTTAATAGAAACGTATATTATTTCAGATTACTGTGATCAGAACTGAAAGTCTCGTGAAACGAAATGTTACATGGCGGGTTTGAGAAAGAAAATTTCGCATTTAAACAATTGCGATAAGGTAAGAGAAAGAAAATTTCAGATTCTCTAAATTTAGCTAAAGGAATACTGAAGAAAATACGCAAACCTCTGTTTTCAATAACAATCTTTCAATGTAATGTTAGATACCGTGTCTATCTGTTTTAAATAACGATCTTCGAATGCAAAACGAGATACCGGATAGTTTTGTTTTAAATAACAATCTTTCAATGCCATACAACATGCCGTTGATGGGAAGTACCCAAACCTTTTCAAAGAAGATCGTTGATAAAATTAAAAGCTTCAACGATAACACGAAATTACCTATAAAAACATGGTAAAACTTTAAAAGTGATCCTTATCAATCATCTCACAAAAACAAAATACACCCCCACCGGAGAAACGTATATTAAACCAACTTAAATTACGAGAAAGATTGAAAAAAATCTGTTGGTTCACAAAGAGATGGTTATTGTCTTAGAATAGACCCATCAAGAATCTTCAAATGAAATTTGGACCTTGCTACATTCGTAATCTTCTGTCACAGATTTTATTATCAATGAGATATTGGCCAAATATATTTGCCCGCCATCCCCACCAAGCGCGAATGTAACAAAAATCGTTTTAAAGTGAAGAGCACGATACACCTACTCCTTGTATGCGTTTAGAGTTTCAGTGTGTCACAACTGATTTTTGCCGAGCCCGCGTGACCTCTGTCCGGCTGGCATCGGTATTACACCAATCCAAATTCTTGAGGGCGATGAGGAAGGCGCTGCCACAGGGTTAGGAACTCGAAGGCTGAGCAACTTCTCTCATTTAAAATGACTAGAATCATAGTTTCACTTAAAGCACAGACGTTAACCACGCCTCAGTAAATCATAATTGGTTAAAAGCTGACACCTGTGCCAGGTAAGTGTATTGGTCAAACGCTGAATCCGAAATCTTCCGAGTCTTTCATCAATATTGTATTATGACATAATAGGCCACTCCAAAATGAAATCTTAAAAAATGCTAAAGGATTAATAATTTAATAACAGCGTAAAATGTTGAATTTAAAACCATCACGCTATTTTTAAAGGCAGGAATTAGCAATTGAAATTTGAGATTAAATTCAGGTGTTTCGTAGTTTGTTTTTTCGTAAAGTGCATCATCGACAGAAATACAATTCCAGATAAACATTTCTTTTATGTCTTATAAAAGTTATAAATGAATAAAATGCTGTGGAAATCGATCAATTCTTAAAGAAAAGAAAGAATAAATCAAAACATAGGATAATATAGATAAACATTTAGATGCTAATATATATATATATATATATATATATATATATATTTGGTGTTGCGTTGATAGAAAGATTTCCGATATAATAAAGGCATAAATATTTACAGATTATGCCAGAATATATTTTGCATTCAGTGCCATGTTAGAGAAGACAGGTAGAACCGCCTGCCCATCAAGGCCAGATACGTGCCTCATAGGATATGTATTGGTGCTCCGACATGTTAATATGTGATGGACAAACGTGGAAAATAATAGTATGGCAGAGATGAACATTTAAATAGTGGTCCTAGAAGAAAGAAAAGAGAGTCTCCTAGAGATCGCACGCAAGAATATAAGGTCTACACTCGAATGACGGCACGTAGCAGCGCAAAACCCTTACCAACAGTAACTGACGAAATCCAAACTTGAGCAAAATATAACCCCTACCTCTGAGGGATTCAGTCTGGTTTATTCATTTTTCAATGCACAGCGATAATTCACTCTACATAGTCAATTATTATTCATTTCCGACACGTAATTTAATTCTATGTAGCATTGTTATTATATGAGTGAAATCAAAACTGAATAAAAATTCAATGTTCTGATCATGTCTTATCGAAACACCAGCATACTGATCAGATTACAGAGGCCTATTTATACTATTTACATTGTTCGGATTGCTGTCCTCAATCGTTGTTGTTATATTTGGAGGGAAAACAGAGATCACTGCCCCAACCCACACTGTGGAACGAGGTTGAAGTAACAGACAGAGCAAATCACTGGAAAAATAAACGAAAACTTAAACAATCAGCGCATATTCTAAGCCACAAAAATCTCGTAAGTAGGCCAAGCGTAAACATGAATATAATATAGGAAATATTAACGCAGAGTATTAGATTGTTTGTTTGTTTGGGTTTTATGGCATATCAACCACTGTGGGTTATTTAATGCCAAATCAAGTTTATATATATATATATATATATATATATATATATATATATATATATATATATATATGCCAAATATAGGAATTTTAAATGCCTATTTTGTATGGAACATTTTTAGCAAGCTAGAGCTTATTTGCTTGTACCCTGCAAAATAATCCTAGGTATTTTTGTTTAAGTCAAGAATTTCCATTTGATACGGACATTTTATTTGCAAAATGGTAAAAGGTAGGATATGTTGTTTACACATCAGTCTACATCTTTGATAAGAGACCAATTCTTTTTAGAAAATCCAATATAATTTTTGGTTCAGTTTTTGCAAATAATTTCATGTTCTTGATTGATTAACTGTTTTGTTTAACGGCATCTCAAACTTAGTGGTCACTTTATGCCGAAGATGATTTTGAGTGACTTTAAAAGTCAAAAACGTATAGCTGGCGACATTATGGTTTCAAAAACGCATAGCTGGCAACATTATGGTTAAAAAAAAAAAAACGTAAGCTGGCAACGTTATTGTTTCAAAAACTTATAACTGGCAAAATTATTGTTTCAAAAACGTATAGCTGGCAAAATTATTGTTTCAAAAACGTATAGCTGGCAACATTATTGTTTCAAAAACGTACAGCTGGCAACATTATTTTTAACAAAAAAAGTATAGCTGGCAACATTATGGTTTCAATAACGTATAGCTGGCAACATTATGGTTTCAATAACGTATAGCTGGCAACATTATTGTTTTAAAAATGTATAGCTAGCAACATTATGGTTTAAAAAAACGTATAGCTGGCAACATTGTTTCAAAAACGTATAGCTGGCAACATTATTTTTACGAAAACATTACCTGAGGCCTTGCTGTTGGATGTAGTTTATCGCCGTACCCAGGACGCGGATGTAGTTTATCGCCGTACCCAGGACGCGGATGTAGTTTATCGCCATACCCAGGACGCGGATGTAGTTTATCGTCATACCCAGGATGTTCAAAAACGTATAGCTGGCAACACTATGGTTTCAAAAACGTATAGCTAGCAACATTATTGTTTCAAAAACGTACAGCTGGCAACACCATTGTTTCAAAAACGTATAACTGGCAACATTATTTTTCCGAAAACATTATCTGAGGCCTTGCTGCTGGACGCAGTCCATCGCCACACCCAGGACGCGGATGTAGTTTATCGTCATACGCAGGACGCGGATGTAGTTTTAACGTCATACCCAGGACGCGGATGTAGTTTAACGTCATACCCAGGACGTGCAGAATATTAGAAGAAGAAAAACAAAAAACAATAACAAATTGTAATATGAGCCCTGCTAAAAGAAAGGTTACTGAGACATTGGATATGAATTTTAGGGACTTATAGTCCCAAAAGTTCATATATTACTATCCCTAATGAAACATGGACGAGTAGATAAGAGTTGCTTGAAGCAATCTTGTTACTTAATCAGTTAAGAAATATATTTTTAATAAAGCAAATTGACATATAAAATTATGAATTGCGATTTACTTTATTAAAAAGAATTAAAAAGAAAAAATCGCTTCATTTTGTTTTGCATTTTTCGACTAACTTTATTAAAAATAATTAAAAAACTGTGTTATATAAAAAATAATAATTTGCAATATAAAAAACTGTGTTATATATATATTAAATTTCTTTACGATTTACTTTATTAAACATAATTAAAAACAAAAAGCTGGTTCATATTTTACATAATGCCTTTTCAAATGCCTTCTCTGAAAAAGAAAAATAATCACACATTAAGGTTTAAATCCTTAATAAATTACTTTTATTCGGTTATAAAAAAAAAACTTGTCGTTTTAGTGCTGAGTTGTCTCGGTTCTGAGGTGTTCCGGCGCTCAGTCATCGGTGTTGTGTTGTCCCTTCTAGCAAACTAGTAAATTATGGTCCTTACTCATCTGTAGTTCCTTGTAGTTCAACATAACAATTACCGTCTCTTACTGATACCAAATCTTTTATAAAAATCCCAGCTTTGTTGACATAAAAACAGATTATAATTTTCATATTTCTATTCCATCGATATCATTGCAATTCAACAATAGTAATATTGGTTTTCAACGCAGCGTAGCGTAGCTTTTATCATTGTATAAAATCGGATTGCTGTGTTGAAATCAAATTCCGGTAGGGGTTGATTAGTTCGCTTATAAATGCACAAATACAGATTAATAAATATTCCCTTAATTAGAAAAGGACATAATTTATTGCGTAGAAAATACTTAGAAGGAATACTGATAAATATTTTTCATCAATAAACAAAAGTCAAATACAATTTATTATATAACCAACTTTAATAAAACACATACTTAAAAAAATCTAAGATCTGTCTACCTACAACCACAACCGGTTCAACCTAATTTGTTTGAGTCTCACACAAAACAGCTCCCAATCAACATACGAACACTACAAGGCATAAATAAAAGTCCCCATTAAACGCACAAACGCACACGAATTATCAATCAAACCCCCCATAGATCAACTAGAATTATGATACGCAATCACAAAAGAATTATATATACGAACGCTACTTGACAAGAACACACATGAGGTCAAGGTAACCAATGAAAAATAAACAAGACAAAAATAAAAAGTACCAGAATTTTTTCCACTCCGTTTTTCATTTTCGGATGTATTTTAAATAAAAGCGGAATAATTTGAATTTATAAACGTCACCTAATTGTCCCTTATCCTATGACTCTTGTAGATAAATGTATATTACTCTTCCTGGCACAAGAGATCGGTTAACAACAGGAGGTGACTAGACTCATTAGCATTGATTGGCAACCAGTGTAGAAGAATAAAATCCGTAAAACGCTAGCATCTCAGTGCAGAGGCCATATAGTTTACAGAGGATGTGGTTTAAGCCCATATTCTAAAATCAGCATTAGAGATCCTGTTGTAGGAAATGGAAATTGTGGTAAAGAAGAAAAAATCCCAGCCATGAAGCAGATGCTGCTATCTTTGATTCAATTATTTTGTACCGAGGGAAATACATGTTTAAGCCGGATAAAGTTTCATAGCGGGACGTGTATTAGACATTTTCAAAATGTTGCTTTGTCTTCATTGAAATATATCGATTGTTTTCCCCTTTTTAAAATCATAAATAGATTTGTCAGCATTGAGGAAACATGAGTCAAATCAATGTCTTGCTGATGGAAGCGAATATATACTTTATTATAACATATGAATATGTAAATATTTAGTAATGGTTTTCAGTGGAAAAATAACCAATGACTTCATGACCGTTTGCTTGATATATATATATATATATATATAATAAAAGCTAAATCTCAAAATAAGTAAAAAGCTTAAGCTATAAAATAATCAGATGGTGGGATCAATGACTGATTTGATTGACAGAGCCTAAACGTAATATAATAATATTATTAATTCAATAATAGCAAAATCCGCTACTCATAGTTTCATGTAATAATAATCATCAGGCCGAAATAATACACGTGATGATTATAATTATTTGTGTCTAATGATTCTTACATGAGAGTGTATAGCAGATCTTTGTATTAATGAATTAATAATATTATTATATTACATTCTGACGTATTTCGTATAGAAAACGATAAAAATTCCCTTTCTGCCGTGCGACGATAACCTAGGGGTAGGATCTCTGACTGATGCCAAATCGGTTGGGTTCTGTCTGTGGATGACATTATATATATATATATATATATATATATATATATATATATATATATATATATATATATATACACATACATAGAGAGAGATTTAGGCAACATATCTTCATTCAATTATGTTTGTTTGAATTGTCTGGACATATGTTTTTTTTTGTTGTTTTTTTTTAATCTACTCAAGTTCATGTTGATATAAAACTCATTGAGGAAGGCACCGTAGTTATTTTCATTTCTTTTTTTTTTACCAAATATTTCTAATATCTCGCAAGATCATCTTCAGGAAGACAAAAAATTAATGTAATTGTTCCATGTGTTTTTTTTTGGGGGGGGGGGGTTGGGGGGGTTGTAGATGCACATGAAACGCGCTTTACGTATGAATGTGTTCCATTATAATGTATTTAAAATTAACCGCTAAGGTTTTGCTATGCAAGTGACAAAAATTGTGATTTAAAAAAAAATTACAATATAAGACTATTAAAACGATTGTTGCCTTAGACAATTTAAAACATTTGTGCTATACTGATAATTAATTTTATTTAGTGTTGGTTGTAATTTTCTTACATGGAGAGCATCAAGAATTTGAAGTTTTTGTTATTTATTTTCATTGTGGAATATACTTTTATTGCCAATTAATATTTCTCTACATTGTGAATGTAGAGAGGAGTGTTCTTTTAAATTCTGCGCAATGGAATTTGAATCTGACATGTCTAGTGTATGTCTCATTGATAGAGTTATTGTCGTGAAACGAGCGCATATATTTACTTTTTTGTCAGACTAAATCTCCTAAAGGACATTTAAATTGATATAAAATGTTGATATTTAGAAAAAAAAAAAAAAAAAACAGTTGACGGAGAAGATTTATTGTGGATGATTAAGTCGGTTGCATTAAAATTAGTATACTATATATAATTAGTTTTAGTTTTTTTTTTTTTTACTGGGATCATCCGGGGATATATTAGCACATATGAGGATTTTAGGATTTCTTCAACTTGTTTTTAGAGTGTCTTTGATTGTGATATAGAAGGTTGGTATGTTTAGCGTTATTTAAAAAAGTATTATGTTCGTTTTTATTTATGTTAATTTGTTTATCAACAATGTATTTAGGAATGTTGCTATTAATGAAGGTTTGTTTAATATTTTTTTATTCTGTGTAGAAAATCTTTTTTGGGGAAGAGTTAACTTTTGCTCGGCTTATTAAATTTTGTATAGTAGTTGTTTTGTAATAAGACATTCGCTTTTATAGTTGAGAGTGCACGTGTTCATGCTAGCTATTTTTTATATGGGGAGGTAGTAAATGTATTATTACTGGTGTCTATCATGAAAAGCAATTTTATTTTTATTGTTCATATGTGAATATAAGTTTTATGTATTTCATCTGTTTTTAACTAAGATGAGAATATCTGCACATCTTAGGTAGTTTTAGTGGTATTAAATATTTTATTCTCGAGGTTAGCGATGTAGAAGTTACTAAATTTGGGTCCCAGAAAAATACCCATGGAAACGACATCAGGTTGTACGGAGATATTATTTTGATGTTCATAGAAGAGATCATCAGTGGTGCAAGTCAAAATTATTATGTTGGGTTTCATTTTTAGTAGGAGAGATGGAGTGGAGTGTTGTAAATATTCGTTATAAATATATCAATCGTTCCTCTAAGTGTGACATTGGTAAATACACTTTCAGCATAAAGTGAGACTATGGTCTTATTATTAGGTTTTTGTGTTTTTAATATTTGGCTTAGTCCGTGAGTTGATTTACTACTGTATTTACTAGGTATGTATGGTGTAATTATGGATAGCATAATTTTAGCGGTGAATATTAAATTGATTATAACGGAGCGAATCTATACGTGCTTATAATTATAACGGAGTGTGTTTCATGCCCATTTACAATAAATTCACAAATACCAATTATAATAATTTTTTGTCTTAGCAATTCACCCCTGAAGATGATCTTGAATGAGATTGAAAGTACTTGGGGAAAATAAGACATGAAAATAACTACAGCGCTTTTCTTAATGAATTTAATAACAATATTAATAAATTGATCCGTGAATCTGAGAACATTAAGATAGAAATAAATAAACACAATCTGTCCAGATTATTCAACCACACATGCTTGAATATATATATATATATATATATATATATATATATATATATATATATATATATATATATATATATATATATATCCAAACGTAAAGAGAACGAAACGAATATAAATTCAAACGTCCATAACATTAATTTAAAAGAGAGCTCAATGCAAAAAGTAGAGCATAGTTATTTATTATAAGTTATTATATTCGAACACACAAGTTACCACTACAAAAATGAATATTTGTTTCGATGCTCAATTCAGACATCTCATCCAATAGTGATCAAAGATATTTAAAAACGATTGTTTTAAATGCTACTTATAAAACAACACCTCTTTTTTATTTTTAAAAATGAGAAAGACATAGGAAAAATTTCCATAAAAGGAAAAGAAAGAAATACACAAGTTAAAGCAGAAAATAAGAAGAGGATAAGAAATCAATTTACATTTATGATTTAAAATAATAATTATTAGAAATTCTTATTTTAATTTTCGTTAAAAACGGACGCTGTTATTAAAATAATTTTAAGGATAAAAAGGGTAACTTTTTAAAAAAAAGTATTTAGTGATAAATTAAGAAAAATAAAAAGATTTGTAGTGATAAAATGATAAATGCAAAATAAATAAATAATAATAATAATAATAATAATAATAGTAAGACCAAAAATACGATAAGAATAAAAATAAAAATAATGGTTATATGGTAAAAATAGAAAATAACAAAAATTGTAATGCCAGCATCAAAACTAGTATCCGTGGCGTCCGAGACTACGGAAAACTATATTAATCTGGGTTAACGTGCTTGAGTAGAAATTTACTTCTCTGTAAGTGGGCGCTCATCAGCTCGCTTCTTTTGTTCAACATATTGGGGTTGCTCATATTTTTTTAGGATGATTAACGTCTCTAAAAGTATTTTTTAGTATTTTTAAATAATATATTTATAAATGCTTGTGAGTGTGTGCGTATGTGCGTGTGTGTCAAGGACCACGTGATGTTTAAAAGAGCTCTTCTTATTTTAATCTTTTTTTCTCCTTAAAAACGTAGAAGACGAGACTGGTCTGTAGAGACGTTTGGATTAACTATATACATTATTATTAAGTTCCTTTAAGATTTTGGTTTCTCCAACTTATTTTTCTCTTCGGAGTTTTGTTTCTTTTAATTCTTCTTCCTAAATTTATCATGACATTCATGTATCTAATCTCTGCTGTTGTAACTCATATGATCGCTTCAGAAGCATCAGTGAGAGATTTTCCTGTCTATGAAAAATGATTATATTGTAATTCTGCTTTCACCCACCACACCTTTGTAAATTCGTTAGAACGGGCGAATACGTTACGTGTCCTTTCTCTTCAATGTATTTGATCAGCAATGGTAGACAGAGTAACTTCCTGTTCTCTCTCAATATGCAGGATGGCCATGAACACATTGAAATTTTGTGGTGAGTATCCATTTATTTCACGCCCTACCATTACCTCAGATAATTTTGATTACAAGGAAAGAAACAATAGAAAGATATATTAGAGACACTGTTGGGAATGAATGAATGAAAAAGAAAAGTGATAACGTTTTTCAAGCGTTAAAAATCTACTTCAATGAAATGGAAGTATGTTTTGTATACAGTAAATGTAAATAACCCAGAGGAACGCATCACTAAACTGAGAAATGCTTTATATAGAAAGAGACACACATTTCGTGGCATATGTGTGTAAAATTATTCCTAACTAGTAGTACTCGTGAAAATTTCCATGGTCTGCTACTTGGTTTTTGTGATCTATCCTGATTCTTAATGCAATGACTCTATAGTCTCCATGGGTGTTACGCAACGATAAAACTCTTTTAAACATTCCCCTTAACAAGTGAATTTTAATATTACAAGCATTAGGATCACGGTCATTATTTAAAGAAGTACGAGAGTACACATGAAAGGATTGAAGATTTCATCTTTTCACAGAAAATGTTGAAACCATGGAATAATAATAATAATAATAATAATAATAATAATGATAATAATAATAATAATAATAATAAATGTTAATATACAGGGGAATAAACATTACCCATCATTGGTTGTAGAAACTGAAAACATGACATTTCTATGGGATTACAACAACTTTACAGACAGGATGTTTAAGCAAATAGGCCGGACATAATTGTCAGAAACCGAAAAGAAAAACTTGCCTACTAATTTGTATGAATTGCCCAGCGGACTGTAACATAGCAACCAAGGAATTTGAAAAACTATTGAAGTATAAAGACCTGGAAATCGAAATGAAAAAAAAAGAAAGGAAATTGAAAACAATAATAGTACCAGTCATAGAAGGTGCACTTGGAATGATAAAAAAAGGAGCCCAACAACACACTAAAAATTCCTTTAAAATCCCAGCTTAAGAGAATTACAAAAAATGGCTTGATAGGTACAGCACCCCCCCACACACACACTAATAAGAACTAGTGATGTTATGGAAGTTAGTAAAAAAAGTCATGAAATGTAGCTATAAAAATACATCACTACCACCCTTAGGTCTTCCGCAGACTTGGTAGCTAATAGCAGAAATCGTAATAATAATAATAATAATAATAATAAATTGATTGTCCCTGTGGTGACATTAAAATGGATTTTAAAACGAGAAAACTTCTCACTTGCCACCACATGTGTCCTAAGGCTAATGTTGATCTCCTGTATGTGTCAACATCCGAAGGAGGCAGAGGATCAGTTCAACTAGAACTGTCTTCCAAAGCCACAACAAACGGTCAAAGTACATGAAAGAAATAAGAATCTTTAATCATTAACAAAGGAAGTCAACAAATTCAAAAGGAAATTTCAAATGGGTGAAAAAATGAAAATAAACCATAATACATCTATTAGAAACTAAAAAGAAAGCAAAAGCAAATGCCTCTTCATGGCAAATACTCTGCACGTCTAAAAGAAGCAGATGTCGGCAAACTCCGTACCCAAGTGGTTACGTAGTGCAGTGTTAAAAGATGAAATCAGGGTTTTATTCTTTCTGCACAGGACCAATGCTTGGTAACTAGAACTCGTATTAACCAGAAATGCAGATTTTGTGATAAATATCCAGAAACAATACACCATCTTGTATCAGGTTGCATAGTATTTTCACCAACTGAATATAAAAGTCGACATGATAGAATGGACCAATATCTGCAATGGAAAATATGCAAATTTATGGGTAGTAAAACTGCAAGAAACTGGTATGAATATCACCCAGACCTTGTTACTACAACCTTCGATGTCACCCGTTCTCAGTAGTAGTAGTAGTATTAGTAGTAGCAGGAGTTGCGGTATTTAAATGTTAGCGGCGATATTTCGCTTCTTCACCCTCAGCCTCAGCAACTCACAGCGGACGCTTCCTTTTCAATCTCTGATGTCTCTCCATTCAGTTCGACTGCATTTGAACACAAACGTACCCAAAACTCGCCCACTCCGGTTGGCTCGCCTCTTTATTAAGAGAACTAGCTTCATGTGTCCCAGATTGGTGACGTATCTGTTTTTCTAGTGCGAACGTACTGACATACTAACAAAGTACAACTTCACTCCCCCGAGAATAAACAATTTACTTTTTCATCGATTGGGTTCCAAGGTTCACAACAAGACGCTATTGTTTATCACCCCGCTATTAATTATTCTGCCGCCCTTTGTAAACTACAGAGATTCTTGCTTAAAAATAAATTCTAGATCAAAACATCTTGAATTTTAACTTCGATTCTTATAGTGTCAAAATCCATTTCTGTGTTTAAAAGTTCCAAATTATTATTGTTTCAGTAATTTTCTATTAGTAATCTTATATCCTTGTACACTTAAAGAAAGATTGTATTTCGTGTTTTAAATTAACTTTCTGTAACATTTACATTTCAAAGACTTTACAGCATGTTAACATTTTAGTTACGCCTCTCTGTCACTTGGTGTTTTCTGTTTTACAGCATATCCTCCTTTATTATCATTATTATTATTCAGGGATGATATCGCCCCTGCCGCATAATCATATGTACAGCACACACATTAAAAAGAGCTTTATCTATGGAAAATGTGTGTGGTATATTTTTTTGGTTTACAAAAATGATCAGTGGAAAATGTCCTCTAGCCATTTCTGACCTTAGGTCTCTGGTTGGTATCCGGAAGAAAATGTCTATACAAAAGAAATCAGAAATAATAATAATAATAATAATAATAATAATAATAATAGCCTATACCTGTACATAGGTTCAGTATTAAAGTGTGTACCTGGATCGGAATTTTAATCATGTATGTAATCTTTTCTTCCGTTTCTATTCACCACTTTGCCTGCTCACATTAAATATTTGATAGTAACTGCCGTAAACTAGGAGACAGAAAATCACCTAAAATCTTTCTTGGTATCCGTTTCCAGTTTCTACTGATTTATTTTGGGAGACAAACCTTTAAGAAATCTTTTATTTGAGATCTGAAGTAAGGAAAAATTAAAGAAAGATTATTGAACATTAAATTAAATTAAAAGAATATTTTCTGATTTTCTAAAAAGAAGTAATGGGTTTCTGGAATTTTTCTTACATATAAGTATTATTTTTTAGTCATTCCTAGTACTCCGATTATTATTGGAATGCTGGTTGAGAAAACATTCGTATAGACTTTAATCATTATATCTGGTCTATTAACTTTCATATAGCTCTCCGAAATGAATGTAAAGTCCCAGAGAATGGGTTTCTGTAACTGCTTCAGGGTAATGCTTAAAGCAATGTTCACAGCAAGAGGCGGACTGTAATAATGACTTTCAACATATGGTAAACTATTATTATTATTATTATTATTATTATTATTATTATTATTATTATTATTATTATCTTTGTTCATACGGTTTTAGTTTTCAATCGGATGTCTTGTATTATGAGTGCTGTTTATCAAGCAGTGCGGCATCAGATTGAGAGCACCTTTCGCAGAATATTTCAAATGCCATGCAACGCAAACTTGTGAAACGATGGAATATTAGACCATCTTTTGATTTTCTCATGTAGGACTTTAAGTTCTGTGATATAGACCCCTAGGGAATATAGTTATCAGCAAAAGTAATAGCCCAACATGCGAATTACAAATTACAGATACCCAAATTAAACAAATACAAAAATTAAATATTTAGGAAGTGTTTAAACAGAGGGCTGAAAATACAATCCCGAAAGCCGAAGATGGATTGAGATAGGAAAAGATCCCTTCCAAATGCTAAGCAGAGAATAAGGAAACAAAAAAAAAATTAATTAGAAACGAATAGTACTCAACGGTTATTTAACATCGTTCTTCTTATATGACAGAGAATGCCGATGAGGACGAGACGTGAGGAAACAGATATGTGGTTCTACATAATGATGCTAGAAATACAATGGATTGAGTACGTGTGCAATGAAGAAGTTTTAGACAAAACGAAAACAAAAAGAACACTTATATTTCGGATCAGAGATATTTGAAGTTCCTGAATAAGCACCAATACAGATAAGAGTCAACTTTATTATGTGGGCGCTTGTATACATTCGGTACAAACATTCCACAAACATTAATGATGCGGGTGACACGTCTTTTTTGAAGAGTTTGAAAATGTTCTAAATCCTTGAGTGGGGTATGTTCTTCCAGGCAGAATTAGTATTCAGGGCTAGGTCTAGGCAAGCTACCAACAGAGTATCGTGAAAAGATGCCATGAACCATTTAACATAATGACGTTAGTGTCCCTCTAAAATTGGTTAGAGATTTACTTCTTTACTCTCGATGTTCTATTTTACAAGGTTATAGGATTTTACCCCCAACATGTGTAGTATCTGTTAAATGTTTACCAGGTACAAATCTGACGAGCTGCTTTCACTGGCTACACTCTCTTCAATGCTGATAAAAAACTCCAGAATCCACTTCGTAGTATGTAAAACCTAGTCATATTTGCCATTAGTGTCAGACACCATTCACAAACAATGGTATTCGATCTTTGTCTAGAGTTCATAACTCCTTTTTTTTCAGTCAACCCCTCCCCAATTATACCTTACTACAGATACAGCCTCGGCATTAACATCAGTTATAAGATTACACGTACCTAGTGTCGTAGATTTTGATAATTTCAGGCTGATGTTAATTCCTTTTTTCATTTAAATAATATTATTATTATTATTATTTGATTTGTGATATACACATTTCTTTCCAAGTCCAAAGCAAGTCATTTCCACTGGAAATATATATATATATATATATATATATATATATATATATATATATATATATATATATATAATAAAAAGGCTTAAACACTAATATTCCATGGTCATAATTTATTCCATTGGAATCGTAAATACGATCCAATTCATCAGACCTACAAATTCAAAAAGAAAAATGAAAAAAACCTACTCCGGAAATAAAAATAGAATTTAGAGAGAGTGTACGTATGAGAGTGTGGGACGAATGTTAGTTCCAAAGAGAGGGGTAATATACGAGTGAATTTAACAGAGAGGGTTTTTTTATTGAAACTAGGTGTGAGTGGAAGGGGGAAAATGATTGTTGTCGGATGCCTAATACATTAAAGATACATTTCGTGGTGACATACACACACCATGGCCGATCAAATGTTAAAGAAGGAAGGAGAGGTAAGGAAAGAAGTGGTGGGGAAGAAGGATGGGGCGGGTTAAATTAAAATTGAAAGGGCCGCTGTGTAATTGAGAAAATTTGACAAAAATAATATCGACTACAGGTTACAAATCAAATATAAACATATAAAGAATAAATATGACGATTATCTAATCTAGCAAGGACCTATATTTTTATGTTCAAAACGCATGCAAATACACACATACACAATAACTTATACACGTATATACATACACATCGCCGTGTACCTACATACACACATACATATGCCCATGCACACATACACATATATCCACATATTCACACAAATACACACATACATATACATACACACACACACATATACACATATACATATATCTGATTCAATATCTCTGATACTAAGCGCTTTCTAATAATTACCGCGCATATGATATACAAATAATTACACCTACATATATACATATACACATACACATATACAAACACACACCTCTCTCTCTCTATATATATATGTATATACATATATATATACATATATATATATATATATATATATATATATATATATATATATATATATACACACACATCTACACACATACATACATGTACATACACACACACAGATACGTATATATATATATATATGTATATGTATACATATACACACACATACATATATATATATATACACACATACACACATACATATATATATATATATACACACACATACACATACATATACATATATATACATACCCACACATATATACACATATATCCAACTATACCATATACACACATTTTCCACAAACATGTACATAAATACATATATATGCACACACACACACACACAATATATATATATATATATATATATATATATATATATATATATATATATATATAAATACAAAAATGTATATACGTGTATAAGTTATTGTGTATGTGTGTATTTGCATGCGTTTTGAACATAAAAATATAGGTCCTTGCTAGATTAGATAATCGTCATATTTATTCTTTATATCTTTATATTTGATTTGTAACCTGTAGTCGATATTATTTTTGTCAAATTTTCTCAATTACACAGCGTCCCTTTCAATTTTAATTTCACACGCCCCATCTTTCTTCCCCACCACTTCCTTCCTTACCTCTCCCTCCTTCTTTAAGATTTGATCGGCCATGGTGTGTGTATGTCACCACGAAATGTATCTTTAATATATTAGGCATCCGACAACAATCATTTTCCCCCTTCCACTCACACCTAGTTTCAATAAAAAGACCCTCTCTGTTAAATTCACTCGTATGTTACCCCTCTCTTTGGAACTTAACATTCATCCCACACTCTCATACTTACACTCTCTCTAAATGCTATTTTTATTTCCGGAGTAGGTTTTTTTCAGTTTTCTTTTTGAATTTGTAGGTCTGATGAATTGGATTGTATTTACGATTCCAATGGAATAAATTATTACCATGGAATATTAGTGTTTAAGCCTTTTTATTATATCCTTACTCTGTCCTGGACATTGAGTTCTACCTGGATTCTATCCTCTGGGAATTTTTTATTCAAAAAAATATACATGTGTGTATATGCACCTGTGGATTTTGCATATATGTGTATATTTACCACTAATATTATCTATCTATCTATCTATCTATCTATCTATCTATCTATCTATCTATATATATATATATATATATATATATATATATATATATTTAAGTTATGAAGAACTTGGTAATCCGTATAGGTAATCCAAAGAGGATGAAATCCTGAGAGCTCAATGTAAATCCAGAGCTAATATTTAAAAGAAAAACAGACCCACTTTAAGGTACCATTATATATATATATAATATATATATAATTATTATTATCATTATTATTATTATTATGTTAGTGTCGCTGATTGACGTAGCCAATGGGAATTTTATTCTTGAGGTATGGTGTCAGCAAGACTTATCACAAATCAATAACTTTTCGGAGAATCTACGAATAATAAACAATGGTAGATTTCTGGAGGTCTAGAATATTGATCTGAATTCCTGCTTCCCTATGAGCTGTCTCAATTTTAGGTGATGGTCCAGGCGAATTCATTAATATAGGAATTACTTTAATACGTTCTCAATGTTGTCAACTCCTAAGAAAAATTCCGATATTTTTGAAATTTTTTGGAGTCGTCCCCTGTATCAAATAGAAAAATCAATAATTTGACACTTGCTACTCACCTTCTCTATAACGATCAGTTCAGATTTTTGTATTTAAATTATTATTATTATTATTATTATTATTATTATTATTATTATTATTATTATTATTATTCCTGGCATTTGCCATCGTTATTATTGGTCTGTTTTCAGTGTATACCCATTGACAACAAGTCAATTATTATCATTATTATTCCAATTTATGGTCCTACGAACGACTGGTCCGTTCTTGCTACTATTTGTGAAAGAAATTAATTCCGATGAAATTATGACGATTTTTTAAAGAAATATTCTTTTTACCTTTCTTTCATTGTCAGTTAGCAAAAAAGAAGGATATATAGATAAAAGAAAAAAAATATGCCGTCAATCAATCCTAATAGAAGACGAAAGGCATTTTCTTCATCGATAGGTCAAATGGTAAACTTTCTTTCCAATACTGACATATTCCGGAGCACAGGATTCAAAATGATTCCCTTGAGACTTTTTTTTTGAAAATGGGCGCATGTCAAAAAGATATTGATTCTTCAGTGATGAAAACAATTTCTATCACACCAAATTTGATATATTCATATATTCGTCCTTTTATGCGACCTCAGAGATGCAGAAATTAATGAAAACTTTCTTTCTCTCTCTCTCTCTCTCTATATATATATATATATATATATATATATATATATACACACACACACACACACATGACTGTGTGTATGTATGTGTACGTGAGTGTGTCTATGTTTCTGAGATAAGGTATTGTATTTACACTATTTACATTGTTCGGGCTGTTGTTCATAGTTTTAAGTTTCATATCCATGACGTTTCGGCGGTTGTACGCTTCGGCCTTCTTCAGCTTTCAGAAAAATGAGCCGAAACATGTACAGACACACACGTGCACATACACACGCGTGCGGGCTCGCGCACACACATACACACACACATACATGGGTTCGAATATCGCCATGGTCAATTTCTCAGGAAGGTGACTTCTTGATGTTATCGGTCGGGATGCCGGCGAACACAGGGTGCGTCACCACTGAAAAGTCCCTGAAAACCATGTTATCCACGGTTTGTCAAAAAATTGATGAAACTTTTCGGAAGCAGTCGATAGTTGCCCTACCATAAAGTCAATACTCTTCGTTTTGAAAGTACAAGTATATATATATATATATATATATATATATATATATATATATATATATATATATACATATAGTTATAAAAAGTGGGCGTCTACTCTAATTTGGGTATATGTGTGTATATATATATATATATATAGTTGTAAAAAGTGGGCGTCTACTCTAATTTGGGTATCCTCCGAAAATAACGTATGAAGCAATAAAAATATACACACATACAAATAAACATACGCACACACACATATATTGTCTGTTGTCTATTGTATTGGTCTAGCGGTTAGGTTTCAAAGTATTAAAGGGCTATTGGGTGGAAATAATTGTAGATCCGGATGTAGTTTTTGACTATTGAGAATGTTGTTTTTAATTTTCTTATTTCTTATTGCTTATTTGATTGTTGGCTCTTAATATTAAGTTTACATCTATTTATGTGTACGTTCGTAAATTTTTAAATTCGTTCATTATTCACTTAATTTTTTTACTTATTTTGGTTTGAATGGATTTCTTTTACTTATTGTTTCTTTATCTTTTAATTTCTTTATTTTTGTTCGTTTTTAATTTTCGATTTTGATATTACGTTGTAAAAAATAATTTTCGTGTCTGTATCACTTATATATATATAACCGAGCCAAAACGCAATGCATATTTTGACTGACGATTGCGCGTAAGAACGAAACAGTTAGTGCTCGCTGGGTGTTGACTCCAAAATTCTACTTTTATACACCCCTATTTCTTTTTCTTTCTTTCTCTGTCTCTCACTCTCTCTTCAGTGTATATATATATATATATATATATATATAACGTTTGATGTAATAAAATATACACGCATATATGCATGTACGTTCATGTATATATATATATATATATATATATATATATATATATATATATATATATGTGTGTGTAGGGGGGTCTGTGTGACTTCAAACATTATTCTTTGTGGATATATATATATTTTAATAGACGTTCCGTTTATATTCAGCATTATATATTTCTTCTACCGGCTTCATTTTTAGGAAATATTAATAATATATTTCATATACATACATACATACACACACACACACACACACACACACACACACACACATATATATATATATATATATATATATATATATATATATATATATATATATATATATATATACATATCATTGAATTTTAGCATAACCATCATTAATATATTTTACCTTGCATCCTATTTTTTCACACCAGTACCAACCTGCACATTTATGTTGAAGGCTAGATTTATAATTCCATTTGACGATATACATCTGAGAGAAATCCCGCCATTTGCCAATATTTGCTACTCTTCTGCATTTTTTCTTTCCTTGTGATATAATTCTTAGAGAATAACAAAGTAAGTAATCCCGTTTACTCCGCTTTTTTCGCTTTATTCCGATTAAATATTAGCAAATGCGATCATGAATAATGACAACAACCTCTTTCGTTTCTGAACTTGGATGTGTATTGGAGCTGATTAAGAAACTAATTGCTTTTCATATACTTATACAATCAGCTGAATTCAATTATCATAGGCACTACTTTGAATATCATACTTCTACTTTTGCAACATATGTTTATACCCTTTATACCTTCAAAGAAATGGAGTGTTCATAATCCATTGCAATAACATCACGTATGATTCCTCGTTTGTTTCCAAAATTACCGTGAATGTACGCGTTGGATTTACACGCGAACGGACGTCTTTATTTCAGTTTCTTCTTTTACAGATTCGTTTCGCTCACTTGTAGTATATGACAGTCATTTCATAGTCAAAACAATAATAACATCAATACGAATGCATCGTCTCTTCCATTAAAGTTTATAGGCGTCATTTCTAGAAGGAAGGCTTTATATATGATTATTTATCTTTTTTTCGTTAGAGGTGAGAAATATAAAAAAAAAAAGCTCAAGGCACAGAATGTGGAATCTGCGGAGACTTTTTTCAGCTGGGACTATTTATGTTCACTTCTAACAAATACCGGTGTAGAAGCTTTTAGTCCAATTTATCCAAGCCAACTCCTTTCTCTTTCTTTTTTCTATTCCATTACCAAGTATACGGAAAAAACGTTTCACAACTGATATGTCAGGGCTGTTGCCAAGTAGTAAGTGAACGAAGACTTGTGCAAAGCCCTGTATCAGTTTTAGCTTACTTTGTTTTTAATCATTTCACTACAAGCAAAACGGGAATCCCACGACTATGCAAGCGGTTACAGGGAGTGAAAGTAAGATAAGAGATTGAGTATAGGGAGGATTGAGGAAAGGACAAAAGTTGTACGGGATTCAAAAAGACAGAAGATGGCGATGACATTGCATTTGAAATTTTGAAGATTGTATTTATGAGGGAAGCAAGTAAACGGAAGTAGTTTTACAGGCGGGAAATGCGAGAAGAGTAACTGTTGGAGTTGAAACGGTAGTTGTCTTTAGTTCTTTCCATAGTAAAAGGGTGGGACCTAGATGCCAGTCTAGTATCACGCATTCATATACTCGAGGCATCGGATAATAAAGCTCATCAGAGCAGTTGCCTACATTAGGCGCTATTGCTTGTGTAGGCAACTGCTAGATAACATATGTCAAATTACATCTAGATAACATATGTCAAATTACATCTAGATAACATATGTCAAATTACATCTAGATAACATATGTCAAATTACATCTAGATAACATATGTCAAATTACAGTAAATATTCTCAAGTTTCAGGTATTTCATTCATTATTAAGCAAGTTAACATACCAACAAAAAGTTTGCTGGAAGCTTAATGTCTGCATTATGACGCCCGATTTTTTACGCGAATACCAGGCACATGCACCACAGCCAAATATGCGTGATATATTGACAGGTTATGAGACGCATAAAATGTTCAGGTGGAACACATTTACAAATACCCCCCCCCCCGGAAATGCATTAATTTCTAACTTGTCCACTCATTTAAATAGTATATTAGAGTTGGTCTCTCTAGACTTGACTCGTCGTCTAAGAGGAGGAAAAATCTGAATGTAAAACCGTGGAGAAATTAACGCAATGAATGCAGGGTAATGTATAGATTATAAATAAATGTTATATGTGGAAAGTCATGACCATCTTGAATTCAATCTCTAGTTTTCATAAACATACACTGTCTTCTTTTGCACACGGGTAATATTATTTCATTGTTGAAAAGCTATGTATATTCATTTTATTTGCATTTTCACTTTTGTTGCTTTAAATCTTTTAAATCCTCTTTTGCATGTTTCCCGGTCTGTTTCCCTATTTCCGATGGTTGGTTTTGTTTAGCCTCATATCAACACCTTTATGGGTCATTTAATGCCGAAATCTAAACATTTTGTTCGTAATTTATGCTTTCAACTACAGATATTTTTTTTTATATAATTTTATACTTTCAGGTTAAAGGTATGTCTTTTAGATACATAGTTTGTAGATCATAATATTCATTGTTGGTAATGTTACTTTAAAAATGTGCTTTTACTTTTTTTAATGTAATATTGATTATCATTTTGCTATAAAAATGTATTGTTATTCATTTAATTATAAATATGTACTGTTGATTTTTGTTTCGTGTTTCACTATTTGCCCAAAGCTGTAACACTAACAGGTACTACCACCTCGGGTCACGGTGAACCTTGGAACAACAGAAGTTAAGAGGTGGTTCCACACTCTTCAAAACATCCACTCACCGAGATCAGAGGCCTTTCTCTCAGATGTACTTTATCGTCATACCCAGGACAATTTCCGAGTCGGAAATCATGAATAAATTTCCAGCAAGATTCGACCTTGAATCACTTATATCTACATTTTAATATCACCGGAGAGCTTTGTTTTGGATTCCAACTCACCGTAATTTTTTAAAGATCACTGGAGAAATAAACTGAATTGTTCTATTTTGTAAATTCTCACCCAATACAAGTCACAAGAGTAATTCAAAGTAGAACGTTTTACTGAATGACGTTTTCTCAATGCAACAGGAATAAGTAAGTGTAAAGATACATCGAATAGATAACTATTGACTCATGTCTGGAAGAAGTGAAGATTTTAGTGATTAGAGAAGGATTCTTTCGGTTTTGCACAAAGTAATGGTACTCGAGATGAAAGTGACTGTGTAGAAATTCTTTCATACCCATGGAATACGGTGAGGATGATGATTATTGAGCACTGTGACGAAAGTGGAGGAATAAACACACCGTTATGAGATGATGGCTAATGACAGAAATGAATCGAAACTATCTTTTATGTTTGGGACTTAGGTTTAAATGATTTTTTTTTATTTTCATTTGTTAGTTTTATTAATTTGTTTTTATGTTTACTCTGTACAAAGCCAAAGAGCTACTCGATATAGAACGTTACAGAGTAAGGAGTATACATATGGGGATATGTGGGAAATATAATAGTTAACCCTAGACTTGAACGGTTTAAGATTGTAGTGGTCGGGGAAGCACCCTTTTGGAAGTTGGTTGCACAAACCAGTGGTTCGTAGGAAGAAGCTGCTCAAATGAAACATACATATGAGCAATGAAATACGAAGAGAACGAGGGCGGTTCGCTATACTGTGCGTAGCATGGCGGACCTTAGTCGGGATTGTTAGAAATGGTGGTATTAAGAAATGCTTTGCGTGTGGACATTTTCTATGGAAATAATGATTGAGTAGAGAGAGGCTTGCAACATTTCGTTGGTAGGAAGAGTTGTAAGGGTGGACAAGCATTCATCAGACGCAAGGACGTGGAGATATAGTTGGTCACTGTCGTGACTCGAAATTGAAGACTAAAAAGGTCCTGTACATATATGACAGGAGCACTTCAATTTCAGTCTGGTCTTGCTCTTGTAAAAGTAGAGTATAGTAGGACACAGGTTGAACTAATGAATGTAACCTGTCTGGGCATGGACATAGCGATAGTGTAGTGATAGTTTGTTAAGTTTTGTCTGTTGACAAGGTAGATCACTGGGGAAAATAAGTGATGGCCTATAAGACGACGGAGACGATTTGGTCACTGTCAAGTTTGGAAAGTGAATATTGGGCAAATGTAGTTCACATATCATAGCCATACTCGAGTAAAAAATGAAAATTATACTCATGGCTTTTTTGTTCATTTGATATCATTACCAAAAATGATCTGATCCATAACTTATCCCTTTTGTGCATTATGTCCCAGACTTGCCTAACACTGATCTCCACGTTCTTTTCACTCGACTGAATCCAAGCATCAAGTCACCTACTTCATTCAGATTATTTCCTTTAACAGTGATGCTTTTGTCATGTGCGTAATATAATGCGTGTATCATAAATTTGATTGTTAAAAAAGCGTACATTTTGAAAAAAAAAATTGGTAAAGTATTTAAATGTATTTTCCTATATGCTATTAAATTAATATAAGAAGACCCTGAAGATAACCAGCATCTAAAGAGAGAAAATCATAACGAATTCATCTTGGAAACTTTACTCAAAGACTCTTGTCAGTGCTGGATTTTTGAAATGGTTTCTCCCTCTTTGCTAAGTAAAATAGATCAAATACTAGCTTGCGTCCCGGAATTCTAAAAGCAGGGCAAATAGACAGTGAAAGTGCCTACACCAAGAAAAGATCTTTCTTCATTTCTCATAGTTACAGTTCATATTGTCGTCGAAATCTAATATTTATGACTGTTAGATAAAAAACTAAAGAATCTAGGATATGGATGTAAAGACTATTTTCGGAATGAAGCAATTGTCAGAAGTTAAACATCCAACATAATATCAGATTGTGGCAACAGTGAATACAGTATTTTAAGGAAAGAGAAGTGGAACAAGTAAGTGTCAAGAGTTTCACATTGACCGTATAATTTTTATCTCGAGTTTGTAATTGACAAATGAATCCCGACTACAGCGGTATTTGAGGAAAACCATTTACAATAGCAATTCATCGATGTGGATTTCCAGGCATAAAAATAAATTCGTATCAATCTGCCGGAGATTAAAACAATTGGGATCACATATTGGCAAAATTCTGATATCCTTCCACGGTTAAAAGGTGTTTTATGTGGATAATTTTAGTTCTTCAAATTGACGGTTATGTTACCGGAAAGCCTAACGATAATTCTTAATTACAAAATCAGTTCGATTTAGAATAAGCAGATAAAAAGAAAAAAAAGAAAAAGTAAAACGTCGCTTTAGAGAAAATGCAGAGATATTAATTTTTACGCTTTAAATTGATTTGATATACGTCATCTACAATTATTTTTGACATAATTTTCTTATATTATTTTCTTTTCAAATTTCCTGGGACCAATTTGGTTGCATAATATTAATCACTCATAAAAAAATCTTCAAACTTAGATATACGAATTGTTCGATTTGTCCAGTATCTTCATAGGGATTTGATAGGATAATGACAAAAAATTTTAAGAGACAAAATTAATCTGTTCCAAATCAGATTAACTCACTATTTGTATATCTACTTATGGACAAGTTTACATAGATAGATAGATAGATATGGACAGAATAGATAGATATAGATAGATAGATAGATAGATAGATAGATATTGTAATACATACATACATTCATTTGAGAGCACTTTGGCGTGGTGTAATGGTTAGCAAGCTTGTCTCGCTAGAACAATTAAGATTGAGTACTGAGTTTTATTTTATAACATTCAAAAATTTGCTAAGATTTACAAAAAATATATTGCAGCAGATTCAAAGTTAAATAAGAAAAAAAATCATAGGTACCTACTAATAAAAAAGAATTAGAATCCTTTCATCCCCAAAATGAGGTGAGTGAGCGACCTGTGTCAGCAATTCTCTCGTATGAAGGTTATCCAATAATGTACCTTTGAAGAAGATTGGCGCAGCAACAATAAATTATTCAAATATTGAAAAAGAAGCATTGACACTTGTCTGGGGCACAGACATTAGGTAAGAAATTCCAATTAAAGCCGGATAATAAAACTCTAGATTTCACTTTGACCCCTAGAAAAAGCTATTCCTCCCGGAATTCTAAGGTGGGCCATAAAATTAATGGCATATAATTTTGACATTGAGTATGTAAAAAGAGATACAATGCCACTTCTTGATGTACTGTCAAGGTTACAATTTAATAACGATCAAAAGGAAAAACAAACCGGAAATCCCACGATGAAGAAATATTACGCTGGGTTGAAACTGACATATTATATCTACAAAGATTGGTATTGGAAACCTTACATGATTCAATATTAAGAAAGATAGTTGAGAGAATGAGAAGAAACAGATGGAGTAATTCTTCCAAAGCTGAAAGAGCTCATAAAGAAATAAGGCATAAATTAACGATAGAAAACAGCGTTTTATGCAATGGAGATGTAATAGTACAACCAGAAACAGTAAAGAAAGATATTTTAAAAAGTGCACATAATGACGTGCGTTGTGGAATAACATGTACACAGAAGATACTAAAATTGGGAGCATGGTGGCCCGTGTATTATCTATGAAAAACTAAAGAATCTTCGACAAAGGAGAATACACTCAGGGCCTAAAGAAACGGAACCATAGTTTCATTTTCATATGGACTATTCACTTATTAATAACATGTGGCTATTTCGCATTTGAGTAACCTCCTTTTCTGGGTGGCCTGAAATCGTTAAAATGAAAGATAGAAAACTACTACAATAAACTATTAAGAGGAATATTTTCTAGAAATACATTGGAATCAGACAACGCACCAGTTTTGTGATGTAGATCTATAAAGTTAGTTGAGATAGATTGGTTCCTTTACTTACAAAACACCACCTATCACCCACAATCGAATGGGAGTGCAGAAAGAATAGCACAAACAGTGAAATGGGACTGAATGCATTTTCACCAAATTGGAATAGTATAACCAGTTACTTACCAAGGTTATTGCTTAGTTATAGGACGATTCCGCAGGCAGACAGATTGCAAATTAATGAGAAGACAAATAAAATCTCCATTAACAATATCTTACGCGACAAACGAAAATATGTGGTATGGAAAAGACAAAGTAGCAAGTCCTGCGAAAGTTAATTTCAGCATGGGAAGGGAACAACATGGCCATTATATAAAATAAAGAAAAAAGGCTAATGGCTTTATACTGACAAATTAAGACCCGGAATTGATGAAGATGTGATGGAAGAAGATCTCGACTAAGAAGAACTGGTGATTTCTTCAGATCAGCATAATATAATAGAAGGCGAGCCTATAGTGGGAGTGACTCAGGGCGGAGGAGGAAAATGGTTGTAGAAGTTCAAGAAAAACGAAAGGCATTAAATCTCTTCGTTTATAGAAGAAATAAAGTATATATTAAAGAGTCAGATGGGAGGAAGTAGATTACTGATCAAGTGTCGTAGAACAAAACTATATAACAATATATATATATATATAATAAATAAGCGAATAAATAAATAGTGTTTAATATTTTTGATGCAAATTCTCAAGAACAAAAGATACATGAATAAACTGAATTGCATCATATGTTTAGGTTTTATCACGATTCTAATCATAGTTCTTTTTTGTTTTTAAACAAACATTGCCGGTAAGGGGAAGTAATTAAAATAATAGAGATGGCAATGGAAAACAGATCTTTTGATAGACCGTTTATTTTTTCGGGAACGAAGGCCCAAGTTTGCCTCAATTTTGAATAACAAAACTTGACATAGTTCAGATAGAGAGATACACTGACAGACAGACAGATAGTAAGAGAGGTAAGGAAATATATTTGTAAATACTGATCTTAACGCATTACCAGCGGAAATGAAATAAAAAATAATTACATGTGTGCCTTCAAACATTATCCTGAACTTGTTTTTGTTTACGCCGCGAAATAAATCACTTCGCTTATGATAGTTTGTTATCTTTTTCTTATGCTCCCTAAAGAAATCGCTTTGGTTTATTGGCAAATATTACCATCGATTAGTTTTCCTCTTTGACATTATTGGTATGAGAGAGCGTTTTTATTACTACCATAGATATATTAACTTTGTTCTATATTTTCTTTCTTTTAACGTTTGAACTCTGAATGCTTTTGATCAAATTATAAGATCAATTTGTTTTTACTTCAAACGTTAAACATTTGGTAGATGCAAAGTGTTCAAGTGCTAAAAGTAAATAAAAATTGCATGTACAGAAATCCCTCGATTAATTCATATGCGTTTTCTATTTGTGCGTTAAATTTCTATATAACAAAATTCAATTAGTGCATACATAATAATGAATAATTATAAATAGATAAATTTTATAATATAAGCCGATAATAAAAATACATATTTGAATATTTCTCTCTATTAAAATTTTTTGAATGTTTTGATTTTTTCATGGTTATGTAAAAGGTCTTAAAGAAAAGAATGGACGATTTAATTAGGTACAGAAATAACATTTATACAAAAATATCGAAATATAAAAGATGTATATATTTACTATGAAAAGATTATAAATAAAATTTTCAGGTTAAAATATTAATGATTATTATGTTTGGGTAATTTGAATGGACAATTTCTCAGAACCGTCAATTATATGAAGAACAGAAGAATACGATGCGACGAACAACTTTAAATAAGTTTTTCATAAAAAAAATCAGAACATTAATTCCTAGCATTATGCTGTCTTCTTATATGTACCTATATTTTAATTTAAAAGTATGCAAATTAGAAATTAATTGTGAGTGAGATTATAATTTGTGGTACAAATTACATCATTTGAATATAATACTGAAATAGCCGTTTCCATGCAGGCAAACTTTCGCATTCGTTTGCGATTTATGAAGTTTTTCTCCAAAAACATTTACAATAAATCCTATTACAGAAAAATTCGGTAACTGTTAAAAAAGTTGATTAAAAAATCAATATATATAAATACAAATAAATACAATAACCGTAATATATATATAATAAATGAATGAAAAGAAATAATAACTGCGAATTATATTAAATTATTATATGACATTTAGACAATATTTACTTGTTTTTTAGTTAAACTTACAATCCGTGAAACATTTGGAGTCTCGAAAAGAACACACCATCCCTCCACTTGTTCAGAATGTCCTTCTTTTCTTTTTGTTGTTATTTTTAAAGATTAAAACATCATTTTTTTGACCAGCAACAGAACTCTCCAGCAAAATCGAAATTATACAACATTATAAATTCAAGTGGCTCATAGTAAACTGTTTTCTTGCCGAAAATAAATTCAGGAATAATCCTTTTCAGAAACTGAGATGACCAAAGATTTTGTTTAATTTTCAATCTCATAAAGTAGATATGGATTTATGTATATGTCTAAGGCTTTTGACTGCTTAAATCCCACAGATTATCGTGGATTACTTTCCATACCGTGAAGTGACGATTTTTATATTCACTCTTATTTATTTTCTGTTTGTTTACTTTTTCACTCTTTTTTCCTGGCTATTAACCTTCGTCTTCTTTTTCTTTTTCTGCCTAAATTTCTGGAATGATGGCATATCATTACTTACACCATTTACATGCGTACTATTCTCCTCATCTTTGTTGTTGCTATCACAACGTTTCGGCCGTCCGTCATCAGGTGTATATCGATCCGGGTAATCTACAAGGAATTCGATCCGGATAGATATAGACTTGATGAAGACCCCAGAGCACAACAACATGAGGATAATAGTTCGCACGTAAATTTTTCTTTTTTATACAATTATTACAATTTTTAAATAAGTTCGATGTATTAGATATTTCCATAAACGACAACATTTAGGTTAACGGTTTTTTTTTTATTATACAGCAAACAATTACAAGCAAGTAAAGAATAATAATGAAATAGAGAAGTTTACTTTCGCACCATATAATTTGCTTCAAGCGGACAAAGATGAAGACTGAAAATTCTCAAAATAATTGCAGCATGCTTTGAAGACTACAAAGTTTTAAAATGAGTTCCTTTATAGACTGCTAAGTATACTTATTTGTCTATGTATAAGAATAGATTAGAATGCAGGGATGGAGAAACAGAAAGCAGAGACGAGGGAGAGGTTTTGTTAAATTAAATAACATGAGAATACATAATTTGATTTATTCTTAGAAACTAAAGCGTTATTTCATTATTTCTGATTTGTTTTCAAACTTGAAGCACCAATTGTTGCGCTTATTAAATTTGCTTTCGTTAACAGACGTTCACAAATCAGCAACGTGTTGTGATCCCGTTGCTTTCATATGACCACCATTTTTTTTTTTTTTTTTTTTTTGTCAAGGATCTGCTGATAAGTTTTTAATCTCATCACTTTCTGAATAGTGACCAGCTGTAAACACATTACGACTGCGGTGTTCTCCGGCCTCATTGATCCAGTTGTTATGTCTCTTTTAGTTGACTCGATCATGAATTCAAGGCTCTTATGGCGTTGTTACATATTATATCTGCTGTTTCGTTCGCTGCTTTTTCCGTTCATATTTGAAATGTCCGTCCGTGAAGTGAATTGCATTTTCATTGCGAGATTTCGATTTTTTGCGTGAACGGTTTTTTGTGTGATACATCCGAAAACAGCAATGAAATAAACAATGAAAGAATAGATGTGACAAATCATTGAATACTGATCCTGCTCTGGATCGGGAAAAACACTTCCTGGTCGAGGAAAAGAAAAAGTGACCAAATGTTACACATTGATTTAAATACTCCCATTTATAAATACGAAAATGATTGATTTTAGTTTGTTAGGAGGCAACGATAAAACTTATTTAAAGATGGCAATAATGCTCCAGAATAAATGAAGATAATTCGAAAATACATGTCTCTGAGGTTCAACGAATATGAACGTGATATGGTGTGTCAAAATTAAATTAAAAAAAATCGGGGCGGGTTCCTGACACCAAAAACAAGGAAAAAATCCATATGCACATATGTCCGCAAATCCATCTTTTTTGATTTATTAAGTTTAAAGAAAGTTGCCATCTAGACTAAGTTACATTTGTCATTCGTGTACATTGGTGGCTAGTCTGTCTTCAACGTTTAACGTAGGTAGCAGTGAGAACTGAGAAGTGTTCTGTTTAGCCGTAGAAGGAGATTCATATCGTGAATAGGCAGATATGATTTTGCATACGCCGCGCGAGTGGTAATGGACGTGAGGCTGCACGGCTGTATCCCATTGTGTTTCCAGACCGAAGGCGGCTGAGTCATAGCAATTTTTGTGTTTGTTTATCGTCACGTTTCTGAGACAGGATCCGTGCCATCACAAACTATGAATCGAAAAAGACCAAGATCCGCTCGTACGCCTGACCACGAAGAACACATTCTGCATGGCCGTTTTGGCATATGTTTATATAGATATTTTATTTTTTTTTGGTGTGAGGAACTCCCTGCCCATAAAGTTTGTACAAGTATTTTGATAAACTCTATATATTTGTGTATGCAGATGGTGGAAAAGATAACTGGACGGAGAGTGGAATATACATGTTCTAATTACGAACTTTTTTCTCTCTTTCCATTTTAGAGAAGAGTATCCTGGGGAAAGTGTGAATCCGTTTTGCCTCCGTCCGTCTATGGATTATATAGCAGTGGAGACCGGGCCAGCAACGCGAAACTAATCCACTATCTTTTGCAATAATTTATAGCAGTTCACACACCGAAAATGTATGAATCTTCTGTCCACACCATTTATGGGTTAAATAGCAGAGGACATTGAGCTCTCAAGCCTTGCGTGGCTACGAGTCTAGGCGAAGAAAAACTATGGAGTAGGCATTTTTTTTATCGATAACACGCCATGCAAAGCAGTAAACCCACTAAAACAAAAACGGGTACATAATCCGGAGGAATTAGGAATAGAAACATTAATAATGAGCGAAAAGAGTAATCAGGAAGACAGTGGACATTGAATTTAAATTTTTGCAGATTAAAGTTGGCTGGAAAGCGTGGAAGTGAGTTGCACAAGCGAGATAAGAAACTGTTAGCATAGAACTCACAGCTACATCTAACCAGTAAACTGAGGAGACCTCGACGCCACTCAAGTATTGCGCTTAAATTTAAAAAAAAAAACAAAACGTCTAGTTACCATAGAAAAGAGCTTATTCGAACAAAGACCTTGAAAGTATTTATAGAAAAGACACAGAGAGGCAAACTTATGGCAGTGGGAAAGCAACTGAAGCCAAGCCGCCAATTCAGGAACGATAATATTGCTGTCTCTCCTGAGAAATCAGGGCAATTTAAATATATTAAAAAAGTGAAGACATCATGCAAATACCAAGTCAGCAAGAACTAGATATAGCACCCATATCACAATAAATTGTGTAAGCAATGAGTAATTAAAATGCGGAGGAATTGTGAGCATGAATAGAATCCTCCCAGAGAAACAGGAGCATGGTCTTCATTATGAGTTTTAAAAACTCCATTTTTGCTTATGCAAACAGAAGAAACTACTCAAGGATATTAAAATCAAGGAAGAAAAGACTTACTCTTCTAAAAGTTTCTTCCGATTTAGTGAGGGTTTAACGCGTACTATTTTCTTATTTGTCTGTAAAATGTTAACCTTAAAACGTTACGTAAATTCCTCTTTAGTAGTTATAAACTTATTACCATTTTGCAGTAAATTGTCATTTTACTCCAGAAATAATATTTAATCTAAAAAACATAAATGAATTGAATTGTCTTATTATTAGATGCTTGACGAATGTAAGTTTTATTTGTAATGTATTAAACGTGATGTGGAAAAATGAAAATCTTTAACAAGATTAGTGGTCTGTCATAATCTCCACTATATATGCGTCCAAGTTTTAACTCCTGCAATTATAAAATACGAAATCATGAAATAAAATATTTTGTGCATGTGCCTAAAATGGATTAAACTCAATCGAATGAAAGCAGAAAACATATATTGAAAAAATATTTTAAAAAAACATTATAGATCCATTGTTATACATTAAAAAAAAAACGGTAAAAAATATAAAAAAAATAGCAAAACGTCAATTTCATGTTAATGCATTTAATTTAACAAATTCCTTTGTATATTCGTTCATCGACACGGGATGTTTCATTCTTAGATAAACAAACCCAAATCTATATTTATCCACGATGTAAACATTAATTCTAGTATTGCATATGCACACATATATATATCTTAAAGAAGAAAGTCATACAACAAATGGTAATGAGATATATTAGCCCGAATGAACAACGCTACAAAAGGCAGTATATTTGAGACTAAATAAATATAAATATGTTAACATATTTCCTCTTAGAAATGCGCAGATTTACAAAGACCTTTTCCATTTTTCTATCGCGTGATGTCATCCAGTATAGAGATTTTGTGCTGCCGAGCGACAATAGATCAACAATATTTTTCTCAGTCGTCCACAAAACAATCTGTTTATTTTGTTCTTTACTATTTTTACACGCTTTCATTTTCAGATTCCATTGTCTTGTTTTTTTTATACAAATCTAATTTTTTTATATAATAACTATATAATTATGTTATATGTGTACACACATATATACATGTCGATATACATGCCTGCGTTAGTGTTAATAGTTATATAAATATGTTTATGCATCTTACCTGGATATCTCCAAAATGTATACAAGTTGCACCAAATATATTTGCTCTTGCAAATTGGCTTTAAAAATGCATGCAAACACACTTTCTTTTAACTAGAGAAATGACCATCTGTAAATAAATAATGAGACAAGATCGGCTTTATTTTTATATCCATTCTTCATAATGACTATTTGTTTATTCTAACTTGATATTAATATAGATTAATTGATATGTTTTTTACGGGTTATCAACATTTTGCAGGTTATTAAAGTCAGAAGTTGTTTATAGGTTGTAGGAGACCTTTTGATATAATAAGAATATTCTGATAAAAGTTCTACTAATTAACTCATAGCTGGGGGAGAAGAGGCGAATTCATAGCTTTTGCAAACGTATTTGCCCGTAATTGAGTATGACTAATACGACTGGCATTGGAACTCGGCTCTTCGATTTTCAATTCCGAGATCGTTAAATATGACACCACTCACACATCCACGCTTACAATACCTGGCATTCTCAAGTGGTCACCCATCTAGGTACGAACTAGGCTCGAAGTTGCTTATCTTCGGTGAACCTACGAGGACCAGTGTTTCATCGTCATATGGGCGCAAGTCCAGTGATATAGAGCCGGATTTGGTGGCCAATATAGTTACATTGTCTGCAGTTGGTGTTCGATCCAAGCAAAAGACAATAATTTAAATGATAATTTTAAAGAATTTTCCGCAAGAGGAAAATTGGTTCAACAAGATGATCTTCAGCACTGAACACGCATAAATGTATAAAACCCTTATTATACAGCCTTGGCCAAAATTATGGAGCACCAATGAAAAATCGAAATTATGATTCAAACTTATATATTTAAAGGTTAAGAAGAGTGGAGTAAACATTAATAACAACAATCAATATTTGATATGTCCTCCTTTTGCCTTTATAACAGCTTTTATTCGTTTTTGCATATTATTGACTAAGTTGTTGCAGGTGGTAGGATCTATTTTCTGCCAATCTTCATGAAGTTTGGCCTCTAATTCTTTTTTTGATGAACATTTGTGCATTCTCACTCTTTTCCCTAAATGGGACCACAAAGTTTCAATGGGATTTAGATCTGGGGATTGAAGGGGCCACTTCATCACTGTAATCCCTTTTTTCTCAAACCAACCGATTGAAACTTTTGACGTATGGCATGGAGCATTGTCTTGTTGGAAGATTACATCACTTGGAATGTTATTATTAAATATTTTAGTCAAAGAGGTTCGGTAAACTTGGTCCAGCATGTTAGTATAAATTGTAGAGTTCATTCTGCCCTCATATGTGTACAACATTCCAGTGCCTGAAGAAGCCATGCAGCCTCAAACCATTACGCTTCCTCCTCCAAATTTTACAGTTGGAACCACACAATCAGGATGAAAAATTTCAATTATTACATCCAAAGATTAGGAAATAGAAGCTGTTAACTTACCTCAAAGTTACTTTCGTCAGACCAAACAATTTTGCCCCAATCATCAGGTGTCCAATTTTCATGGTTTTTTGCAAATTCCAGTCGTTTTTTCTTGTTGGCCTGAGACAAGTATGGCTTCTTCCTGGCTTTGCATCCTTTTAATCCCACTTTTAATAACCTTCTCACTGTTCGAGCTGATATGTTTTTCTTTGCATCCTCCCTAAGTTCAGCAGCAAGCTCTGAAGAATTTTTCCTCCTATCTGCAAGGGATGCTCTTTTCAAAGATCTGTCTTCCCTGGCGGTTGGAGACTTTTTACGGCCTTGTTGTCCTTTTCTGTTTTTGAAAGACTTTGTTTCCTTCTACCTTTTAATCGTTGTTTGAACCCCCTTCCTTGAACATTCCATCTTCCTGGCAATTTCTACCTGAGAATATCCTTCACCAGATAAAGCAACAATTTGTGCCCTTTTAATCTCTGAAAGCTGCTTCTTTGGAGGCATTTTCAATCAAATATACACTGGTAGGAATCAAATATTACCCGAAAATTACGAAACAACCTTTAGTAGGACAATAAATCATTTTGAATATCGGAATGAATTTAGCACGAAACTCAGCTAAAGCTCTTGAGAGAGGCTTTAAAGCAAAAAAATACTACAATCTACTGTTAAATATTTTACATTTGCTCTCAATTGTTCACTGTACGATTTTTAACCTTGAAATACGTAGGTTTAAACTATTATCTCAAATTTTTATAGGTGCTCCATAATTCTGGCCATGTCTGTATTATATCAATATTTAGGAAGCCATATCATATGATATAGAAAACCTACATAGTGATTTTCCAAGCATAGCTTTGGCACAAGGCCGAAAGAATGGGACACCCAGTGAGGATCGAACTCACTACTCGTAATTGTTTTAGTGAGACAAGCTTGCTAACCATTACATCACCTCGAAGCGGTGCTCAGATGTGGCACAAGGCCGAAAGTAAGAGGCTCCTAGTGAGGATCGAACTCACTACTCTGTCATAATAGTTCTAGCGAGACAAGCTTGCTAACCATTACACCACCTCGAGGTGCCCACTGTAAGGCTAACATACATAACATACTTTCCTCTGCAGTCTCAAAATATTTATTACAGCTATTCAACAAGAGGTCAATTCCTTTCCGATACAACTTTTATTGTAATTACCAGATAAATACATCGTACGTATCTTCGATTTGATCCTACCGTAGTGCGATATCTGTTTAATTTAAGTATAGGGTTCATCGTTTAATCAGTTATCCACTAGAGGAAGAAATGAAAATGGTCGTATTTACTTCAAGGCAATTCAACAATATTATTTACCGGCTAATTTTCAAATAGTCCTTGTCAAACGGCGAATTAAGTCGACATATTAAAAACAGGGAAGAGACTATGAATTCAGAATTGAAAAGCAAAATCAATTCAGGAAGATGTATTTTAAAATAAATAATAAGCATACAATTGCTACTTTTTTATCATTGAAATACATATTTACAAAGTAGAATGAAGGTGAGAAAATCAAAGAAATACACAAGCAAGAATTATTCCATAAAAACTAAGAAATTTAGAAAAAAATGCTAACGTTATATTATATTGAGAAATTTGGGTCTAATGATAGAGAGTAAATGAACTGTTAAACAGAGTGACACATATCTGACATTAAAGTACAGCGCCATTCATATCTATCTATCTATCTATCTATCTATCTATCTATCTATCTATCTGTCTGTATGTGTGTATATATATATATATATATATATATATATATATATATATATATATATATATATATATATATATATGAAGAAAATATTTGGAAAAAACAAACAAAAATCCTTAAATGCAATTATGTTGTTTTAATATGAATGAAATGTCAACGTCTGACGTTTCGGTTTAATAAACCTTCTTCAGGACAACATTCATTAAAATAAAATTTAACATAATCACAATAATAACTGAAAATTCACGCACGGTGAATACTAGACGTGGATTCTTTAATATTTCCCCTTTTTTAGCGAGATTTATGCTCGACAAGCGTACATATAAATTTTAGATCATAATAGAATTCTTTTCATTTTTCGTTTTCATTCAGAATACTCAAATTTTAGGAATACGTTTTGAAAGCGTCGCCCATTTGACGACAACGTGACCACGCTTAAACGGAAAGCTGATCATTTAAAATTTTCAGTTATCTGTTTTGGATAAGACTTGTTTTTATGTCCATCGTCTTTGTCATGTTGAACTGATTATGTTAATTGTATTTTAATGAATATTGTCCTGAAGAAGGTTTATTAAACCGAAACGTCAGACGTTGACATTTCATTCTTATTAAAACAACATAATTGCATTTAAGGATTTTTGTTTGTTTTTTCCGTATATTTTTCTTCATACTGTCGGATCTATATCCATATATTTGCTTACATATATATATATATATATATATATATATATATATATATATATATATATATATATATATATATATATTCCGAATGTAATGAGAACGAAAATAATATAAATTCTAATGTTCAGAACATTAATACTAAAGAGGGCTCAATACAAAGAGTAAAGTAATAATTATTTATTACAATTTTTACATACGGACAACACAACTTACTACAAAGATACATTCTTGCTTCGATGCAGCTGAATTTCGACTGGTGAGTACCAAAAATGGTTATGGACAATTCTATTTACAAGCAAGCCGCTTAGAGAACGTCACTTCTTTTTTCTCATTATTAAAATTGTTTTTGGAAAAAAACATAAGGAGAAACATCTTAAGAGGAAACGGAGAAGGTTAAAGAAAATGGAGAAAGGAGAAGGAAAGATAAGAGAGTAAGACAATAGTATTTGTTGATAGCAGTTTGGGCGGTGAAGCAATGTTGAGACATTAAAACAAGAACCTGACCGTAAAAATTTAAATCAAAGCGGAAGTGTCCGCTGGAGCTTTTGATACTGTGCAACCTATAGAAATCTAAACAAGTTATGCCAAAACTCCGAAGAAAAAGGAGAGAAAGGGAAAGGTGGAAACAGAAAAGAGGAACTCGATGAAGAAGAAAAGAGAAATAAGTATAAGGGAAGGCCATAGTAGTAAATGAAAATGACCTTAAAACAGAACCAGAGGTGAATTACGCAGATTTAGAAAAAAAAAAGCGGGTTCAGCTAGTCCTAATGTATTTCAATAAAGTATTTAAAGATATTTTTGTGTAGTTTTGGTAAATATATTCAAAAAATATATTCGTAAAAATTGTAATATATATATATATATATATCTTATAATTGTTAACTTTTTTTATTGAGTTACTATTTCTGTTTATTTATGTATATATATATATATATATATATATATATATATATATATATATATATATATATATACTTAAATAAATTGTACCTATTAAAATAACTGTTGTGGGTTCCGAGATGAAATCCGGTCTCAAATGAATTACAAACGCAGGAATGAAATATAGCAAATAAATGCATTGACGCAATAACACAATTGGTAATACGGTTAGTAGATCCAGAAATGTGGTTAGTAGCAATAATAGTATATATATATATATATATATATATATATATATATATATATATATATATATATATATATATATATACACTGTCTGGGAAATTCAGTATCGAAGTAGGACTTCCTTCTGAGTCTACGTGCTCCCAACTGTGACTCCTACAAAGCGTATAACTCACTGTATCAGTGTATCTCTCTCACTCCCGGGTATTCACCGGCAGCAGTACAAGTACACACTGGGCGAGTCCACTTGTATGAAAAAAGGGTGGACCCCATAACAATAGCGTATAAACAGAAAATACTATATATATATGCTTGATAGGTATATATATGTGTGTGTGCGTGTGTCTGTAAGTATGTGGGTATATATATATATATATATATATATATATATATATATATATATATGTATATATATATATATATGTGTGTGTGTGTGTGTGTGTGTGTGTGTGTGTGTGTCTGAGTGTGTATATATACAAGATGCGATGTGTAAATTGTCAACATTTTATAATTTTTAATATTTTTTTTAATTTTGTATTTTGTCGACTGCATATTAAAGTAGGGGCGATTGGTCACCGTCTATGAGAAAAAGAGCACTATGTCACAATTCACTCTGTCAGAAATTTGGAAACACCGAAATCTCCAATACGAACATTTCATTGTGTTTGGGTGTCAATCTGAGGCCAGTGAAGAGGATGAGGAAAGATTTGAATGAATCTAATGGTAATTACGAATGTACGCCGGCACAGAAAACTCACTCTAATTGTTCTGATAAGAAAAGAATTCCCAAATTTGTCAGCGATGGATTCAAACTCAAGACAGAGGCCTACATCAAGTGTTTCGAGGAGGTAGTCCTGCCCTGGGTCAAGAGGAGGGCTACTAGAAGATCCTTTGTCTGACAATAGGACTCTGCACCATTCCACACAAGCAGGAGAACCCACTCATCGCTATCAGACAATTTCCTTTACCACATCACCCCTTACATCTGACCACTTAACTCCCCAGACTGCAACCTCTTTGATTATTGACAAGGCAAGGATTATGGAAACATTCACCAGCTTAAAGAAGGAGAACACCAAGAAGAGTTGCAGGAGATACCGAAGTCATCTTGAGGCCATGGTTGAAGTATTTAAAGATATTTTTGTGTAGTATTGGTAAATATATCTGTTAAAATATGATCTCAGTGTTATTTTCATTTTTGCATCATTTAGACGAGAATTTATCCATCGCGTCCTATATATATATATATATATATATATATATATATATATATATATATATATATATATACTTATATATATTTGTTTGAATAAAAACAGACCACGTTAAGGTTCCATGTAATAAATTATTTCACCATAACCCCTTTAACAGGGCTCTACATCATCAGACTTTACTTCCAAAAATTGAAATGAAAAATGAAAAATGAAAAGAAATTCATACATTTTTGACGGACCTCATCAAGTATACGTAAAATTAACGAAGTGAGGAAGTGAGGTGGGAAAGAGGATATGAATGTGTCATATGTATCATTTCAAATTCTTATTTTTAATTTTTAACTCCAATGTGTCGGCTAGATGTTGTTCGAATTTATTGTGTCTAGTCTCAAGATATAGATGGCTAAGGAGTGGAGCGGTGGAGACCGACTTTAAAGGAAGAAGCTACACTACTTTCACGAGGACAGTTTTTCTTTCAAATTTTTTAGACGCTGTTAATTCGCGTTACTTTAACGGGCATGTTTGGGAGGTTAGAGTTTTTTCTGTATCTAAATGTTTAAACAATCTACGAAGAAATTAATTTGAAATTCGGTGGAGTTTTTTGTTATTTTCTATGAAACAGTCGATTAGAAAAATTCACAGATAGTACATTGAAAGAGTAATTTATTTTATATTTAGTAATCTTATTAATTTATTTTTATCTTTTATTAATTAGTAAAAAAAAAAATAAAAAAATTTCGAAATCCACTAAAACAAAGATACACATATACACATATACATACATAGACACATACACACACGCGCACACATATATATATACATACTCATACATACACATATATATACATATATATATATATATATATATATATATATATATATATATATATACACACATACACACACACATATATATATATATATATATATATATATATATATATATATATATATACATATACACACATAAACACACATACCAATATGG
Source organism: Acanthosepion lycidas (assembly GCA_963932145.1). Classification (NCBI taxonomy): domain Eukaryota; kingdom Metazoa; phylum Mollusca; class Cephalopoda; order Sepiida; family Sepiidae; genus Acanthosepion; species Acanthosepion lycidas. Next base: position 37,278,285 of record OZ010604.1, read on the forward strand.
ATATATATCCATATATATATCCATTAATATGGATAGTTAATTAAATCATTTTATATTTAGTAACTTCAATTACCAAAATTATTACCATAATAATTAACAATTATAATAATTAATAATTCATTTTATATTTAGTAATCTTATTAATTCTCCTAAAATTTATCTTATTGCTTGTTAGGTTAACATCTATTCGTTTGATTTTAGTTCTTTAAGTAAACTTGTGATTGCTTTTATGCACCCAGTTATCAACGGTTAATCCCATTTAAGTGATTTTATCATCAATAATGGGGTAGTATATTTCCAATAAATTAAATTACCAATTTAAACTTTAACTCAGTGCTATTTGAAACTCACTTCCAATTGGAGAATATTAGAGGAGAGATTTGGATAAGGCGTCACTAGTAGAAAATTAGGTCCTTCTTATAAAATCTTTTATTTATACATGTCTTAAATCTCTATTTATATCGACATACCTATATCTTACTATATGCTTATGAGTTTCTATATACACCTGTACACACATCCACACACACAAAAAAACCTATATAAATTCCCATATTTACACATATACATCTGCAGAGAAAACGCATATTCATATATCTTCATACATATCTCCACGTACACTTATACTTACATATATATACATATACATTTAAAGACACCTGTATATCCATATACGTCTACATATATACATATATATGTATTTCTTCACACATATACGTATATACACATACACATATACACACGCACATATGCAGATGTATATGTGTAAATATGGTTTTTTTTTGTGTGTGTGGATGTGTGTACAGGTGTATATAGGAACTCATAAGCATATAGTAAGATATAGGTATGTCGATATAAATAGAGATTTAAGACATGTATAAATAAAAGATTGTATAAGACTGACCTAATTTTCTACTAGTGACGCCTTATCCAAATCTCTTCTCTAATATTCTCCAATTGGAAGTGAGTTTTAAATAGCACTGAGTTAAAGTTTAAATTGGTAATTTAATTTATTGGAAATATACTACCCCATTATTGATGATAAAATCACTTAAATGGGATTAACCGTTGATAATTGGGTGCATAAAAACAATTACAAGTTTACTTATTGAACTAAAATCAAACGAATAGATGTTAACCTAACAAGCAATAAGATAAATTTTAGGAGAATTAATAAGATTACTAAATATAAAATGAATTAATAATTATTATAATTGTAATAATTATTATGGTTAGGATTACTAAATGTAATATTATAATTGTTATAATTAAGATTATAATTATTGTTATAGCTGTGGTGATAATAATTGTAATGATTATGATTATTTAATATAGAATTGTAATAGTAATGAGAGTGTAGTTATAATAATGATAAGATAGTAATAATATAATAATAATAATAATAATAATAATAATAATAATAATAATAATAATAATAATGATTATATATTATAATTATGGTTAATTTTGGTCTTGTTATTCTTATGATTAATGATAATTTTGGTAATTGAAGTTACTATAAAATGATTTAATTAACTATCCATATTAATGGATATATATATGGATATATATCCATATTGGTATGTGTGTTTATGCGTGTATATGTATATATATATATATGTGTATGTGTATATATATATATATATATATATATATATATATATATATATATATATATATATATGTATATATATATATATATATATATGTGTGCGTGTGTCTATGTATGTATGTATATATATATATATATATATATATATATATATGTATGAATATGTATATATATATATGTGTGTGCGTGTGTCTATGTATGTGTATGTGTATATATATATATATATATATGTATATATATGTGTATGTATGAGTATGTATATATATATGTGTGCGCGTGTGTGTATGTGTCTATGTATGTATGTATATGTGTATATGTGTATCTTTGTTTTAGTGGATTTCGAAATTTTTTTATTTTTTTTTTACTAATTAATAAAAGATAAAAATAAATTAATTAATAAGATTACTAAATATAAAATAAATTACTCTTTCAATGTACTATCTGTGAATTTTTCTAATCGACTGTTTCATAGAAAATAACAAAAAACTCCACCGAATTTCAAATTAATTTCTTCGTAGATTGTTTAAACATTTAGATACAGAAAAAACTTTAACCTCCCAGACATGCCCGTTAAAGTAACGCGAATTAACAGCGTCTAAAAAATTTGAAAGAAAAACTGTCCTCGTGAAAGTAGTGTAGCTTCTTCCTTTAAAGTCGGTCTCCACCGCTCCACTCCTTAGCCATCTATATCTTGAGACTAGACACAATAAATTCGAACAACATCTAGCCGACACATTGGAGTTAAAAATTAAAAATAAGAATTTGAAATGATACATATGACACATTCATATCCTCTTTCCCACCTCACTTCCTGACTTCGTTAATTTTACGTATACTTGATGAGGTCCGTCAAAAATATGTAAATTTCTTTTCATTTTTCATTTCAATTTTTGGAAGTAAAGTCTGATGATCCAGAGCCCTGTTAAAGGGGTTATGGTGAAATAATTTATTACATGGAACCTTAACGTGGTCTGTTTTTATTCAAACATATCTGCTCTGAATTTTACATTGAGCTCTCTGGATATCATCCTCCTCGGGTCTATCCATAGGGATTACCTAAGTTTGCATAAACTATATATATATATATATATATATATATATATATATATATATATCATAATGATATACGCATTACATATATATATATATATATATATATATATATATATATATATATATATATATATATATAATGCGTATATCATTATGATACCATTACGGTTATAAATAAAATTAAAGGTTATAACAATATTTCTTTTAATTTCCTGAGGCGATTTCAAGGATTCGTGAATGTTTGTTTCCATGTTTCACAAAACTGGGAAACCCTTTTTCCTGTGCGGACGAAGTTCAACACAATTAATCGACAAAAATATACAAGAATTAAATGATTAAAACGATAAATCTGAATTCGCCTGCAACCTTATGAGAGCAGATCGATGAAGCCTTTAAAAATTTATAATGTGCTAAAGCACCTCCGGATCCACACGAAACCTCGGTGCAGCTGGTCAAAATAATCCTGTTCACAGACAATATGGCTCTTATCACTCATTTAGATGTGTCCCTTTTGCAGTTAATATCCTGCATATTCGGGATATTGGTTAGTCTTAAAAATGGTCAATCTGCACCCACTTTCTCCAAATCAAAACTATAACATGTCTTCTGGTTCAATCAGCATAAACTGGAAATAATCCAATAGAGAAATACTCAGCAGACTGGCCATAGCTAACCAAGAATTTGGTATACATAGCAAAAATATCTTCATAAAATCACTCAAAAGTGAATCCTTCTATTTGGTGCTGAATCCTGATTCATATAACGTTACAACCTTAACCTACACGAGCTCTGCCATCACCGTCGGCACTACACACTTCTATAATCCATTAGAGAGAATTCATCACTAACATCTGATATTCTATACTTATTTATAGTCAAGGTTGTTGAAACTGAGCGTGTGCTGACTACGTAGCAACGATGTGGGACAACCGCCTTACTGGACTCCAGCCAATGGGAAAGTGCGACTTGACTGAAGTGTTGCAAGAGCTACTTGAAAAGAATGCACATCTACACGAGACGTTACCGCTGTCAGTTAAAAGCAGGTAGCTCACATAGAAGTAAAGGATCTGCCATGTAATATCCTTAGTCAATTAAAATGCCGAAAAAATATGAGAAGAATATAAACAATATCGATAGACAACAGTCTACAACGTCTGTCGGGCTCTCTGCTGCAGTCAACGTGAAAAGTCATGCTTCTACGGTAGAAGCGTAACAACCGCCAGCGCGCCTGTAGCGAGCACAGAAACGGTTCCAAATTCTGCATTCATACACTCGTGACGGCCAGGAAATGTCTAACCAAAAACCATTAGCAGTTTCTGTTGTATATTTCATCATAGTAGTAATTCTAATTATATTTAAATCATTTTATTTAACTCTAAAAACACTATCGTAGCCTTTCCTTTTCCTTATAAGGGGAAGTGATCAAAGTTCAGTAGTATTAACTCCTAGCCCGGTAAGGAGAGACATGCGCGACAGGTGGCACCTGACCGTCATCTAATTACTAATGTAAAGTATAACGACATGATCAAGCTCCTTGGGACTGATTTCTCAACCGGTAAGGAAATGTTGTATAGTCCCTCTCTTCTGAGGAGGTCTTTTGGTTGAGGGGTCGATTTGATAATGTTGTAGCTTCTCTTTCTTCTCTCGGCCGGGTGATTTCTACTTGTATTTTTTAGTTCGGAGGTAAAATGAGAACTTCAATAAAAGGGTTTTAAACTTATCTATTTTAATCGTCGACGTCTACATTTTTAACTAGCCAGTGGGATAGCTCTATCACCCCCACTGGGGAGAAAGTTCTCCGAGAGACAAAATAACTACGTCTGCTGTGTATGACATAGCAAACATAACTCCCTAAAAACACTTTCTAACTCTAACATTCCCACGTTCGGCTAAGCCAATCAAAATCGACATTCATATTTTGTCTACCATCTGACCTTAAATGTCAGCCTCAGAAAGTCTAAGCCAAAATACAATGCCACTGAAAAATAATAGTCTATTATTTAACAAAAAGATATGTGAGACAGGTGTCAACAAGCCAGTAACCATTCGTATCAAATAAAAATAGTCATATCGAAATGGAATCAAGAACACTAAATCTGCATGGGAAGTTAGAAAATATAAAACAAAAATTAATAGGCTAAACATTAATATTTTAGAAGTATGTGAAAGAAGTTGGGAAAAAGACAATAGACAAAAAGCGTATCGTATATCGTCAGTCGGTACCTTCTCGCCTCCGAAAATCGGGATCGTCATCTTCTTTCTGGTGGTGGTGGCGGAGATCGCTGTGAATCCTCAGGCTTCTCCTGGAGAGTCGTGAGCAGGAGTCACAGAGGAGTCTGGGTAGTGGGCACGATACTCTTCTTCTTGATGTTTTGACTATTACGTTTCGGTCTCCTTTCGGATGTTCCTACGTCAGAAAGGCCGACTGGTAGCAACGGTTTCACAGGTTTTAGAGTCGATGTTTGTCTGTGACAGGGATGACTTCATCTGATCCCTGAAACGTCGTTTTGGGTCTCCGCGTAGCCTCTTAGCATTGGCGAGTTCTCCAAACAGGATGATATGTGGGAGCCGAGTGAGACGTATTCTGGACAGGTGACCCGCCGCGATGGGTGCTATACACAGGCAAAGAGAAAAATGCGTAAGACTAATACGAGGCCAAGAGACGAATAACTGGGATACAGTCAACTGTTTGATAGAATTCTTAAAATAAGGTTAAGGTAAGCCGTTTAATATATAAACTATACTTGTATATTCATCGACAACATAAAAACGTAGAGGAAGAAATTGATAAGTTTTACTGCACACTGAACAATTCTTAGGATCGATGGCAATAGCAGAAACTTTCGATTGTCATGGGAGATGTGAATGCCAAGGTAGGGAAAAAGCAAGATTACGAAATATTTGGCGAATCTTGACTAGGATCTTGTAATGAACGTGCAATGGTGCACGATAAATGTCCAGGTATTAGCCAACACCTAATTTCACGAACACCCACGACGCTTACGAACATGGGGAATCTAAGGAGAAAATATGATATTCAGAAATGCGTTTTGACACTGTAAAACACATCCACGTGACAAAAGTAGGCACATTCAACTTCCAATGATACTTAATACCAGAATAAAAATTTTGAAATTAAAGAAGACCAAATCAGTCACGAAATTACATTATGACGGACTGCTGAATGATCGAAATTGTAAAGAAATGTATACAGACTTCATTAAAAACAATAAAAGATAATAATGGAAATTCAAAGTGGAACATTTGAAGAGAAACTTCAGTGACATCAACAAACGAAATCATCCCAAGGAAAACGAAACAAGGGGAAAATATTAGATCTCAGATAGAAAACAGCAAATAATATCAAGTTATTGTACCGAATAGAGCATAATACACAAAGAAATTAGACCAACGTGTGTAGAGATTAAAATATGATCATCATGGATAAGGCAGATACGTATAAATCAATAAGAGTAATCAAAGAAAAAATTATGTAGATGATACATATATTGAAAAAAATGACATTTATAGATAAAGGGTAGGTGTCTGTATGTGTGTGTTCGGCTAAAACTAAAAAAAAAAAGAAATACAATAATTTACGACAAAATAAATAAATATATATATGCATCACCCAACCAACCTTTTGTTAAAAAATATCATTGTATGATTTGTATTTATGAAGATATTTTAAAATAAAAAATACGTAAAAATTGTATTAGGATGCATTCGAAATTCTCAGATAAAGTAAAAACGAACGGGAATAATTCTTATTCCCGTTCGATTTTACTTTTTAATTCTGCTGATAATTATTATTCCGGTTCGTTTTTATTTTTTAAATCTGCTGATAATTTTGAAACTCTATATGTATTTTAAAATTTCTGTTCACTTGAATTTATTTCCATATCTTCTGTAAATATAAGCGTTACTTTAAAACAATGAATATTAAGGCAACAACGTAAATTTAAAAGAAGAATATTAAATAGTTGTAAAAAAAAAAAACTAAAAAAACACCACAGAATACATTACCGTAAATAATTGGGTGGGGGGAATTTTCAGTAGCTTTAATAGAATCAGGTATTTTACGAACTTATAAATCATCTTTTTCAATAATTTTAATCGGGAAATTTTTAATTACCTAATAACAGGTTTACTTTAAATACACGCATTTTTTTTTGTATGAATATTATCTATCTATCTATCTATCTATATATATATATATATATATATATATATATATATATATATATATATATATATATATATATATATATATATATAAGGGCAGTCGTTTGTATATGTATCTGTGTTTGTGTCCCTACACGCAAGCAAACAATCAGGTGGCTTGACACAACCGTTTACCGCTGGTGGCCCTCTGTCTGACCGCCGCCGTGTTCGTCTCTGGCACACTGCTAAAGGCCCACGGGTGGCTGCCAATAGAGGGCCGCTGGCGTCGCTATCGGTGGCCCGCCAGAGGACCACCAGTGGCTTGCGTGTAGGGGTATTATTGACTTATTAATATTTTTCGGCCATCTTATGGAAAATAATTTTTTATTCAATCTTTAAAAATTAGACTTCATTAGTTTTTGGTTTGTTACTAACATATCAAAATAAATCATTTTAAATTAAGTTTTATTAAAGCAAAAAGCGAAAATTAATTTAAATAAAATATGATTAAATTCTTAAAACAAATATTCAACACGACTAATGTTGAAAGTAACTCAAGTCTGTCTTTCCTAATTTTATTTACCTAAAGTTTTTCTTTTCAAATACAAATATAACTTGAAATTTAAACATAATCGATTTTCAAAAGTAAATTCCCAATGTATCTTACTTCTACTCCCTTTCAAAATAGTTAGAAATTATATTAATTTACTGAGAAATTTTTGCTTTTTTCACTTTCGTTAAAAAGAAAATAATCACTAATCACTAATCATTTGTTAACGAAAAAAAGAATACTGAGCAGTTATGTGACATCTGTCCTTCTTTACGGCATTGAATGTTGAAGGATTTCCTCAAAGATGAAGAAGAAACTCGAGGCGACGGTGATGTGGTTCTACAGAAGGATGCTAAGGATACCATGGACCGAACGTGTGAGCAACGATGAGGTCATAGAGAGGTTGAAAACAAGGAGGAGGCTTATACTTAACATCAGGAAGAGATAGCTGAAGTTTCTGAGACAGATAATGAGGAAGGAGGGCCTGGAGAATCTGATGCTCACCGGTCGAATAGAGGGGGATGAGACACAAAGGAAAACAATACATGACATACCTAGCGGACTTAAGCAAGTAGATGACAGAATGTGGTCTGTGCAAGGAAGCAGTGGGAAGGAACTTGTTGAGAGCTGCAAGGGATAGAAGAAGGTGGAGAGCCATGATCGACTACGTCCTGAAAAGACACGGCGCATAGAAAGAAAGAGAAAGATTTTTAAATGTAAAAATTTATTTATCTAAATTTTCTTCACTTTTTTATTAATAATAATTTGAAAAAAATAAATCGATTTGATTTGTTTGAAAACAAAATTAACAGAGTATTTATGTTAGTGTTTAATTCGAAAAATAAAATGTCTTTTTGAAGAAAAATATGAGGATACTCAGCTTCCTGAGACGGTTCACCCACCCAAGCGTGGTATTCGCAGGGTGGTATTTTCCTGAATGTAGTTACTATGTAGTAAACACTAAAAAAATGAAGTTTATTTTTTAAAGATTGAATAATTTTTTCCATAAGATGGCTGAAAAATATCATTAAATTGTCAATAATAAACTATTATTCAGAGATCTTCCTAGCAACGCTGGGTATCCCCGCTAGTTGATAATAAAGAAAGAAAAATTACTTAAAAGATATAATAATTCCGTAGGAGAACACTTCTACAGCGAAAGATAGTAATTGCAATAGACAAAAATATAGAAGGACCTAAAATATTAAAGTCTGGGTTGACATCAGCAGTAGCCATTATGAACAGGAACAAAGAAGCAAAGATATATATTTGTAATAGAATAGCTGGCAGCCTTAGACGATTTTTATTTAAAAAAATGAAATGTACTTCTATGATGACTTAACAGAAAACGTTAGTAGATCAACTTTCATATTGCTTCGAAAGAATCCAAGTGCAGATGAATGCAAGTTCCATCGGACAGTCTAATGAGCCACATAAAAAATTATCATCCAAATCACTATGAAAAGAGTACATAGTACAATTAGACCAGAAATAGGAGGAGAGTGCAATTTCATTAAAGACACTGAAACATTGACGGTAATATTTTTGCTCAGAATGATAAAAGAAAGTAATGCATACTTTGTCTTATAGACTATTGCAAAATCGTCTGACAAGGCAGGAAACAAAGAACTGTTTGAACTGCTAGGAGAGCTTGACTTATTCAGGAAAGACATTTATATTAATCCAGAATTTATATTAGGAGGAAATATGCTGCACCCAGATAGAACATACATTAAAAAAGCATGCACAAAAACAGAAAAGAGATCATGACAAGGCTGTGTCATCTCAGCAGACTTATTCAGCCTCAACAGTGAAAGGTCATCAAAAGAAATCTTAATAACCTACCAGGATTATATCATGAGTTCCTCAACTGATAAAGCAGAATTTTCTTCAAAGTCTGCTTCAAGAAGCTTTTCATCAAACTCAACTGGACGTCCGGTTCGATCTTCATCTTCAAGGGTGAAATCTCCAACACTGAATTTTGCAAACTATCTTCTGCTTACTGAACTGTTATGTAATTAGTGAATGCCGAACAATCTCACCAAAGATAAAACAAAAAGTAAATTGAGGAAGCAGAAATGTGGTTCTCGGGAAGTATTCTGACAAACCCATGGACTGAATATGCGAGTAACGAGGAAGTTTTAGGGATATTGGCACCAAAAAGGACACTTAAAATGAAATTTCTTGGAAAGATAAAAGTCAATAGGCTTGGCAAATTTGACACACGCAAGTCATATTGAATGAAAGGACGTCAGAAGTAAAGAAAAAGTTAATAACTATCTTAACAAGATTTTCTAAATAGATGGCAGAACAGAAGGGATCTTGAATAGACAAACCTTAATAATAGTTAAAAATGATTGGAAGTTGTGGAGAGTTATGACTCTAAACAAACTACTGTTCTTTATTATTTCTGTATTGACATGCATTCTTGGATAGCATATTTGCCTATTCGACGCTTTATCATTCAGAGTTTTCTGATTTTAGACAGGTTACCATCCAAATCTAAAGTTTACCGTATCATTTAATTGTTGAGTGGGATGAATAGATGGATTCATACCTTTGTGAAGGGAATGTTTGTGTAAGTGAACTCAACAGAGACTTGCATGGAATTTGAACTCGTCTCGCCTATTCCGCTTTCCGCGTCGACATTCGTTCCACGACCAGCACATGACAGAACTATATCCTTAAATACGTTCAATCATCATATTCGTTTCTTCTTGGGGGGAGGAGCTTCTTAATATGGCCAAGATATTTTCAGCCCACGTCATTTTTCAAAGTTCATACAACACAAGATCTATTCAAATAGAATACTCATTTATGCTAAATAGTAATATTTAAAGAAATATTTTTCAAGAATATCGGCTAACGCAGAAAAATCGTCATTACAAAACGAATTAACTAATCAAATACGTTTATTAAGTGCGAGAACGTATGTGGTGTGTATTTTCAGCTGCCGCAAACAACTTTATGGCTTAAAACTCAAAAAAACAACAACAATAAAAAAAATAAAATTTACAAGAGTTGCTAAACATTGTATTCTGTATTCGAGAATTTTACAAATTCGACTAGTATAGTTAGTAGGAAAAATCGTTCTTTTCAATATATTGAGCAGAAACCTAAAAAAAAGACTTAAACAACCATTTAACCAATTTGAGTACTAATTCTTACGAACAGTCAAACATCACAAGTAACGGTTTAAATACTAAGTTATTTATAAAACAAGTCGTGAATTATACGTCCATAAGATATATCAGCGAGGCGAATATCATTTTAATAGTTAATATGTAACCTAATTTTTTCTAAATTTTTAAGATATACACATTTCGCAAAGATTCCTATGAAACTAATATTTCATTGTATTCTATGTCCCACAAGTATAGTTCTTAATTGTATCAACCCTATACAAATTAGAAGAATTATTTTTTTTTTTACTAATGTTGGTAAAGGATAGAGGGCTGAGCGGTAAAAGTAAGAAGTAAGAATTGCAATTATTGAGGATATATGAGAAATATAACAGTTAACAGTAAATTTCAAGAACATAAGATTGTAGTGATCGGGAAAGTATCCTCTTGGATGGAGGTCGCACGAAGTAGTTTTTCGAGTTGAAGTTCCTTCTTCCTAATTGAATACGAAGGGAATGAGGACGGTTTTAACTTAGTGTAACTTGTATGGTTGGGCTTAGATGTGAAGTTTAGTATTCTTGGAACTATGGAGTGTCGCACGTCAGAACATTTTTCAATAGAAATAGCAAAAGAGTATCGAGAGTCTTGCAATGTCTTTCTGTGGGAAAGACGATGTAGAATGGAAAATAATTATTCACCCAGAAATTTTAGACTTTGTCAAGACTTGAAAGTAAAAAGCGGCAGATGTAGTTCAGCTAAGCCAGTAGAACTCCAAGTTCGTTCTGATCTGTAAAGGTATAGCATAAGAGATGTATGTCACTTATTAGTATGTTACAAAGAGCCGATCATATTTTAGCATCTTTCGCAATGGATCATATAGATTAGTTTAAGAAAGAAGAAAAAAAAAGAAAGAAATTTAAAAATAATATGTATGGGTAGAAAAATCTGAAGAAGTGAGAATAAGAAAGAATGAATGCATGAAAGAAAGAAAGAAAGTGAAAAAAAATGAACGTAAGATAGAAAGAAAAATAAAGTTACGTACATAACTTTTTCTTTATATCTTAGGCAGAAAAAATTAGAAAGAAAGGAAGAAAGTTATAACTTTATTTTTTTTATTATTGGGTAGAACAAACTAAATAAATGAGAATGAGAAAGAAAGAGATAAAAATAAAGTTTTCTTTCTTGAGTATAAAAAAAAACTGAAAAGGCAAGAATAAAAAAGATAGGAAAAAGAAAGAGAGGAAAAAAGAAAGTAAGAAGTCAAGGGTGAGCCTAAGTCCTAATCGACATTCAAAAGTTCGTATTTAAAAGTAATAGTGAAGGGTCAGCAAAAAGGCATGAATCTATTTTCCCTCCACTCAGTTCCATTTACAAATAACTTTATATATTTCTTACTACTGCCAGGATTATTCTATATATTGAGAAGTGTCCAAACTAGAACACTGACATAAAAATGCATGACAAATTTTATTTCTCAATACACTACACAATATTGAGGCATTTGCTGTGTATCCTATAGACAGCATCTGTTCGATGTTGACAAATCAGCCTTAATGGAAAACAGAATCTGTTCTTTTTTTTTTCATTCAAGTTTGCAGCGTCGCATAACCTTTTCTTCACCTTGGTTTGTGAACCTCCGATAAGTCCTTCTGTTTTTCTTAGTAACATGTGGGGCTTTAAGCCTGTCACGTTGACGATATTGAAAAGACATATCATTTGCATGCTTCTATATACCTTTCAAAAGCAAACGTGTTTTTTTTTCATTTCCTTATCGTTGTCTATTAATTCGCTTTCTTACTTTATTATTTTTTTTTCGCACGACGTATTCGAACAGCGACTGATACTAAGAAGCGACAGAAGCACGCAAGCATTGCATGCGGCGAAGACATCTTTCTTAGGCCATGTCATCATATTCCGTTTGGTGCTTTTTAAAAGAGAATGGGCTGCATTTTTTTTTCAATTCCATTACACACATCAATTCTTTTGGCTTTACTTTATTTTCTTTCTTTTTTCTTTGGTATTTTTGCTTCTTTCTTTCTTTCTTTCTTTCTTTCTTTCTTTCTTTCTTTCTTTCTTTGTTATTCTTGTTTTTTCTTTTCCTTACCCACAAATGACTTTATTTTTCTTTCTTTCTTTCTTTCTTTCTTTCTTTCTTTCTTTCTTTCTTTTTAATCCCGCTCTTTCTTTTACTGACCATACATAATTTTATTCTTTCTTTCTTATTCTTATTTTTTCTTTTATTTACTCTACCCTCCAAATCAATTCATTTCTTTCTTTGACTCACACCCTCCTCACATTCTTTCTTCTCCTGAGTCCGAACATTTTTTTTGTTTTCTTGTTTCTTTGTTTCATTCAATTTCCTTATTTTACACAACATATGTCTGACATACAGCGAACTGTCACATCGTCGTTTCTATTGGGAAACATTTTTTCTTAATTTCTTCATTTATTTTCCTTCAAAATGTGCTTTTGCACTTTACTTTCAGAGAAAGAAGTCGCACAGAATGTAAATTTATGTTTGCGAATGGGTTTTTTTGTTAATAAAATTTGTTTTAGTTTTTTCGTGAAATATTGCTTTACATCTTTTGTTTCTTTCAAACATTACTTAAAAGTATTTCTTTTTACTTCAGATGAATATCCATGCACTTGGATGTGTGTAAGCTTTACAAACAGATCTCCATATTGCCTATGCTCAAACACATTCATAAGTACACACAAACATACACGCGGACACACATACATACAGACTTTGTGTGTATTGTATGTACTGAACCTATTTCCAATGTACGAATATCCTTTCGCAAATATCTTTGCATTAAGCAATGCATGTTTAATAGGAGAATTGCAACCCTAATTTTTTATCATTTCACACCATGCAAGGCGACAATACCACTAAGATGTAAGGAGCTACTGGGAATGAAAAACAACGAGAAGACATTACAAGGAACTGGAAACACAATCCTAAACAAGGATAAACCTCTACTCTTGGTTAAAATACCGTAGAGGAGGCTAAACTGGACGATAGGCAAACATAACTACACCTATGGAGGAAAATAAATGTAGCAAATACAATTTGCATGTTTAGACGGAGACGTCAGAAATAGGGAGGTGACGTAGAGTTTAGAAGAAACTGAAAAACCAACTCTAATAAAAATTAGGAAAAATCTACTACAAGGTCAATCGCCATTTTCTCTCTAAACACTTTTCTTATTGCTCTTTCTGCTCTTTTGATTCACGTCAACTCACGGTAAAATGTAGCGTCTCAGTGGCTATATCGCCTTGCTTGGATTGAAATGATTTATAAAAAACAAAACTCAGTGAATTCTTCAGATCAAAATTCAGCTAATAACTACAGTTAAGGTTGCGTACTCTAATCCAGCATAGTACACAAGCTACAAATAGAAACATGCTCAGCTTGCTCTGACATCTTTGGATCAAAGTTTGTCTCAATGAATTACTGCAATTTTTATATTGTCTCGGGATGCAACAGAAACATTATATATAATATTCGTATATAAAAATAGACATCCTTGTTAATAAATCTATAAATAGATATCAGAGGAACATATTCCTTATACTCAGAAAAATATGCTTGTGAATGATAAGCAAATTTCAATCCTGCAGGAATATCAGTATAATCTTTGAAATTAGTCAATATAGAAGTATTTGTCGGAAGTGTTCATTTGCCGTGGCATATCTTCAACGTATAGATTTTTTGTTGATGTCCTGAAGCTCCAGTCTGTAAGGATAGGGTTTTTCCACGTTTTAGAAAGACTGAATTTCATATAAAAAATTTTTAATGTTTTTTTTTTTGTTTTTTTTTTTTACCGTAGGGTGTACCCTGTACAAGGCCAGCTGGCTACTCAATGTAAAGGATTACGTTAAGGAGTAGTTTATATGGATGGGAGGGGAAGATAACGCTTAACTCTAAACTTGAACATATTAAGATTGTAGCGATCGGAGAAACATCCTCTTTGTAGTCTGTCCCACAGGGCATTGGTTCGCAGGAAGAAGCTGTTTGAATGGAACTTCTCGCTGATGAAATATAGAGGGAATGTGAGTGGTTTGTTCCGATGTAAGTGGCACGTCAGGCCCTAACCATGAAGGTTAGTCTTGGGGAAACCGAGGAATATAGTTCGACCGAGCACTTTCCGTGTAAGTAGCGATAGAGGAATGAGACTCGCCACACCCAGAGACGTTGAAGAGAGGAAAACAATTCTTTTTAACTCTATCATGACTGGAAACTGACGACTGGGCTTATATGATTCTGGCAGTGACGTAGAAATTCAGTAGGAACCGGACCATATACCGCAATATTCAACAGATATCACATATCAGCCAATCAATGGACATCTGATGTAGACCAGAGCGTACTTGGTCAAAATGTTGTGCCTATATTAGCATCTATATCAAGCAAGATGAAGGCAATAGTTCTAAATAATACAAAAAAATTGACAATCGCAGAAACAAAAAAATATAAAGGAGGTTTCGTTAAGTGGGATCAAAATCAGCAGTAAATAAATCAGTGTTATTTGTGAAAATTTATTTATGTCACTATTGGATCATGACGATTTTAATAAATGAGAAACTATGTGTAAATATTTCAGAGAAGGTTGCATTCACTTTATTTTAAACAAATGCATTAATTTATTAATTACTCAAAATAGGTTTGACGGCGATTTTGTGAATCGGTTCTTCGAGGTGTTAACAACAGTAATTAATATATATGCACGTTTGTGTGTTTTTTGTTTTTTTTTCTTCATCTAAAGCCGGATTCTTTCGTTTTAGTGAGAAACTTTATTTCCGTTCTGTATTTCTCTTAATGGCAGCATTAAGGCTAGCATCTGCTGCAGCTGACAATCTGTTTTTATTGGTTTCATTTCATTTCATTTGAATTTATATAATCTATTTATTAAAGAATTTTCCCATTCTTTTAAGTTACATCTAAAAGCTATCTTGTCTTTTCTCTAGTTATCCTTTTTTTTTTCTTTGTATCTGCCAGTTAGTGGTGCAGCTGTCAAGATCTTAGGCTGAAAATCTTTCAAATATCCGTCGAAATCTCCCACATTTAAACTTCAGGGTGGCAATGCTCTTTGTCGTCTGCATAACCTCATATAAAGCTCTGCTGATAGATAAGCAGATATAGCAATCTCTCTCACTCTCTCTCTCTCTCTCTTTCTCCTCGTTCTTACTTTCTTTTTTTTCTATAAGTATAGATTAATGAAGATATTTCTATTAAAATCTTATTAAGTTTTTTAGAAGAATATCGTCATTGATCTATATGATCTATATCTATCTATATATATATATATATATATATGTTTGTGTGCGTGTGCGCTTGTGTGTATGTGTGTACAAGGTCTGATAAAAAAAGAATCGGGTTTGTTGATAGAGGTAAACTAA
The DNA here is from genome assembly GCA_963932145.1 of Acanthosepion lycidas. Classification (NCBI taxonomy): domain Eukaryota; kingdom Metazoa; phylum Mollusca; class Cephalopoda; order Sepiida; family Sepiidae; genus Acanthosepion; species Acanthosepion lycidas. The sequence goes on from OZ010604.1 coordinate 37,294,189, forward strand.
AATACTAGAATATTCGGAGCTGCTTTTGTAGTAATGTTCTGAAATGTCTATAAAGGAACAGTTTTTCATGCTTTAATGCGCGCATGACCATGACATTGCAAGATAGAAGAATATATTCCATGGAGGATTTTTTTTCACGTTCTAGTGAATGCTAATCATGACTGTCAATTATTGCATTTAAAAGCAAAATAGAAATAAAATTACAAGAAGTATTTTTGTATTACTACTTACACCCCTGAACAACTGACAGATTTGTATTACTACTTGGGAAATAAAAACCATTTTCACAGTTATACACATTTCTCAGGTCATTTAATTGTAATACACGGAAGGTTATTCATGAGTATGAATAGATTATATTAAAAATAAGCAGACATGATGCCTGTAATTTATTTAATCAGAGATGCCTTAAAAGGTGTTGTTGAAATACACAATATATATATATATATATATATATATATATATATATATATATATATATATATATATATATATATATATATATGTTTAGAGGTACAAAATTTATAAACAGTTTTAAAAACAAGGAATCTATTGATTTTAATTCTATTAGTCTCTAAGGCCCTTTCAACCAACATCGCATCAGAAGACAATCATTGGATCATTAATTAACGAAAAGAACAGTAGCGAAAATAAAGAGCAAAAAAAAAAGGGGGGGGGGAAACAGCCTAAAGTAACAAACAAGTGTATATACTTGTAACGAGGGGGAGAAATAACGTGTAAATAAATTAACGAGGGACAGTTAAAATAAAATATCCCCCAACAGATTAAGGGACTTTACAAATTCTTTCTGTCGGCAGAGAGAAGATTTCCTTAATCCTATACAGACTGATTCCAAAATCTTCAAATGATTGTTGGAATCAGCCAATATTTATCGATCCACCCACGACGATAGAATGTGGCACAAGGCCGGTTTAATGTGGGTATCTCCGAGCCCGTAGGCTCGGCCAAAAATATAGCCTTTTTGAACTTGCCTAGACGGGTTCAGGCCCTGTCAACCTCCCCGGTCGAAACCTTGCCCTTCGGCAAAGCCTCGTCCGGGTTCCTCTCTGCTAATGCAGAGAGTTCGACAGATGCCGATTGTTGGAATCAGCCGTATGAATGATTTTAAACCACTCTTTTTTATACGACTTGGCACAGGCTATATTCTCAAGTAAGTGTTGAGTAATAGCCGATTCCATATTTCGGGGGTGGGGGATGATACAATTAAAATTAAAATCAATAAATTCTTTGTTTTTAAAACTATATATATATATATATATATATATATATATATATATATATATATGCGTGTATCATATGACAGCATTACGCTTATAAATTAAATACAAATATTATAGCAATATTTCATAATTTTCCTTAGGCGTGTTTAAGTCCTTTTTTTAAAGTTCTGATATATTGGTTTGTCAAAAAACTTACTTCATTTATTCCACTTATTTTATTCTTGTTATTCATCAACAGTTTTAACAAATTAGTCAATAATATAAAACGATAAACAAAAGTTGTAGAAGAAAAATAGATCAACAAAAAACATAAATCACTACGGAAAAAAATATTGTGCGTGTTAATTCAAATAACATTAGAAAAAAATGAATGTATCTGACAAACCAATATATTAAAAATAATTATATCCTTGTAACTTATGGAAAGTTTCATGTGCGTGGCACTTATCAGCCGGGAATATATATATATATATATATATATATATATATATATATATATATATATATATATATATATATATATATATATAGCATGATAGAATAGATATCATGGGAGAAATCACAAGACAATTTCCACTGTCTTCCGTTTATATCACTATGAAAATTCAGAATTAAAATTACACTTTATGGTTTTATGCTTTCCTTCTCCCTTTCCACACATTAATTAGATCTATATTCCCCTCTCTCTTACACACACACACACACACACACACTCTCTCTCTCTCTTTATCAAACTTATACTTTGCAAAAATGCTAAAAGTTTGTGTTGCAGTAATCAAAGCTAAAGGAGGATATTTGACGAGAGCAAAATTTAATCATAAAATACCTTTTTCTTTTGGTCACAATAAAATTTCTAATAAAAATACCATGTCTCACTTCGTATAAGAAACGATACTCGCTCGGAAAAATTTCGGTATATTGATTTGCAAATAAACAAGCCAACACCAAAGGGAAAAAAGATATAAAAAAAGAAAGAACCAAGAACATGTACGTTAACCGAAAATAATCGTCCAGCAGACGAGTTCAAGGCCCAAAGGAAAAAAAAAAACCCCGATGCGAGTACCCAAAACAACTAAATAAAGTGCTCAATACGTTAAGTAGAGCAGACCTAGTTAAAACTAGAGAGCCAGATAAACCTACCAAGGTTTCACCAAAGCGGATCGTCAGGGAAGGCCGGCCTTCCCTGACGATGACGCTTAGATGAAACCTTCGTAGGTTTTTCTGGCTCTCTAGGTTTAACTAACTAACTAACTAACTAACTAACTATATATAGATATAGATATACTACTGTATATATATATATATATATATATATATATATATATATATATATATATATATATATATATATATATATATATATATATATATGTAGATTGTCGGCCGTGGGTGTTGACGTCAATGTCTGCTTTTAATTTTACATATCGGTGATATTAAGCATTTTCGCCCATATATATATATAGCATAACTAAAAACTATATTTTATTATATATATATATATATATATATATATATATATATATATATGTGTGTGTGTGTGTGTGTGTGTGTTTGTGTGTGTGTGTGTGTATATAATTAAAATGTACTGATTTCGCAACCTTATACGGTATATTAACGCTCTGAATCGCAAAACGTAGCTTCTGATAAAACTAATGCTGATAAAATGTCTGGTAGTATTTCTTTTAAATAGCGATAAAAATAGAAGAATCTCATAGCTGAAGGATGTCGGTTAAGTTTTGCATTAGATACATTTAGATAAAAAAAAATATTTAAATACATCTTTTCTGCCTTTATCGTTATCTATGTAAATTTCTAACCAATGTTACTCCATTGATAAGACCATTGTTAGCCCAAGGAAATTTCTCAGGGAGAAAGCCTTATCTTTCTTTTGTTTTTTTGTCCTTTTTTTTTCTCATTTACTTAGCCATTATTAGTCTAATATATAAAACTGTTATTTGCATTGCTCGGACTGTTGTCCTCATTTCTATTGTCATATTAACGACGTTTCGGTCGTTGTATGGTACGGTCTTCTTCAGGTGATTGGTATTTCGTCCAGAGCATAGATTGTTCTAATTACACGTGCCATCGTCTCTTCCGAATGTTTCTGTTATCTCCTTTTAACTGAACTCTCCAAGTTACTGCCGCAGTAACCAGGTATTGAACTCACAGCTGTTTGGGTCAAGTCACTGGATCCTTACCAATGCCTTTCATCCACTGGGCCATGTGTACTTGAGGATGTCATTTATGCTATTTTCGGGCTTATAAACCTTATGCTTCAGTACGATGTTTCTTTTATCAGAACTCATATTGCAATTTTGTTGCTATTATTCTTTTTCTCCAGCACTCTGTATTACTGATTCCCATATTGTATTCATGTCTATGCTTGATCGGCTCAGGAGATTTATGTGCTGATTCCTTAAGTTTTCGTATTTTTATGTTCTCTGCCTATTATTTCAATCTCATCTTACAAGGGTCGGTAATCTCCCTTTTTTCTCCATATGTGGTCTGCTACGCCCGATTTTTCTACTTCCTCTCGTGCTGCGGCTTTACGATGTTCTTGCAGAAATAGGCTGCTCCTTTATATTAATATTGGGTTGAGCATTTCGACGAGGTGTAATGGTTAAAGCTCTTGTCTCGCTAGACCAATTACAACTGAATAGTTCGTTTCTCACTTGGTGCCTTATACTTTCGGCCTTGTACCTATCTACGAAAATCACCATGACCAACATTGTGGCTTATATATATTTCGTATAAACATTTGGATGCATACGAA
>OZ010604.1:37310702-37350702 GCA_963932145.1 Acanthosepion lycidas
AGTTAACCCCTAATTGGAGGTCTTATTCAAGAGCAGCTTTTTCTATTGAAACAAGAGTAAATGGTAATATCATCGGCATAAATACCTAGATGGGAACTGATGACATCGGGGAGATGATTGAAAAAAGTCAGAAACAGTATAGTAGTCAGAAGAGATCCTTGGGGGACACCCGCGTTCGTGTGATGGGATCTGGAAGCGAGCCCGTTCAAAACGACCTTCATTTAAGATTTGATAGGAACGACTGGATTAAATAAATGTCTTCCAAAACCTAAAAAAATTAAAAGAAACAGGAACATTTCGCAGGAAACAATGAAAATAAGTCCATATGCTGCTGATATGGATTTAAACAAAAATCAAATTGATGGACCAATAGGAAAGAAGATTAGATTACATTTAGAACGGCAATTTAAAAGATAAAAATGATCATGAAATACTTTTTTTTTTCTTATTACTAGAATAAAAACAACACTACTATCTAGTCTTCAACCAAAAAGACTATTAATTTAAACGCTTGGCTGTGTAACGTATGTTTTGGGACTGGATATTTATATTATATCATCTCTATCTAATGATACTTGATAATGGGCAATATGTACACAGAGATGTAGTTCTACAGAAGGATGTTGAGAATACTATGTCAAAAAGAACTGTAGAAGTTTTAATGAAAACGGAAACTAAAAGTACACATATATAGAATCAGGAAGAGATAGTTACAACCTCTAGGACGCATAATGAGAAAAGATAGCTTGAAGAATTTGACACTCACAGGAATTGAAGGAAATAATCGGCAAATATCGAGTAACGTCCGTAGAGAGTTTGTTTAAATAGATTGTAGAACAGGGATTGAAATAGCTAGTACGTAAATAAATATTGCCTAGAGCTACAGAGGACTGGAAGTTGTGGAAAGCTATGATCGTCTACATATTGAAGGGACACTTCACATAAGATAATATTCCAGACTCTATTTTAGATTTTGCTATTTTAATTTCCAGAATTGTGTTGTCGGAGTTAAATGTTTTGTGAACCAACTTTATCGCGACTATTGATGACATTTTTTCAGCAAGATCTTACGAGAATAGCATCATTGTGATATTTCTGTTTGGGGATTATTGATTCCTAATCCATATCTTTGTCTAAGATGGAGATTAAGGCTGACAAATCGATTTACACATGTTTGCAAACCTCGGTTTTATATTTATCCTATTCAAGGCTTTGTACAAGATTTAATTTGATTCGTCTAGAAACAACACAAAATCTGTGAGTCACATTTACTTCGAAAGGATTTATGTAAGAAACGGATCGACTGGTGATGTTTGTGTAATTTTAATGTTTCTTTAATAGTTAAGGACGGAACCAGTCAGTGGTAGCTGTGTAAATAAACATTATAATTATTCTTTGAGGATATTAAAATTACAATTAGTCGCAATCCAATATGTGAGCAAATGTTAAGTTGCATGAAGCTGCCCCTTTTAATAGAGGATGAAAAACGAGATGAAAACTGTCCGAGAAGATCGGATAACGTGAAAAAGAAAGATACACAGCAAAATACAAAAGAACATACAAAGATTATCAATTGCAGGATGGCACATTATGTTTATTAACTGGATGACATTCGCTTGATCAGACAGAATTCAGCCAACAATACAAGGGAAATTCTCTACATTTATCTATACACGAAACAATCCTTGATAAATTGATTGATCTGGACCGCATTTTCGTAATTAAAACTTGCTCGAGCCTCACTAAATTTTATGTCATAAAAAGTACATTTAATAATTAAAAAAAACAAAAAAAAACAGAGAGATGGTTAAAGGGGGATACCGCAAATTCGAAGTCAGAAAATTATTATTGATAACTCTCTCCTCCAGTTTGCGGACACTAGTTACTATATTCTTAATATTTGATATAATGCAGACATATCATAATTATAAAATCGGTCAATAATTATTTATAACTATTTATAGTGGGATTCATGCATGCAATTACAAGTAATCGATAATAATATTTTAAATTTAGAAACCATTTTATTTCATGAATTTTTAAAACTGTTTCTAATTCTTCGATTGTGTTTCAATCATTTCACCTCAGCACCTATCCTCTTTCGTCGTACCCATGAGGTGAGCCGCATCGTTTGGAAACCACTGCCCCACTTCCATGAACGAGTTGTACAGGAAAGATTTTTGAACACGCAACATTAATTACTCAATTCTGATGATACAAATAAATAATAAACAATGACCCGCGGTGGAACTTGTATATATTCTATTTTTCTGATGAAACCTTCGATAAATAGCATGTTTTGTCTGCTACCGCACACAAATTCAAATTATAAACTTCATCTATTATCTCGAAATACAGAAATTATCAGAATGTACATTTTCTTACTTTTCAATTTACATTAAACATGAGAAGCCAGCTACTTCATAAAATAAAACATGCAGTCACTATTAAATGTTTAATCCTACATTAAACAAAACTCCAAGTGTAAATGAATTCATTAAACAGAAATAGCCTTGATGAGAACGTACTACACAATGCTGCTTCAAATTTCTAACTTTATATGGAAAATATTCTGAAAAGTAAAATAAATGAACATTTAGACTGACAATAGAATAACGTCATTTAGACTTATGATCAAATAAGATGTTTTATATTTGCAGTTTAGAAATATATTCAAATAACTTGATTTAGAATTGCAATAGACCGTCAGAATATAGAAATATAATCAAATATCATAATTTCCACTTGCAATCGAATGCAATCATTTGGACACGCAATCAAATACAAGCATTTTGATTGACAATTGAATACCATCATTTAGACTTATAATCGAATGTTACATTTGCGATTTAGAAAATAGTAAAATACTATAATTTAGAATTGCAATAGAATGCCATAATTTAGAAATGTAAATACCTTGACTTGCATTAGAATCTCATCATTTAGAAAATATAATCAAGTACTATGATTTCGAATTGCAATAGAATGTCACTATTTAGCCTTACAACGATATTAAATAATTTATCCTTGTAAATGAATAGAATCAGGTAGACTAGTAATTGAACAGCGTTCCAATCAGATAAGAATGTTGTCTTGCAATCCTATTCTATCTTTTATAATTGTCACCAATTCTGCAACACTGATTAGTAGTCGAATGAAAAACAAGGCATTTTGTACAACAGTTAATTTTTTCTTTGATTAGATTTCGATTTTCGATAATTAAATTCAGTAAGCAAGACTCCGCTGTTAATAATAATGGAAATGAATTTGATTTCGTATGAAGCGTTTTGGGAATTATTTAACAAATCTCGTCTCGTATCGCGAAAAAAAAAAAACTGTTTAGAAAAATTGTACTATAAATGGAAGATGAACTAACATAATTTTCAATTTCTTATTTCTCTTTTCGATATGTTAAATGCAGCAACGTGGAAGCTATGTGTTTAACACAGGACATGAACTATCCCGTCTTGCCAGAATTTATTTTTTGTCAGTGAGGATTGAATTCACTACAAATGAATAATATTATTTACATTATTCGGACACTTCGCAGATATCTCCCCCGTATAAGACATCCCGCCATAGAGGAGAACATGACTAAAGACTGTGTGCACGATATCCCGTGCGGAAAGAAATATAAAGGGGAGACAGGTCGCCCCCACCTTAAGGTAAGGCTTCAAGAACGCCAAATAGCTGTAATACGAGGGGAAGTGGAAACATCAGGCGTGACTGATCTCATATGGCGAGGTCATCGCCCTCTATGGGATCCGGATGAGGTCATAGATAAAAAACACCATCGGAAAATTCGTAAACTTAAGGAATCAGCACATATGCTAGGCCACAAAAATCTCTTGAGCTGACCAAGCATAGAAATGAATACAATATGGGAACCAGTAATAATGAGTGCCAGAGAAAAGCGATAATAACAGCAAAATTGCAATATGAGTACTGGTAAAAACGGTTGGTGAAACATTAGGTTTATAATACCCAGCAATCACTACACAGATGTCCTCAAGGACACATGGCACAGTGGTTAAAGGCGTTAGTTAGAGTGTGAGTTCAATACCCAGTTCAGGCAGTGGATAACTTTCAGAGGGAAATTAACAGGAGATAACTGATAACTGACATCCATTAAAACATGGTACGTGGAACTAGAACAGTCTACCCGAGTGAGCGAAATAAAGGGTTCAGTTCGATATTCCAAGGTCGGGGCGTACAACTATCTCTCTCTCTCTCTCTTTCTATATATATATATATATATATATATATATATATATACACACACACACATATATATATATATATATATATACACACACATATATATATATATACACACACACACACACATATATATATTACCTATATATATATGTATGTATGTATATATATATATATATATATATATATATATATATATATATATATATATATATATATAGGTAAGATAAGATCAAATGGTGTATAAATTCCACCGTCCATGTCATTTAATTTAAAAAAGGGGTCAGTACAGAGTAGATCTAAATATTATTATTTATTATCGGAGATTAAAACAAAAACATTTTAAAAATCACTACACAAAAGCAATCGTGTTTCAACACTACAAATGTATTTTCTAGGGCGATGGTAAATTATTGGTGAATGAACGATTAATTTCAAAAGCAAATATGAAGCTTACGTTAAAACCCGAGCCAAATGAAGAAATTTATATAGGTCATGGCATGAAGTTGTCTACATAGAAATCCTAGACAATTTCGTTTAAAACTGATACAAATGACTACATTATTTCGTAAAATTTAGAAGTGCGACGTTCAAATTTCACAGGAAGTTAAGGGGAAAAGGGTAGGGGGATAATTGCGCATAATTTTAACTAGCTATTTCCTCGGCCATCTTCCTACATAGAACATAGGATTTTGTTAATGATGTATTCGAAGCTTATATGAAAGACAATGCTAACCCAATATATGTATTCACCCTAACTCTAAACACCCCTTTATCTCCAATCAAACATATACCTTCACCTGTAGAATGTAGGATTAGCAACAACTCATCTAACAATAAATATAACAGTTTTTTATAATACTGCTTTAAAAATAGTGGTTACAAGTACGCAGAAATCAAGTATAGAAAACATGATAATAGCGATCTAAGGAAAACAAATAGGAATAGGAAACTCATTTGGTATACAAACCCTTTTAATGAAATGGTCAGTACTATGTTAAACCAGCAGTTCATCCTCATCCGCAGAAGGTGACAAGACACTGAAAATTAATTTATTTTTACAAATATGCGTTCTGGTATATATCCTGCTAACTTGATTTAGTTTTACTATAACTTTGCTTTTGCTATTAGGAAAGCAATAACAGATCATCAGTCAGAAAAGGTGAAATATAGATAGTACCTTGACACAAATTTAGTACGATTAGGTCCTAAAGGGCGTTTTCCACTGTGTTATTAATTTTCTTAATGTGTATATATATATATATATATATATATATATATATATATATATATATATATATATATATATATATATATATATGTGTGTGTGTGTGTGAGAGAGAGAGAAAGGGATATATATAGAGAGAGAGAGGGAGAGAGAGAGAAGGAGAGAGAGAGAAGGAGAGAGAGTGACTCTGTGTGTTTGTGCGTGTACACATGTTTGCGTATGTGTGCGCGCATGTACATATGTGTAAAGAAAACTATTGGTAAATCCACAATGAAAAAAACGTATGCACGCTAAGCTAACCAATGAATAAACACGAAAAGAACAAAGGAAAACGAAAAAAATCTAATATTAAAAGAAAACAAAAATATAAAAACAGACAAGCGCCTATGCCAAAAAGAAATTAGACTAAAACAGACCAGTAAGACAAATAAACCAATCTGCAGTCAGGGATTCAGATTTAAATAGCTACAGCGGTTCTTGTCCTTTGACGATATGAACGATTTTGATCTAAGTACTTGAGTGGTATTTGGTGTATTAGTGTATTTGTGTGTATGTGCGTGTGTGCGAAATGATATAAATAAAATTAAATATAATAAACTGGAAGATAGAGAGATAGAATGAGAGAATAGAAGACATTTTCCCTGGTGATGTGAAAGTGAAGAATCTCTCACGTACATATTTGCTGAAAGCGTATCCAAATGTAAACAAATGACGTCGCACATTATAATGATATTGCGTTGTGTACGGTTTAGGTGCTTTAGCTAATAGAAATGCATGGAAGCGGATCGCTATGTTTAGATTTAATGATTGTAGCTTTATTGATGAAGAATACTCAAGTAGACTCTCACTACAGATAACGACACTGACAGAGAAAAACTATCATTACCCAATGCGGGATTTGACATAAACACTAAATTTATCAAAATCCACCATCTATGAGCACTTAGTGATGCTTAGGTACTCAAATCGCTGCGATGTTTGTGAACGACAGGATCTGAGTGACAAGAATATTTTGGATCGTATTTCATCTGTGGTTTGCTATACAAACGCAAGGAAAATGCACCCTTTTTGAGGCAAATTATGACGGGTGATGAGAAACGGATAGTTTACAATAATATTCAGCGACAAAGATCCTGGGGTAAGTGACATGGGCCAACTTTAAGCATTTCAAGTGCAGGTCTTCCTACAAAAGTCATGCTGTGTATCAATTTGGATTAGTAAGGAAACCTGTAGTGTGAGCTTCGGCCAAGTAACCAATCAATTAATTCTGGCAAGTTAAAGGCAGTTATTCAAGAAAAACACCTTGAATTCGCGAACAGGAAAGTGTTGTTTTCAATCAGAATAGTGATGGCAATTTGGCGAAAATTGTTGCAGCTTGGCTGAGATGTGTTCTCTCACACGCCAGTTTCACCAGAATCTGCTCGTTTGGATTTTCATTTGCAAAATAATATGAGTGATAAAATTTTAATTCTTTGGATGACATGAAAATAAACCTTTAATGAGTTCTTTTCCGCGAAACCACCGACATTCTAGGAAGATGGTATTTTTAAGGAAAAATAGAGAAAGGTTGTGCAACAAAATGGTTCATATTTATTTGAATAAATATTTAATGGGATAATTTTGTTTTGTGCTTTAATTTCCCTTAAAAATCAGCATGAACTTTCCGGACAATCCAATAATAAACTTGATTGATAATTTTCACAAATAACAACATACAATGCGACACAAATTTTAATTTGGTATATAAGGAAGATACTGGTCTTCCCACCATTAACTTACCTTGTAGCATTCACTAACCCAACGTAAAGACCTATTTATAACTGTGGTCCGATAAAAAAAAAAAAAAGTTTTTGAGTGCTTCTTAAAATGCTCCCAATTATTTTATGGTATGAAATACATTTATATATTTTTTCAATATTAACTGAAGGCTTATTATCGTCAGAATGTTTTTTAGATAATAATGTTTCAGTGGTAGAAGTCTTACTAATTAACCCATAGCTTGGAGAGAAAAGGTAATTTCTTAGCTTTCCCAATGGTGTTTGTGTCGATGTCAATATGACGAACGCAACGGGAATTGGAATTCGGCTCTCTGATTAACCATTTAGTGTCATTATCCATTATACGATCTCCCCATCCAAGCTTACAGCACCAGGTATTTGCAATTGATCTTACATATGGTACTGCCCAGGTTCGACGTTCTTTGCCTTCTCTGATCGTACGGGAACATTTGTTTCAACGTGATGCGGACGTAAGCCTGTGCCAACGACGGGCATTCATCTAACATGTAACAGTAATCGATAGTAACCGAGCTAAAATTACATGAAAAGGAATATATGAAACCCTATAATAAATGGTTAGTAAGTTTTCCGGATATATATTAATTTATTCTTAAAATATCTAAAAGAGTCAAATAAATGATGCCGATTACTGATACCAAATTCTGGCGAAGTTACAATTTTTAAGAATACTAATTTAAACTAACAATTTATTCCCCTTTCATTTTTTTTTTAAAATTTGAACCAAGGGATACAGAAACATGTGTCAACACAAAGGATTGCCGACAGAACAAGTAAGGAAAATCTTGTTGGTTGCGCCTAAAGTAAAATATGGTAGAACGTTCCCGGATGCTGTAAAGTGCATCCTTAAGAATGTGAATAAAGATGATGGCGTTTTCCTAAAATAATACAATTTCTATACAGTGTACTGGAAAACAATCTTTGTTTCAATATGTTGGCATTATTTGCCAAAGTCCCGGTGGCGTTAAAAATAAGTAATGGCCGCACTAAATATTAAGACAATATTTATATTTTCCTTGCTTTTGGGGCTTACGGTCAAATGACCTGAAAAACATCGTTTCTCGTTCTAGCATAAAAGTTAATCAATGTCGAGTTGGATCAATACTTTGATGGGAGAGCGCTTCTGAACACCAGAGACTGTAAAGGAGCAATTATAATCTGAAATATGTTACGACTTTAAATAAACACCAAAAGGCTGATGAACAATAAAAAAAAAATCAAATGAATTATTCTGTTGTTTGCTGTTTACAGTATTTGTAATTGTTTTGTCCTTAACACCATTTCATACATGTAAAATATATTTTTATTCAAATACCTGTGAGCAGTACACTCGATAGAGTCCGACGAATAATAGGCATTTGAGCAAAAACAAAATCTTTTATTATTACTCTAGAAGCCACTAAAGATCTTAAAAAAGGATGGGGTGGGGAATCCACATTAATTTAACGTTTCTTTCAAGTAGTGATGTAAGTTCGGCCATTTCAAAATCTTAGATCAATTCTCATAGAAGTAAGGATGTTTTTTATTTAACAATTTAAATGTATTTAAAGAGTTATTTTCCAGAAATTTAACATTCAGACCCACAAAATATGAAAAATGCCTGTCTTGTTATCTCGATTGCAATACAATTTGCTTCTTCTTGCATAACAGTCCATTTGTTAAAAGTACGCTATTACATACCACATTTATTTTGTCATAAAATAATATTGACACATGCACTATATATATATATATATATATATATATATATATATATATATATATATATATATATATATATATATATATATATATATATATATATATATATAATGTATGGTAAGATGGATAAATTGCGGTCATTTTATATATTTTTTGATTTTGTCGGCAGCACATTATGGTAAGGTCAGTTGGACACTGGCTGTGAGAAAAAGAACATTAATCCAGCAATAAGTTTCTATCAACTAATGTAACTATACAAGTCCTTGTGAAATTGGCATTTAGTGTCCTTGCTGAAAAGATGTTTACTCGATCGTTAAGTGTTACTTTTGCAATAACAGATTGATGAGTAGATCATTCCACTATTGGTGTTTACAGTCATGTAGCGTTAAAACACCGGTTACCGTACCATCACCGAAGGTAAGCAACGTCGAGCCTCCTAGATTGGTTACTGTTTGAAAATACCAGATGCTGTAAGCTTGGATGTGCGGGTGGCGTAAACGATAATGACTCGGAATTGGAAGCCGGAGAGCCGAGTTCCAATTCCGGTTGGATTCATTATATTCAGTTAAGCGAAAATACCCTTGGGGAAAATATAAATACACCTCTTATTTCTCTAGCTATGTATGAATTAGTAAGACTTGTACCATTAAACCATTCTTATCTAAATAAACAACCTTACAATCTAAAAATAAGAATTTCTTTCACAACCAATGATACGAATACAATTACCAATGCCAGTATTTAGCCACTAAAAGCATTCTTACCTGGAGTTAAATTAATTCGACTAGCAATAAAATGTCAAACAAAATTTTTCGGGATGTTCTGGGAAATTTAGTCATGATATATTTTCTAAAACGTATATTTTAAAAAATAGCAAAAAACCTCTTATTTTAAAAGAATTGATGTTATCTTCCATTATTAAAAAAATCTGGTTTATTTAGTTCTCCTGTGAAATTCCAAATTTGCAAGGTGAAACATCTCCGGGTGTCCAGACTTAAAGGATAAAAATGTAAAGTTTCATCGACGATGAAGAGTTTTATCACGATACTATCGGAAAAGAAAAGCCTAGAGAAAACTGGACAGCATCAGACAATAAAATGCTTCCCTCCCACAACCTGTCTGATGGACAAGTATATACAACTATTAGACCAATCATGGTTACACAAAAACGCCAAAATGGGAGAGGAAAGAATGAATGAAGAAATTAAAGAACGAAAAAAAAATCGAAAGAAACAGTGGAAGAAAAATAAGAGAAAGTCAAGTAATAAAGGAAAAGGCAAGAATAAATGTAGTATCATGGCTGTCCATTCTCTTGTCTCAGGGGAAGTTTTCTTCATTCGTTCGATTTTCTTCACACCCCATTATTAGACTCACCGATTGGTTTTGAAGCGATCAGAGTATCACTTAGCGAGAAATGTCTAAAGATTTTCCCCGGGGACTCTGATTCTATTTATTTCGTTAAAGTCTCTCGAAAAAATGTTTTGACAAGTGAATCTCTTGACTGGAAAAAATATCAAAAGAAGACGTCCTCTGACTTTGAAAAGAGAATGTATTGTACCATATGTATATGTAAGATTCTTTCTCTTCCTATGTGAATCTACTTGTATGTGGCTACAAGTTTACATGGTTCATATGTTTAAGCACGACACACACTTGGGGATGAATTTGTGAGTGGACGAGCAAAGTAGAATGCACAAGTGTGTGCACTGACATTTCAGAGATAGTTGTAGGTCATGAATACTTTTTATATTACAAATTGGAATACAAAATAAACATATCTGTACTGAAAATACTCGGCCAGTTCAAGAAGTTTCTCCTGCAAAAAGTTAGAAATTTGATCAAATTTGGAGAATGGGTCAAGGAGAGCTAGTAATTTTTTAATGTCTACATAGATTATCATGTTTTTGAATGTCTACGATGTTATCGCTCCGGAGGGTCAAGATATGTTACTCATCTTGATCCTGAGGGGCATTAATGTCGCCCAACTTCTAACTGGTGGAAATAACAGTCGTGAACATTTTTTTTTTATTTATTGCTAATAATTATTGCTCTAGCTATCTATTGAACACTTGACAAAATTCTGCTCATATTAAATTGCATAATTATAAAGTGTTATTTTTATATATATTATGAGATATATAAAAACCAAAAATACTTTGTCAATACTAAACAAAAATATGACCTAAAATATGAAAGAAGAATTTATTCGATCGCCTGAAATAATTGTGACAAAAATATCAGGTCATCCCATAAGTTGTGTCCAAATTTTAACTTTTTGTCAAAATGAACGAAATTTAAAGAGTATTTTATAATATCTAATGGAGCTGAACATTGTTTTTGTTTATGCGCCCGTCTCTACAGATGTTCTTTCATGCGCGTGGGTCTGTCTGCGCGGATGTGCGTAAGTGTCAGGTGTCGCGATAATCTGTCCTTTTAATTTTTTTTTTCACTTTACATTTGCTCTTTAGCCTTCTTTCATTTTGTTTCTTTTTCTTTTTCTTTCGACCGATGCCGCTTTTGTCACGATCTGTTCCAACTCTACACATATCAGCGATTTTTATTTTGGGGCGCTTTTTTAACTCTAGTGAAGTTGTATTTCATTTTTGATGTAAATAATTAATATTAAGGTTTAAATGGTATATATATATATATATATATATATATGATACTAATGATATTAATGTTTGAATGGTAAATATTAGTTGTATATTTAGGCAGCAATCCTTCGTTTATGTATGTTTCATTAAAAACGACAGGTAAGGTACTACGGTTAAGCTTTTTATTTAATTTTTCTTGTGTTCGAACAAGAGCTTTCTTTTCTGGACAAAGGGTGTGTAAGAACTGTCCAAATGTTTTATATTTCCGAGCGCTTTCGGCTATACCTTTAGCCATTATCAAGAATAATTCGATTTTTCAGCTTAATTGAGTGTGTGCGTTATGTGTTTGATAGGGATGTTTTTAATTTTCGAATACGGTTAGCACATTGTGGCTTTGTTCGTAATTAATATTGTTAAGGGTTGACTTTTTCTTTTTTATTATTAAAGCTTCCATTATTTTTAATCTTTTATTTTTTTGCAGGTGGATGCAGTTAATATATTTGTGCTTTCTACTAGTATGATTCTAATGGAGTCTGGTAGATTTGTATGTGTGTTTAAATGGATTCTAATGGAGGTGTGATCAGACAGGTGTAACGTAAGACGTCTGGATAAGCGTGTAGTTGTGTAACCGATGTAATTATTATGAGTCCGGTTTGATCAGGAACACAAGAAAAATCAAATAAAAGGCTTAACGGTAGTACCTTGTCTGTCGTTTTTAATGAAACATGCATATATATATATATATATATATATATATATATATATATATATATATATATATATATATGAAAATATACTAATATATCTTCACTGGGCTATTATTTCGTTTTTCAATTTGGTTTAGTGGTCTCATTAGTATTAATTATAGGAAGTTAAATTTATTTATTATTGTTATGATTTATGTGTATATGTCTGTATTTTTAAGCTTATACGCACACACCTATGCTCGGACATATTTAGGTACACGTAAACGCCCATATATACACATGAAGGTGTGTACACGTATACAATTACACTTACGTCTGTGCTTTGCTATTAATAAACAATTTTTAAATGGAGAAGTTATTTATTTCCTTCTATTTTAGGGTATTAATTATGGTTGATTCGGTCAATAGAATTTGTTTTGACATTGATACACACACAATTTGTTCTTTGGTATTTATACACGCACATACATACACAAACACAGAGAGACATACACACACACACACACACACACACATATATATATATATATATATATATATATATTCTCGCACACGCAACGCACGAACTCGGCACAGACGGACATATATGTAATAGTTAAATAGTGTATATGTATTTAAAATAAGTTCATGATTATATCATATGTTGGCCTTATTTAAGTTTCATATTTATTTAATGGTTTGTAGTTTATTTGTTATTGCCCTGATCTTATATATTGAGGTATTAATTATTGAGCATATGTATACATTTACATATAGATATACCCATACGCGTATAGGTAAATCGAATGTAACTCCCAATATATATATATATATATATATATATATATATATATATATATATATATATATATATACATGCACATACACACACACACACATATATATATATATATATATATATATACATATATATATATATATATATATATATATTTATTTAAAAATATGATTCCAAAACTACCTAAGAGTTCTCATGTTTTAAAACAAGAGCCGAAAACTTCAATATAATTATTTGAATTAAATTGAATTAAAGTACTAAGCTCTGTTTCATCTTCAAGCGAAATTTTTACTGGAATAACTTATTCCTGAAATTTACGCGTTTATTTTTCTGAAAGGGTTTTGTGTATATAAAAAACTGTCGTAAGTCGGTAACATTGACGACTTCATAAAGTGTTATCTTTATTTTTTATTTTTCATTTATTTTTTTATTTTTTTTAATTTATTTTTTCATAGGGCATTTAAACTATTTATTTAGATTATGGAATTTAAAAATTATTTTATTGTTTGTTTTTATGGTAATTATTTAATGCGAAAATTTGATGATGTCGGCAAAAAACCGTTAACTCCTGTCTATTGTTTCATAAGAACTCTTATGTAGCGTGTTGGAATCATATTTTTAAATAAATAATTATATTTATGCTCTACTTTTGTATCGAGCACTATTTAAAAAAAATAATAACAAAAATACTAAAGAACTTTGGATTATTTACCTAACGAGTTCTTTCCTATTATATATATATATTTTTACACATATATATGTATATATATATGTATATTTATATTTAAATAAAAAGTAAGAAGAGTAAGATATGTAATCCGATGTTCTTACTGATATTTTTATTTTTTACAAAATAGTGCTCAATCAAAAAAATCTTTAAGTATACAAATAGAAAAAATGCTGTAAGAAATTTTGCCGTTAACAATAAAAAATTTTTCAAACCACACTCCAAAAAAAAAAAAAAAACCCAGACGACATAAATTTACGGATGTTAGAACTCGTTGAAAAATACATCCCCACGCGTACCTAAACTTAACCCCTTTTTCGAACGTAACAAATAACTGATACAACAAAAGTTAATAAAAATGAACACGCTACCAGCCCTTGTCTGAATGATTGAATTTCCTTGGCAACCGTAAATTATAGTAGTTAAAACTCAACGAATTTAAAAAAATAAGTTACTCCAAAATTCACTTGAGGATGAAATGTAACTAATGTTTTTAATTTAATTACAAAATTAAATTTAAAGTTTTTAGCTTCCATTTTTGAAACATGGTTATTACTGTGTAGCGAAAAACATATTTTAAATCAGTTAATTTATAATATATATATATATATACATATACATATATATATATATATATATTATCAATTAACTGATTTATTATATATATATATATATATATATATATATATATATATATATATATATATATATCGTCATAAAATTGAAAGTAACTCCGAAGGAAATGCTTTGGTGTAGGAAATTTTTAACTGTATATTCATGAATATGAACTGGACATTATTATTCCATTAAACATGTTTGAATGAAGATATGATGCTTAATATATATTTAATATATATATATATAAAGAGAGAGAGATTATTTGTATATTGCCGTTTGACGACTGCTCCTATCGCTATATTTTGAATAAAATTTATGACTTGCTTAAATGTAAATTCTGGTCTTGTTGGTATTTAGATGATGATAAAAGCAAAATAACATTTTGCATGTGGAAATTAAATAATAAATGTACTGTCGGTGATTCAGTTAGTTTTGTTAAACCAATTCTCATACTATTTGATTCATAATCAAATTAAAAAAAAACAAAAAAACATTCAACTGAAAAAAAACTTTCCTTTTTCAAAATGGAAATAATAACAAATTATAACCCAGTTAATGCGTATTCAGGCCACGCCCTTTACTTTTGAGCTAAACTTTAACTTCCAAGTTGTGTATCTGATGTTAAAAATAATAAAAAAATACACAATAAAGACAGAAAAAAATCATTAAGAACAATGTTCATGTTGATATTTACAAAAAATAATAATTATCTCACGAAGAATAGTGGCACGTTGTCGTATAATAAAAACAACATTAATATTTACGCTTTTATTTTTATTATCCTTAGCATTATGAAAAGCTCGTAAGAAAATACAAAGTGATTGTTACAACGAAGTTGAACCATTCATTTATTGTTAGTATTGCTGATTTTTCAATACTTCTTTTGCTGAAAATTCGTGACGAGCAATTTCCAGGCATGAAAAATCAGATAATTCAATCGCAAAATCGCTGTTGCAAAACAAAAAAAAAAAAAAAAAAAACAGCAAAGAAAAGTAATTGCTGATTATTACGCAAGCAAGCTGTATGCAAATGGTGACCTTAAAACGGTTCAATTCTTTCTTTCAATCAGTGAAAACTATTGAATTCAGAAAATGAGCGAAAAATCTTTCAAACACCTTTGAAACAACAAAACGAAAAGAAAATGACTAAAACTAGCAATGATAAAACAAAGCTGTCTAAAATGCATTCACACATATAACTGGGTTTGTACAAGTTCAATATTTTTATATGTTAAGTAAATTAGAAATTCAAACAGCTAGCTGAACCTCAGAAAATGTTGTAATCTTCCGCCCAAAATACCAGTGAGGCTACATTGAAATTGCAATAATCCATATTTATTTAAATGTGCAAATACGCCACGTCTTTGGATAGATATGCCAACATGACCTTTGTCGGAGAGATGATTTTACTAACATTGATGTCAATATTAAAAGGAACCCTAAATACACAAGGACGTGGACTAGGCATTGCGGGCATAGACTGTAGGGAGTAATTCTTTAAATCAGGCTACAGTTGGATTAAACTTCTAGATACGATGGTTAATCAGATCTTGGAATTACTCGTTCTCAGTAAATAATATCAATTCTATCCGAACTCCGGTGACTAATGTGGTCGTGCAGGTGGCACAATAGATGTGCGAATCGGAATTAGAAATCGGTGAGCCGAGGCCGAATTCTAGTCGGTATCGTTACATTTACTTAGGCGCAAATACACTTGTGAAATGTATGAACTCTCTTCCCCTAAGCGTTTGGTTGAATAGTAAATTTTCTATCTGGAATAATCATTGATGTTCGCAGCAATTGGTAATGCAATATTCATTCGCAAAAGAAAAATAATTATTCTAACAATCCCCAAATATGTTTTGGCCTTAAATGATCGGTACAACAAACCAAAAAAACCACTACCACTAGCCTACAACATGAAAGTTTCGAAAACAAAAATAGCCAATGATAGCTAATTAACGGGCCCTAGAAATAAAAATGATATTCAACTTTTCTGATTGGCTCTAGGTTTTGTGATACAGTACTAGTATGAGACGAATACTTCACGAAATTGTTGTCCTTGCCTGATAAATTAAATATAATAAGGTGATCAGGAGAACAATAATTATTCTTTTAATAAACTAATTATTATTTTCCTTCCACGCAGGTTTTCACACGTCAGGAACCCACTCCAAAGTTTGTAAAAGAAATTTTTGATTGTATCCATGATTATACATTTAACAGCGTCTACCGTAAACTTAACTAAAAAATGAAGGATCCAAAATTTGTTACCTTGCAAAAGTATTTTTGATACATCCTTTCTCTCTCTATCTCTCTCTCTCTCTCTCTCTGTATATATATATATATATATATATATATATATATATATATATATATATATATATATATTAATTTCAATAAAGGTGCAATTAATTTATAAATTCATGAATCATTCATACAAAAAACAAATACAGAGGTTAATGATTTAAGTGGCGAGAATCCATCGTCGCAAACAATTCAAATAACATACATAAACCCCGAACCTGTACATGAATGATATGATCCTTCTTTTATAAATTTCAGTTGCATAAGGTCTTTTTTATTTTTACAAGCTTTCGTCTGTTCCTACAGACATCCTCAGGTATGGAAATAGATTTTGTTCCTGTTTTTACTCTCAGTAACAAGAACAAAATCTATTTCCATACCTGAGGATGTCTGTACGAACAAACGAAAGCTTGTAAAAATAAAAAAAAGACCTTATGCAACTGAAATTTATAAATGAGGATCATATCATTCATGTACAGGTTCGGGGTTTATGTATCTCATTTGAATTGTTTGCGACGATGGATTCTCGCCAATTAAATCATTAACCTCTGTATTTGTTTTTTGTATGAATGATACATGAATTTATATATATATATATATATATATATATATATATATATATATATATATATATATATATATATATATATATATATATATATAACCAATTCACCCCCAACACGGTGAATATGAAAGAGAATCAGGAGAACTTAGAAGGAACCAGAAACCTTATCCTGAACAAGAAAAAGGATATACACCTTTACTCCTATTAAAAAGACCGAGGCCGAGTGTGAAGCATAAATTACAAAAATTACACTACCCACCAATTTCTAATCCCATTTTTTTTCTCATTTCGTTGTTGGAAGATTTACCTGATGATCCTGAATCCTTAAAAAAGGATTTAGGTGAAATAAATTATCGTAATGGTACATTAAAGTGATTTGTTTTTCATTACATATTTATATATATATATATATATATATATATATATATATATATATATATATATATATATATATATAAAGATTTGTTTAAAGACTAACGAAAAATTCTTTTAAGAGTTTTTAAAATACTTTTCTATATTTTGGAATATTTTTCTGTTTTCCGGTGTCATATTTAAATGTAAATATTTCAACACCTGAGAACATACGCTATTCATTAGCCATTATTAAAAAACTTCTGTTCTTTTTTATGTCGGTTCCATAATTTTCAAATATTACATCGTTGTATCTTCCCATCATTTTATTAATACAATATATATTAGTACTTTATATATTGTCCTTAAAAGTGAAAGCATTATATTTTGATACTGGTTTGTTTACTTTTAGGATTAATGTTTCCATCGTTTGTCTTCATTTTTACGGTTGGTTTGATATTTTGATTTTTGTGTTATTGGTAAGGATTTATCAGATTGTTTGTGCCTTTGCTGTGTTGCCTGTTAACATACTATAATATATAAGTATATATAAAAGCACAAAAAATTCTTGTAACAAATATAAACGAGTGGAACAGGTTATTTCTGGAACATGACGTTTTTATGGCAAACAGTGTTAGAAATTATAGAAAAAGCTATAACTTTAGTAGTAGTCGTTATAATAAAATTAAATCTTCATTTATTTTTTCGCGGACATTTCATCCACTCGCCAAGAAACTTGGTTCTAACAATAAATGGTGGAAAGACTATGAACAGAACAATGTTTTATGCAAAATAGAAACTACAAAGAAACTGATAATTACATTCGAAAAGAGACAGAAAAAGAAGAAAAATGTTGTGGAGAATTTAACACGACAAGGGCACACTGAAATCGAGCGAATCAGGTTGAAAGAATGTATAATTTATTCAACGAGTTTCCGTGAATGAATAACACAGCCAAGTCAAGTAGGGAATACAAAAGATGAAAAATTAATTATAGCAACAAATTATGGAGTTTCATGAGCGACTATATCCTGATGGGACATAATATATGAGATGTATTACTTAGAAAAGCTTTTATTTCTATTCACTGAAAATCAGGAAATTTGAACCGAAAATTGACTTCATTTCGAAATTGTTCACTGTTTTTCTTCGTTATCCAATTCGTTTTTGTTATAAGTGAGAATTTCTTTCCAGTTTCGTAAAAGACATATTCTTTATGTATTATTAATTATGAACATTTTCTGTTTTATTGTGTTGTAGAAGAGATGAACAGATAAAATCGTAGCTACAATCTTCATGGTAATAAAAGTATTGCAGACTTTCCTTTAAGGGTTATTCATTTGCTAATGGATTTTGCCACCAATAACTAAAGTAATTTTAAGGACTTGTCGTTTACAAAAATGCATCGGCAATAGATAGATTCCTCTCAATATTAATTGCTGGTTATTTCGGATAAATATGACCACATTCTCATGGAAGAACTAGATGCAATAAAAATGGTATCAGCGAATATGAATTTAAGTGAACATATCTGGAGTATTTTCGATTGTCGAGAAATAAATGTCCAGAAAAACTTCTCCACCCCACCAAAAAAAACCCTTCTTACTGCTTTTAAATATGGCCCGATCTGATATCCTAATAGAAATCTTCGATCTGGTATAAGTGATACTTTAATTTGCTCAGAAAATTTAACAGTTTTTAATTTCTATAATGAAATATTCCTGATTTCTGTTTCCATTTGCTTCATATTAAATTCTCTTTTTGTTTTAATGTTTTCACAATTTTACGACCGCATCTCCCTTTGACCTTCTATAGTGGTCTTTTGTGCTCTTGAATACCGTTGAATTTATTCTTACAGCTCGCACATATTCTTGCCATCGACGCACCTGCAACGTCTATTTTGGTGTCATCTGTGTCACATACTATACTTACATAATTACCTCACGTAAAGTGGATATATGAAAGGAATTCAAATTTACAAATTAAAAAGAAAATCTGATTTTTTTCCTTAGGCGCCTTTGTCAATTACTAGTAGAATTGATTCGTTCCTTTGATCACAGGTAAAATCCCGCTGTTGTGTTTTAACACGTAATCAGTATTGATACAATCAACTGACGAGATGTTGATAAACTCGTAAACGGATTCTTTGATGAAATTGAAACAACAGAATTGCTTTACTTATTTTGACTACAGATAATCAACTCTATAGCATCTCGGCAGACATTATTATCGGGGACGGTACAGGAACAGTATGACCAATGCGAGCATTAGGTAAAAGACTAAGAAAGAACAGTAGTCATTGCAATGGAATTAGCCCCCACCCCAAAAGTTAGTATATATCACAGAATATTGGTTTATACATTACATAAAAAGTTCGCAGTAATACACTCAAGATTGTACCCCGAGACAATGACCTAATAGATTAAAGCGTTTCTGTCAATTTAGTAACATAGTAATTGTACGTTTAATCTCTGTCACGGGTAGTACTGAGTTAGATTCAGCAGTATTAACTATGTAGTAGTAAATGAGAAATACTAATTGAGAAGTACTAAATGAGAAGTACTAGATAAGAACTAAACGAGATATCGCTAGACATGGTCAGCAGAATGAGAATACTCTGCCAACGCAGATTAAACAAAGTGTTCATTTCGAAATTCCTTAAAGCTTACGTTTATCGACAAACTGTTGACGAAATCCGGTGAGCACAACGTCATGAGAATAACAGAAATAACCTTAATAATAACGACAGAATTATTTTCAATTTAGATATTGTGACCCCCAAACACATCATTGTGCTAGGATCAAATTCTTTATCCTTGGAAATTTGCTTTTGATAATAGTGTTATTTTATATTATGTCCGTGCTGATCATTCATGTAAGCGTAGAATGGCAGTTATCAGAAAATACGATTGGCGCGTCGAGATCAAAATTCTGTCCAGATTGTTGCGTTTGATTTCGTATAAATTCTCTTGAGAAAGGCATGAATCCATCTGTGCTATCTAAGGGTTAAAATACGGGAAAACGCAGCTCTCTAGTATTGGTTGGCAAGAAGTCTAAAAGAATTTAATTTCTGGATTCAAAACCCGTTGGGGGAGGGACCGACCGATATATCCACTAAAAGCACAAAACCATACTAGTAACGCTTAGTATGATTAGGTTGTGGCACAATATAACACGTTTTTACAAATAATTAGACATTCATATATTTTCTTTACATATTAGATATGACCCATCTCACCATAATATTTGCCGTTCGAGCAGTTAGAGCAATGATTTCGCTTTTTTATAATGGCTAAAATTTGCAATATTCGGCAAGCCAACATACAAGAGGAATTAGTGATGTATTGTAGCGGTAACCAGAAATTGTTATGTAGATATATGTAGATTTATACATCAACCTATCGAATTAAAGAGTTTCTATGATTTTCATCAATCAATCAGGTTTTAGGCTTCATTTTAGCACAAAACTGTTTTGTTAAAGTTGATAAAATACACAACACTGTAAACGGGAAGATGATATTTTACTGTAAATCTCGAGAGACATTATAGAAAGCTCATTTAGCCCATTTTCCTAGTTTTAATTTTGGTGTCGCACTTAGCAACTATTTCCATTAACACAATACTAATATAATTTGAGAATTTTTTTGTTTTCATTTCTATTCTCGATGACAGTAATTTAAAATATTCCTTGGGTATTTGTCTTGGCACATGATAATTACAATAAAGACATAATAAATGTAAATATTTTGTGCGCTTCTCGAGTTATATTTTTCGTTTTTTCGTTATCTAGGTCTATATGAAATCTTTAGCTTTGGGAAAATATCACTTGAACAAGAGAAGTCAGATATGATTAATATGCATATACATGTTATACAGTGAAAGTCTTCTTTGTCTCGTGTCCTATCAGGGCGTAGGCGCTCATGGCTCTCCACAACCTCCTGTTCTTTACAAGTCTTAATAATGTTGTCTTTATACACCTCTCTTAAACCTTTCTTCACCAATCATTTACTCAAGCTTGCTAGCTAGCGTTGTCTTCCTCTGGCCCTTTTGCCTTAAATCAAACCCACTGGTATTAAGTTGTCCATTTTCCTCATTATGTGTCCCAGACAATCTTTTTCTGATTTTAAGTATAATTTCCCATTTTTTCCATTCCCTACCACCATTTTTTTACATCTTCATTCTATGGTATTTTCAGCTATGAAAAGTTTTAGCTTGTAACCGAATATTAGATGATGAATAGAGACAGTCTTCTATCAGTATTAACTTGAGAACGCCAAGGTAAGAATTTTCTTTTAATGTCAAATAATAATAATAATAATAATAAGGTGTATTTTGTTTTATAGAGACTGTGTAGTTCATCTTATCATTGTCTTCAAAACGACTGCCATTGAAATCCATCTTTAGTTGAGGAACAACTGTAAGTTACAGAGAGTAAGGTCTGAACTTTAGGAAGGGTGAGAAACAGTTTTGATGGCCATCAACTATCTCCCTGTTGTCAGCAAGGCGTCTTTCCTTCTGTTCATCATTGAGCATCCCGTGAACAAATTTCGCATAAATTTTGCGCATGTTCAAGTCTTCATGAATAATTCTGTATACAGTTGTCACAAAAACCTCCAAACTGCATGCTTATTATCGTTAGAGACACATGGCGAGATCTTCGTCCAGAAGGAGTGGGCAAATTTTCTCGACCAGTTCTGAGGCTTTGGCATCCATATTGTCCACATTGTCTCTCCCTCTCACTTCACCCATCCGACTCTCATATTTTCTCCACCGCCCTTGATTCTCTTGTACCACCGGAAATAAGATCCTCGGCTTATACAAGTTAAGCAATAAGCATTTCATACATTTCACTAGCATTGGTATCCAATTTAGCAAAAAACCTTATTGCATAACGAGCGTTTAAATTATCTTCACACTCTGACTGCATTCTTCAAACTTGTCCATTGTGAAAAACAGTGTTCAGTATAGTTTCTTCATAGAGCGTTTACAAACGTCCACTTCAATCTAGAATAACAAAAGTCAACTTATTAGATATGTAGTCATTATTAATATATTCAAATGTACAAAAATTTAAGTTACTCAAAAATATCTCAAAACCTCTTGAATATGTTTTTTCAGTACGTTTTATGTTTTTGAGGCCCAGAAAACAAGTTAATACTTTTAAAGCAAAAATTTAAGCACTTTATTAATGCAGAAAGTACAGAACGTTAAAATATAGAATTAGTAATTAGTATTTATTCCTTTTATGAGGCACGGTGGAGTAATAGATTTTGCCTGGGTTTAAAGAATCGGAAAACCGAGTTCGAAATCCAGTCGAGTTCATTAAATTCACTTACGTACTAATAACCTTGGGAAAGGAATGAGCCCATCTCTTACCCCTTGGTATTGGTAAATAGCAGGACAGATTGGGCCCTATATCCTTGGTTGGCAGACAAAACTGAATTCGGACCAACCTAGACAGGGTTGGGTTCCATCTGTCTCACCCAAGACACCCTACTACTATTATGGCTGGGTTACGGAATTTGTGATTGCTAATTTTGACTAGATTTGATATTGAATGGAACAAGGTCTATATGTTCTTACTGGGATCTTTTCATATTATTCTTTGTGGCAATACCAAAGATCTTTGTGATTGCGTGGTTTTGTTGGAGTAATTGTTCCTTCAGTTCTCATCACAATTTTTTAATTATATTCTGGTCAGGACTTTTTGAGGAACAGGCTTCCAAAAGTTGAACATCTTCATCTACAATAAACTTTTTTTGTTGCATGCGATTTTGTGGCAAGAAGGACAACCATTCTGGAAGATATGTTCGGAGTTTAGTAGAAATTAGACTCTGTAGTAAACTAATATAGTTTTCGCTGTTTCGTTTTTTTTACCAATTATCGTCTATCATCTCATTTTATACAACTTCACATCATCATGTGTCCACCCCCAAATTCTACCTTCTTTGTGGCGTTTCTTGCATTGTTTCTTTTTCCCACTGGTTGTCTTAAATATTCCCTTGCATTAGAATACCGCTGCATTTTGCATTCATTACAAAATTACTTTTTTGCCACTTTACAGTCTTCCATTTATAATGTTATTTTAACTGCCACAATCTTTCTATTCCGAGGTTTTTGGGTTAATAGTACTTTTTGAAGTTATACGCTCGTTCTAGTTGTTTTTTGAGTTTTTTTTTTGTAATACTCAGCTTAGATTGACTGTTAAGAATTCAGTCACTCTTCACTTGCCTAGCTGTTAATTTTTGATTACCTACCACGATGATAATCTATCTTGTCTAACCTTTGTGATCTCCCTATTTTAATTTGACTTAAAGCAATTCGAGTAGTAGCAAACGTCGGTGGGATGATTTGAACACTCTTTCTGGAAATTCCCAGTCGTCTGGTTATTGTCCGTTGAGTCATCTTCCTTTTCATAGTCACAATCTTCATCTTTGCTTCAGCAGAAATTTTAGCCATGAGATCAGTGCAAAGAAAGCAAGCTAATGTGCAACTTAATGGCATGCCAAGGTAATTGTACTTATGTTAATAAGATCGAACATTTCCTGCTAAGAAACTAGCATATTATACTGACTTTAACATCTCTGATCTTTCATTGGATTAATAGTTTAACTGGCCTTTTCTTTTGCTACACGGCACCTACGAAAATACAATACGAAAATACCCCAGCCAAAATATCGCAGGGGATAGTTACCTCTATATAATATTTCTAAAATACGATATATTTCCACAACTAGTGAGGGCCGATTATTAGCGTATTTTCCGAATTAACCAGTAACACAATCGTTTTGTTTTGTTTTCCATTTCTAAGTTAATATATTCATGATGCATTATAGCGTTTTAGGCATTTTCACAGTTTAACATAGTGTGTAAAATATCAACATGAGAGATGGTCTCAGTAAGGAAACCAAATTTTACGAAAGTCTGCAATGTTGGTTTTTGCTATTCTGCAGTCAAAATTCTTTCCGCTGTTTTGAAATGAATATATTTGATGCTATTATTCTCTGGAAGAAGAAAAGTGGAATCTGATGTTGCTGGTGGAATCTGATGTTGCTGGTGGAATCTGATGTTGCTGGTAGAAGCTGATGTTGCTGGTGGAATCTGATGTTGCTGGTAGAAGCTGATGTTGCTGGTGGAAGCTGATGTTGCTGGTGGAATCTGATGTTGCTGGTAGAAGCTGATGTTGCTGGTGGAATCTGATGTTGCTGGTGGAATCTGATGTTGCTGGTGGAATCTGATGTTGCTGGTGGAATCTGATGTTGCTGGTAGAAGCTGATGTTGCTGGTGGAATCTGATGTTGCTGGTGGAATCTGATGTTGCTGGTGTCAATGTCCGATTGGTTTTCATTTTTATTTAAAGTTTACATTTTCTTTTGACAGATTCTCAGCGCCGTTACATAATTTTTCTCGCATAAATTCATGAACGTGTTGCTCTTTTGCCGTATTTATCAGTGCATCTAATATTGTTTCTTTATTGCCTATGACATTTCTTATGTTTCTTCATCTTGTATTCTAACGTTGTCTTCTTTTCGATCATTTGTGGGCGTTGTTCCTATTCTCGCTCTTTCTTTTTCTTTTTGACCCGCTACTTTCTTTTATCTCCTACTTATCAACACTTTATATCTATTTTTTGTGTTTATCTCATTTCTTCTGTATCCTCTTCATTTTGAATCCCTTTTTCTCACTCCATTCTCTTCGTTATAGTATAAATGCTTTTCTTCTATTGGCTTTCCTTCTTTTTCACAGAATTCAGCTCTTATTACCACCCACCTTTTTTTTTACCATTCCATATTTTAACGATATCTATTGATCCTTGCACTTCCATAGACATACGGACTTTTCCCCCAGTTTCCTATTCCTCTGGTTCTGTTGTTATTGTTTCCATTTTTCTATTTTATGGTACCTTTATAC
The DNA here is from genome assembly GCA_963932145.1 of Acanthosepion lycidas. Taxonomy (NCBI): domain Eukaryota; kingdom Metazoa; phylum Mollusca; class Cephalopoda; order Sepiida; family Sepiidae; genus Acanthosepion; species Acanthosepion lycidas. Next base: position 37,336,205 of record OZ010604.1, read on the forward strand.
TTTGTTCCATTTGGCTTGTATATTTTGGTTCTTGTGTTTACTTCTTATCGTTTTGTTTTCATTGCTTTCTTCTTAAAAAAATCAAAATCTTCAAATGTTCTTTTCCGCCATTATATATTCTTAGCTTCCATTTTTAGAAAATGCATCTTTTTACTAACTCATTTACGCTGGGTTTAACAGGTGGTTCCTTCCTTTTAGCCACGTTTTCTTATTTTTCGTACTTCACCGAAAATGCTTAATAGATTATAAACTCATTTCATACTTTTGTTTCAGACATTTTTGAACGATTCTTTTCTCTTTAGTCTTATTTTACAGATTCGAATCGAAACAAAGCATATAAGAAGGATACGAAGTGTAATAATAGTCACCAACGAATGTCAATACGTTAAAAATGCAAAAAAAAAAAAGAAAAGATTTTTTCTTTGCGTTTAATCGTATATGCATTTATCTGTGGTACAGTCGATTAGTGCTTATTTATTCCAGTTCTTTTTCACTTTCCTCATTCTTTTTACTTTGTAATTTGGGGCTAAAATAGGAAGAATTTGATCTGTGGAAAGACAGAAGCATCATAAAAAGCACATTTAGCTAGCACATAAAACCCTTCCAAAATGATGGTAGGTTTGGTTTAAGCCTATTCCAATTTACCCGCCTCTTTCTTTACATCTTGGCCTTTCATTTCTATCGCTGATGTAAAAATAGGGAAAAACACTCTTGTGGGAAGAAAGACGAGAAATAAATCGCCAAAATGGAGATTGTTAAGAAATAAAAAGAATAAAAATTTGGTATTGATTAGCATTTAAACATGTGCAATGTTATCTGGGAAACATATACTCGACTGCTATGTTTACATTCTCTTCTTTATAAATATCTTGATATGGATATTTGGACGAGTCATTGGCGATTCAGATCCGCTACCAACATCCTCATTATATTCTTCAAAAATGTAAGATAACAGAAATATAAAAGCTTTCCTGAGTCTCTTTTGTACAATAGCAAGGAACATTTTTTCCATCCCCATGTTCGGTATAGTTGAACAGTTCGGAGAAATTACTAGTCAACTTTTTTTTCTTAGCATTGAATTCTTAGCGAAAACTTGTTACATGATAATGTTTCTAGGGAGAAAATATACAGGCAAAATCCAACATTCAATGACCGAACAGTTTATGTTACGGTCGGGTGAGATTTTTGATGTTTTTCTTTTCCTAAACAGTTCAAAATATAAAATAATTAAAATAGACGACCTATACCCAATAAAATTTCGGAACTTTCTAGTATTAATGGGGATTTCCTTCCTAACCTTTTGTTTAAGGTATTGTGTAAAGTCAACATCGTGATTATATCATTACTTCCATCTCAAAGTTATGTGTGCTATTCGTGTTATGTGTTGTTGCGGTTGGAAGTCTTTAAGCAACGTGTCTTGTTATTTGGTAATTTGATTAGTTGTTCAACAAAGTATTAGCAAAACTTCCTTTTTACTAATAGGAAATGAAGGAATGAAGATGAATAGCTCCTGGGTGTATGACATTGCGGGTCTTAGCTGTAAATATCAAGACTGGTTGAAGCAAAGAATGTATCTCGGCGGAACATTCGTCATGGAAATAGCGATATAGTGTGAGGTTGGTGTTATTCATCTCTGGAAATGGCATTGTAGGTTCATCAACTACACAACCAAGTAGAAGCTTCTGAACACTGTCCAAGACAAGGAAATGAATACTGAGTTGCTCCAGCCCTGATATGATCTCAATTTTTTATCTTGTCTGGCACTGGTAAAGATAGATCATGGCAAGACGATGTAGACATTTTCGGGAGTGGTTCAAAGTGCTGAATTTCTTTCCAGACAGGGATCTTACAGATGAGCCCCGCTTAAGTTCAGAGTATGACCAGTGATGATTCAATGTCACTAGTTTGTTCTTATAGTTATTTAATGTTACAAGCCACCATTAAATCATCAGAGTTAGATCTGAGGGAAGGATCAGCCGCCAATTTCTGATCACCCAGATTTATGAAGGTACTCCTGTAAACCGCTGTATCCTCTGCATAAATATTTACTAACGATCTAATTATGTTCTTAGACAGATCATTAATAAAAAGCAGAAAGAGGGCAGGATCAAGAAGAGAAACTTGGAGAACGCCGGCATTGATCTCATGCGCTTCCGGTGACAGCCCATTAGCAACGACCTTCTAACTAACTGTCAGTTCTATGAAGGTCATAAGTGAGAAAACACTTCCAGATATTCCATAACTGAATAATTTGTGTGGCAATCCTCAATGCCAGCCCTTGTCAAAGCCCTTTGATATATCTAAGGCGATCGTACTCTTGAATTTTATGTCTAGTGTCTCACGGTTTCTGTAAGTAATGCCAGGACATCAGAAGTGGACGTAACAGAGCTAAATAAAATTTGTTATTTGCTCAGGATGTTGTTCCTGTTGAGGTGTTCAACAAACTTTATGTTAATTATACGAGGTTTGGCTGAAATGTTCACAGGCTGAAGGAGTGACACTAGAGCAGTAAAATCTATTTTAAACTTTTCTTACTAATATCTGCATTGTTTATTTCCAGGTAAACTAGCATATGACTGCTCAAATAATTCTTCAAAAGCAACTAATTCCAACAAAGTTTACATCATGGTGTTATCACATACTAAGAGAAAAAAGTGTTTAACCCCTTGGGACATTCATGGTTGCTTCATTAGAGGAGGACGCTCCAGTTTTATCAAGTAAAGTGCAAAAGTGGTCGGCTGAATTTAGGAGGGGAATTGAGAGCTGAAGTTCTGGTCGTCCTGCAACTGGCACCACCGAGGAAAAACATTGATCCTGTTCACCATATAGTGATGCATAACAGGCGACTGACTATAAATCAAATAGCCCGGGAGAGAGTTGAAAATATTCGGGTATGACAAAGCATTAACTCGGCGTAACAAAGGTTTCTGCTCTTTGGATGTCACGTCATCTGACACCAGATCAAAAGCGAAACAAGCTGATCACATCACAGAGAGATCTGACATTGTTCGAGGTTGATCCAGCTGGTTTACTTGAACGTCTCTTAAGATGAATGTTGCGTCCATCACTTTGAGCTAGAAACAAAGAGACATTCCATACAGAAGAAACAACCTTCCTCACATGCTCCAAATTAGACCGTTTCATCGGCAGGGAAGTTGATGGCCTCAATTTTTTTATGATGCAAAAGGCATAGTGTTTGCTGACTATCTTCAAAAGGGCCACATCATCGATGGAGAGCACTATACCGACTTGCTGAGACAGTTACAACAATCTCTCAAGAATAAACGCCCAATAAAACTGTGAAAAGGGGTCTTGCTTCATCAGGAAATGCTACAACGCACTTCAATAGCTATTCTATTTATATTATTCGGACTATTGTCCTCATCTTTGTCGCCATATTTATTACAACATTTCGGCCGTTGTATGCCCCGGACTTCTTCAGGTGGTTGGAATGTCGAACTGAACCCTTTATTTAGCTCAAGGACACATGGCACAGTGGATAAATGCGTTAGTTAGATCCAGTGACAAGACCCAAAGAGTGTGAGTTCAATATCCGGTTGGAGAACTTGGAGAGGGGAATTAACAGGAGATAACTGACAACTGACATCCATTAAAAACATGGCACGTGGAACTAGAACGGTCTACACCAGAGAGCGAAATAAAGTGTTCAGTTCGACATTCCAACCACCTGAAGAAGGCCGGAGGATACAACAGACGAAACGTTGTAATAAATATGACGACAAAGATGAGGACAATAGTCCGAATAATGTAAATAGTGTACATAATACCTCATCTCAGAAATATAGACAGATACTGAAAGACCGAAACGTTGTAATAAATATGGCGACAAAGATGAGGACAATAGTCCGAATAATGTAAATAGTGTACATAATACTTCATCGCAGAAACATAGACAGATTCAATAGATACTCTCCGTGACTGTGGCTTTGAAGTGATTGCTCACCCTTTGTGTTCTCCAGATGTGGCCCCATCTTACTATCATTGGTTCCCCAACATGAAAACACAATTGGCTGCCAACCAGGATCGCAGTGATGATGGAAAGAAACAATGCAATTATTAATGCATACGATATTTCCCCGCTCTAGTATTACTGCTACATAGCCTATGAAAATTTCAATAATAATGAATTAAACTGGTTTTTACATACAGAAATCAGACTGTCGCTCATTTTTGCTGACATTTGCAAATCTCGATATGACAAGTTTGGCGGTATTCACACATTAAGAACTTATTTCTTCTTTGTCCATACTTAAGTATCAAGAACCGATTTGTTTCGCCTAGTAACAAAATTGAATATTCATTGAAGTAGCCATAAGAAAAAAGAAGAGCAATGAGGCAGTTATGGGACTGACTATTTCTTTTCTAGTTGTCTCTATTTGTCACTGCTATATCTCAGCTCATGACATCTTTACATATATTCAGTTGAAACAAAAGTTGGTGGCATTTGAACATAGAATTCCGTTTCGCACGTGACTGAACTTTCTGAAATATATACAGATTCTGAAAGGTGAGATTTCAATGCATCCTTCTGTATGATTTGCATATAAATTGTAAATTTTAATTATTTTAAAAAATGAAAATAGAAAATAAATTTCGTCATTTTTATTTCTGTCTTTCCGGAAAAGAAAAAAACAAAAAAAACAAACGTTGCACACGTAACAAAAAATATATGGATTCGTTTATATTGATAGGACTATAGCTGAGGTCATTATAAATATGTGCTTTGTAAGTATAAATTTGTACCTAGAAAACCGGATGGCCTGAAATCGTTGATGATAGCCAAATACAAAGGCTTTAATATATATGATTCAGTTCAAACTAATATCGCAGAATTTTTGTACGTAAAACATATAAACGTTGTAAGACATTAAAAACACATGGATATATGAATCTCTACAATGTAGCAATGTCTCAGGATTTAAGCGGAATAAATTGAATGAAGAAATAAAAATCATTTCTGAAAATTACAATCACAGGAAATGAAAAGTGGGTGTTTTATAACAATGTAGAACTAAGCTGGTTCTGGAAAAACAAAATGAGACACAGTTAGCCACTCCATAATACGGTCTGCTTCCAAAGAAGTTGATACTGTATATCTGGTGGAATTGGGCGGACATAGTGTATTACAATCTCTGTCTGAAAAAAAAAGTGTCTAGAATTGGCCAATCAGAAGAGAGTTGTCTTCTATCATGATAGAAGATAACTAGACATAATTCTAATTTGCAGGCCCTATAGAATTTGGCAGAGATTGTTTGGAATGTCTTCCTACAACAGCCATAATCTCCACCTTTGCGATTTCGAAATATTACTTATTTCGATCCCTATATAATTCTTGTAATGATCCAATCTTTACTTCTCTCGAAGGCTGTAAGAAAAACTTAAACGAGATCATTACCCACATAAATACCAAGTTCTGGGAAAATAGAATCGTGGCGCTGCCTCAAAAGATGAAAAAGCTTTGAAATAAAATGGCACATTTGTGGCTGAATAAATATGTGTAAGAATATCTAAATTTTATCTTAAAATTTCACTTTAAAAAACGCTAAGAAATTTTTCCTAGTTTTTTTCTTTTTCTTTCTTACTCTATCCTTTTCCTTATTGATCCTCGTTAAAAAAAACATTTGTTCCCTCTAACTGTCCAAATATTGTTGTTTATCTCTAAAATATTATGGGTTAAATGTTAGCAAAAATATTATTGTTAAGTTTTCATAATACACATTTCTTGTAGAGTTAGAAGTTTCTTGTATTGCTGTCTCTGGATCCAGATCATATCAGGTGGGTTTCTTGAATCATTTAACCGCTCTAGCATCAAAACGAATTTAGTGAATAAAATTAATGGGTCAATATTCCCTGTGTTCCTTTTAATGGTGACACAAAATTGGAGAGACAATAATGGTTTGGTTTTCTCAGTTCGTTTAATAGAGGTCATCTTGTGTTTCATGGATATTGCTACAAATTGTTTCAGCTTTATTGCAATTGACACTTTCATCTGAAGCAACCAGCCCAGTTGAAAGGGATGTAATCTAAAGCACATCCGTATTAAATGACTGTACTGGGAAAAAACAATCTTGTTTTTTTTTTTTGTTTTTTTTTAAGTTATTGAGCATCCATAGATCATCGGCTGCTGACCATCTTCGCATGGTGTTCACTTGTTTCAACACTTGAAGCAGTCACTGATATCATTGAATGATGTATTTCTGAATACTATAAATCTAGAACATCTTTGGGGATTCTGTAATGCCTCGTTCTCGTGTTAAACGCCGTCTGTTCTTTTAAGACTTCGTAAAAATTTGCTCGATTGAAAGATCTTTCGAAAGTACTGGCTATCTGTGATCATTTCTTCGTACAGTAAATTATTTCTTTCCATCTAGCTGGGCATAAAGTCAAGGATGTTTTTCTGGTAATTTCAAACTCGTTTAAAAGTATTATTTGACACTTTTTCTATGGCCAGTTACAGCGCACAAAATTTAGTATCATACTAATAGTGACCAATACTAGCTTGTTTCAATGGAGTTCAGACTAACATTTCCATCAATATTTGAGTACATTTTTGACAAGTACAAATTCACTGGCCTCATCTCAGTTGCAGTTGGATAACTGCTTTTATCATACTTATATTGGCATGAATCAGACAAGATCAACTTTGATGAAATTGTTATCAACCATTCCATTTTAACATAAACGTTTGCTTTCTCGTCTGCATAGCATTTTACAATTAGTCATATCTTTGAACGTCCGCCATGTTTTGTCTTTAATTTCTCTTTCGTTCACTTTACACTGTAAACTTGCTTAACAGAACTCGCAGCAAGCTCTTTCATTTTGCGATGGACATTTCTAAACCCCTGACTTTTACAAAATTCTCCAATTATAAATAGGCTTCCGCAAAATAAAATTCTTATCAGCATCAGTTGCACGCCGCCTGGTTCCGTTCCTTGTGTCATTTTCAGGTGTAGGAGCTTTCAAATGTAAACTAGTTTTACATTCACCAATGTAGCTTAGACGTCGGCCATATTACTTGCTACATCCATTCATTTTCGTGTGTCTCAGTATTTTCTTTACATGTATCCAGAATGATGTTTTTGCTGTTGAGTAGTGATGCTTTAAAAACTTTGTTTCTCTCTCGAAGGGTTGTATCGTATGAAACATCTAAAGCATAGCAGAAGTAATGATATTTCCAATCAAAGAAAGTCTGATGATCTTGTGCGCGTACTTAGAACTTGTTCACTGTTCTTCTGGATTGTTTCTTGCTTCAAAGTGCAACTCTCATGAACAAAAACTTTCCGTGTATTTCCCAAATCCTTTAGTTCAGTCAAATATCCAAAAAATACATTCATTTTTTCTAATTTTACTGAATGTAATGAGAGAGAAAAGATTCTGCTTTTAGTAATTTGATTAATGAATCTGGAAAACATTAGTTGTAGTGTTAAACAAGTGAGTTTAAAACGTTTTATTAGCAGAGTAGTCACCTGCTAAAAGAAGAAGAAAACGCATTATGATGTTTATCGTCTGCTACGAAAATTTGAAAGCTCACTTCAGAAAATGATCTGCAATATTGTGTGTTTAGTAAAATCTAAATTTTTGAATTCTGGAGCCTAAATATTTCTTACAAATATTCGTGATGTTGAGTTAGTTTTTAATTTTCAGTTTGCATGTAAATCTCTGACCCGAGTCAGTTCGTCTTTTGTTGATATACAAGCTAAAATTCTCAAAATTTAATTACTCTCATTTTCGCTTATTTATTCGAATATACTATATTACAAAAAAGAATTGGCGATGTTGAGTTAAAAATAACACAGGGACGAGTTATTGTCCACATCGATTTTAGCAATAGTATCAATGCAGCTTTCGTTCACTGACTGTTGGCATGAGCTGCTATAACATTAAACGCATACATAAAACAACTTAAATTCGTGACCCACACGCAGTCTATTTTTATCATACTAACGCAGTCGATTCGGTTGTATTGTAAAGAAAGGCAAACAAAAATATTTTGTCTAATGTTGTTTCGCAAAGAATATGTATAAATCATTTATTTAGAAACTAATACCTAATAATAAAAATTAATTTAAATTTGGAAAGTTGTATTGAAAATTATTTATTTCTTCGTTTTACATGCCATAACCGCTACATATATAAACTCAATTAGTTAAATAAGTCGCATGTAAGATAAATCTAAAATATTCAGTGCATCACGCACGACTTTCACTATTGTGAAACATTTTCACTGATGTACTATTTACTTCCCGCTTCGGCTTATATAAGGGTTAAATCCACTGGACTAATAGACACACATTTACCAAATTATAACACATTTTCTTCATGTAGACTGCTTAACAGAAATGAGTAAAAACGTCTACAACTTGATTCCCATAACCTTCGACCTTGTTGCATCCCGATATTTATAATGGAAAGAGGAATGTGAAAGAGGAAGAGAGTAAAAGAAATTCTGCTTTGGCCGAGGAAAGAAAGAAGGAAGGGAAAAGAAAAGCGCGGAAGTGGAGGTACTACAGACATAAATGTGAAAAAAGGATTAAAAATAAACAAGGAAAATACTGATCGCAGTTTTAGAAAATACATTTCTGATAGAAAACAAAATCAATAGTAAAAACTAATCAATAATCGATTTTATACAATTTTGCATTTGAATAGAACATTAATAATAGCATTAAAAAACGTAAAAAAAGCTGTTCACTATTTTAAACTTAAAACATACAAGATGCATCAGCAGTGAAAAAAAGTGTCAGTATTGTTGGCAGATGTGGACATTTACTGATCGCCTGTTTGGAATAAAGAGTTGCAAAAAAATAAAAAGACAAAAATGGCGGTATGGCGGGATGGAAAATGGCAATGATTGAGTGTTCTTAATCACATTTGAACAGAAAAACTGAGGACAATATGAGGTCTCTTAAACGAAGTCATCTTAAAAATAATTTAATAATAAATATATATATATATGTGTGTGTGTATGTATGCACACACACACACACATATATATATATACATATATATATATATATATATATATATATATATATATATATATATATATGCATGTGCGTCTGTGCATTTGTTAATGATTGTTTAAAATATTTAGATAAAGTCGATTAAATTTCAAGCTGTTAGAGCACCTCCCAGAGAGTTATATTTACCTCACGTGCTCAATCCTAAATATATATATATATATATATATATATATATATATATATATATATATATATATATATATATATATATAAAAGATATCGCATATCGTGTCCATAACATAGTGGTCGATGTAATATAACAAAGCTTTTGGGTTACGTTAAAAATGCTGGCCACACGTATTGGAGGATAATCCATTTACATAGTCGGCTAGTTAATTTCTGTTGCAGACTCTTGCTCAGGAGCATTTTGTTCAACACTCACAGATCCCACCTCTAGTTTATACTGCAACTATGCTGTGTAGACTTTAGTTACAGTGTTATCTAGCGTGATCAACAATCTGAACAAGGCCAGTACGCTCAAACCCACGATAATTTGTGTTGAACACACCCATCGACGGCCCCCAAGTGTTTTCTCTACCTAATTTTACTTACTAGACTTGGGTCAACTCGTGGTATAGTTTTCAGGTACTTTCCAAAGTGCCGCGCGTTGCGATCGCCTCCACAATACCGATAAGATCAAGAAGTCACATTCCTGAAAAATCAGTCGGGCCTCATTGTCAGGAAACGGACGTTCTAACCACTCAGCCAAGTGCCCATCAAATATGTATTAATAAGTATTTTTCTTCCTCTCACGTGCCCAAAGTTATTGAATCTTAAGATTGCCTTGACGAAAAATTGTACATTTATTAATACACACACACAAACATATATATATATATATATATATATATATATATATATATATATATATATACAAATCCATGAATTTGTGACGGGCACACACCTGGCCCAGGGTCGAATCCTTTGGTTACGGCGCCAACTGTGACGTCGCTCCTCCTGGTCGCTCCTCCTGGTCCCAAGCGTGCCGCTCCAACCTCTTGGTTAGATGATCACCAGCCTCGCCTTTCCCAACCCGCTTCCAATACCTGGTTGCTAAAGCAACTGTACTGATCTCCGGTCTGTCTACCCACGCTGTGTTTAGATCTTAGACAGACGGGACCAGCAGGGATTGGGCCGTATGCAAGTTGAGTCCGACGGGGGTGGCAAAACACAAGTAAAAGAAAAAAAAAAAAACTCACGAGACAAAAAAATTACTGATAAAAAAAAAGGGTGACAACCTTTTATATCTAATGTCCGTTACATAAAGAAAAATTGTTCTCATTCCCGACCCGCTCTGTGGACTATGGCACCAAGCTTCTATCATACAACTTAACGATTTCGAATTGTCTACTCTCTAGAATTGTGTATGTCGGAGTGTGGTTTAGTTCGACACTGGGGCTAATTTCTATCAATCATTCGCAGTTGATTCTTCTCTTCGACTTGAGTTGTATTTCTTCACTTCGATCTGGTTGGGTCGAATTCTGTTCTCGGCTGGGCTTGATTTTAACTTCTTCTTCTTCTTCCGTCTAGTAACTCTTTGGCCTTGTCTTCGACTTGGCTGCAACTTCTCTGCGGCTTTCGAGTAATCTTCTCCTTCGTCGACTTAGATAGAACTTCTCTTGTCTTTGACTTGGGCCGGAAGGATTTCTTGTTTTCGACTTGGGCTGGAAGGATTTCTTGTTTTCGACTTGGGCTGGAAGGATTTCTTGTTTTCGACTTGGGCTGGAAGGACCCCCCGCCGCAACCCAGCCGCAACCCCCCCGCCGTCCGAGGTGATCTCTTCTCGCTGCCGTCCGGGGCTGAACTCATCTTTCTGTCGATTGGGGTCCTGCTTTTATTGACGCCGCAGCAAACCGGGGTGGGTCTGTCGGCGTCAGGGCTCTCTCGATAATCCCAAAAGTCGCATTAGTTCTGATTTCCCCTTATCGCTATTATTTTCACCCCTACTTCCTCACAGTGCCTCTGGGGGGAAGACGCATACCCATCTCTCCCGGTCTCTCGTATGTCAGGTGACCGTTTTCGACCAATGGTTCTTGATCGAGCATTCTCCCTCCTCTTTCCGCATATCACGTGACCGCTTTCGGCTAATGAGACTGTGGTGGGACGCCTCCCGTCTCCAATCGGGCGTGGCTTACATCGTTCTTGTTCTAAAAAAAAACAAAATCTAATTTGGCCTTTTTCACACGTACGAAAAATGATAATCTTGGCTTTTTTCTCACCTGGGTTCTGTCAAAACAGCCTGCCGCTAATTAGATGTGACTTCAGGAAAGAATATTGGCGCTATCTGTGAGCCGAGACAATCGTTTTCTTTCCTTCTTTGTTTTTGGTCAGACCTGATAGTCAAAAATCTTAATTATCTGAATTGAAAATGTCTTCACTTCATCATCGTGGGGTTCCAATTTTTAACAGGTCAGAATCTGTATACAGTTCCACCGGTCACCACCTCAACACAAAAAACACCTTTCCTCCGATTAAAATTTCGTTTTCATTGTTCAAAAAAATCTTTATTGTTTCAGCCAACCTTAACAAAACTTCCATCCTACGCCGACACGGAATTAGTTCAAGTGCTTGACCTGATAATTTTGACACTTGTTAGGTGCTGGTCGTACGTGTGTGTTTTCGCTTACGACCTGGTCTCGTATTATGTTTCTGTCTTTCCTCTTCCCTTTGTTTTATTTCATTATCTCCAAACACTATTTCTTCAACCAAATATAACAATTTCTATTTCCCTGGATTTCGGTCAGGTAATTTGACCTGATATATTTTGACACCTGTCTTGTCTTAGTTTTACTTATGACCGGGTTTTGTATTCCTCTTTCTCTTTCTTTTTATTATTTTTTTTTCTTCTTCTCTTTGGATCGCCTAAATACAGTTAGAGAATTATTCTCAAAACTCAATTATTCTTCGTTTCTAAATAACTAACAACTGGTTAATAAACCGAATAAAAATTAAATCATATTTCTATGAATATCTCTTTTTAGTCTTTCTAAAAATGCAGGGTGCCACAAATTATTCATACATAAAACAAATACAAAGTTTAATGATTAAATGGCGAGAAATCCATCTTCGCTAACAATTCAATAATATACAAATACCCCGAATCTGTTTATCAATGAAAAGATCCTGTTTTATAAATTTCCTTTTGTATTTGTTTTATGTATGAATAATTCATGAATTTGTAAATGAATTGCACCTTTAATGAAATTAAAATAACTGATCCAAGTGCAACTTTCGGATAATAAGTGCGACATTACTGTAATTATTGAACAATATAGTTCATGCAACTTTGACAGAAAATCTACCAGTAAAAAAGAATTCTCTTATCACTACATTTGTACATAAACGCAGAACCTTAAAGTTTAAATTCAAACTCGGCGTTGCGACTGCACGTTCCAAAACAATAACACATTTCTCATAGCATTTTTCGGATTACAACCTTGTTTTCGTTTGTCCACTTATTACTGAAAGTATAAACAAGAACACAATCTATTTCATACCTGAGGATGTCTGTAGGAACAGACGAAAGCTTGTAAAATAAAAAGATCTAATGCAACGGAAATTTATAAAAAGAGGATCTTTTCATTCATAAACAGATTCGGGGTTTTTGTATATTATTTGAATTGTTCGCGAAGATGGATTTCTCGCCATTTAATCATTAACCTTTGTATTTGTTTTTTGTATGAATAATTAATGAATTTGTAAATTAATTGCACCTTTCTTGAAATATATACATATATATATATATATATATATATATATATATATATATATATATATATATATATATACTCGTGGTCAATATCTTACAGTTCAAACGTTTGAGGCCGCCGCTGGTATTTTTTAATTGGCCCCATATATATTTCTTTTGTACTTTAAATAAGAGAAAATTATTATACATGCTTATAAAAAGTGATACAGGATTTTTATTAGAAATTTTATTATAACGAAAAGAAAAAATTGTATTGTATGATTAAATTTCGCTCACATCAAATATCCTCCTTTAGCCTTAATTACTGCAGCATAAACTTTTCCTATTCGTTAAAAAAGTTTCTCAATATATAAGTTTGATAATCGATTTCATTTTTTTTTTTCAATGATCCTAAGTGCTCTTTTTCATTTTTTTTCACTATTCTGTCAAGTTCATACCATGCTAATTCTGGGGGAGGCTTCAAACTATTGATTTGTAGTGTATATATATATATATATATATATATATATATATATATATAGAGAGAGAGAGAGAGAGAGAGAGATAGATTAATGTTAGAGTGTGATTATGGTAATGAGATGCAAGCGTTTTGGTGGGGGTTGAAAGAGAATGAGAAGACATTAGTGAGGAGAAAGGGCAATAAAAACCGGATTCATTAAAACAAGATTGTGATTGACATTGAATTTAAACTTGTGAATATTGTAGGTGACAGGGAAGCAAGAAACTGAAAGAAATTTCCAAATCTGAAAAGTGCAAGATATGAAACTTAGAATCGGACTTACAATAAATTCTATTTATTGCCGTAGTGAAAAAGATGAGACCTAGTTGAAAATCTAGTAGTCTATTCATTTGGTTGAGTTACCAACGAAGAGTGCTCAATAGGACAACATCCATGAAAATATTTATTGAAATGATAGAGAGTGACCACTTCACGATGGTAGGAATATACCTGAAGACGAGATGCTAGGTCAGGTTCAATAACAATACAGATCCGAATTAAGATTTTGCCGAGAATCTCGATAAATAATATTCATTGCACTGAGGAATGGTAGAGTTATAAATGTGCAAAATGGATTCTGCTGAAAAAATAATATATAGCAAGACAGAGTAAACTTTCCTAGCAGCCGACCTACTAATAGATTCAATATATAAATTTGGTTAAACAGCAAAGAAAGATCTTTGGTAAGGAATTTTGTATTTGTCTATATTTCAGAATATTTTTCTTGTTTCCATTGTATAATCGTGAAAAAAAAAAAAAAAGATAAATTTAAAAAAATCCTTAACAAGTGAAAAAAGTGAAAATTCGTAATTTTGACGCAAACTTTATGTCAAAATAATTACGAATTTTCAGTTTTCCAGTCATCAATCAACGCCATATCCTGATACCTGTCGTCGAGTGATAAGAAAATTATTTAAACATTTTGAAAAAATAAAAATAAAAGTGTCTACGCCTTGTTAAAACAGAAACTGTTAATTTAATGAACTAGAAACATGTTTAAACCAAAATTACTTATATTTTCCGGAAAAAGAATTGGAAAAAAAAACAACTTTTCTTTGCGAGTGGGGAGTGTCTGATATTTCCAAAGTTCAAACACCGATTAGTAAGTACACTTTAAAGTTTTTGACAGACAAACAGGAAGTGACAAAATATTACGGTTGGCTTTATATGACAAAATATTCGCTCCCTATACGAAAACCAGACGCTTCTGTGTAGCTAAATAGTATAGCACGTCAGAACAAATGAC
>OZ010604.1:37355702-37358202 GCA_963932145.1 Acanthosepion lycidas
TCTATCAATCTATCTATCTATCTATCTATCTATCTATCTATCTATCTATCTATCTCATTCTGTTCGTAAATATCTCAGTCTGTTCATATCTATCTATCTATCAATATATCTATCTATATATCTATCTCATTCTGTTCATATATATCTGTCTATCTATCTATCTATTTATCTATCTCAATCTGTTCATATATATTTATCTATATATCTGACAGTCTATCTATCTCATTCTGTTCATATCTATCTATGTATCTATCTATCTCATTCTGTGCATATCTCTCTACCTATCTATGTATCTATATATCTATCTCATTCTGTACATATCTATCTGACTATCTATCAATCTATCTATCTCATTCTGTTCATATCTCTCTCTCTCTCTATCTATCTATCACATTCTGTTCATATCTATCTATCTCTATCTATCTATCTATCTATCTATCTCCATCTTTCTATCTATCTATCTTATTCTGTTCATATCTATCTATCTATCTATCTATCTATCTATCTATCTATCAATCTATCTATGTATATATCTCATTCTGTTCATATGTCTCTATGTATCTATTTCATTGTCTTCATATCTATATATATATCTATTTATCTGTCTATCTATCTATCTATCTATCTCATTCTCTTCATATTTATCTATCTCATTCTGTTCATATCTATCTGTCTATCTATCTATCTATCTATCTATCTATTTATCTATCTCATTCTGTTCATATCTATTTATCTATATATCTGACAGTCTATCTATCTCATTCCGTTCATATCTACCTATCTATCTAACTATCGATCTATCTCATTCTGTTCATTATCTATCTATCTATCTATCTATCTATCTATCTATCTATCTATCTATCTATCTATCTATCTCATTCTCTTCATATCTATCTATTTATCTGTCTATCTATCTATCTATCTATCTATCTATCTATCTCATTCTCTTCATATTTATCTATCTCATTCTGTTCATATCTATCTATCTATCTATCTATCTATCTATTTATCTATCTCATTCTGTTCATATCTATTTATCTATATATCTGACAGTCTATCTATCTCATTCTGTTCATATCTATATGTCTATCTATCTATTTCTCTATCTATCTGTTTATCTATCTATCTATCTATTTATCTATATCTCTATATATCTATCGATATATCTATCTATCTATCGATATATCTGTCTATCTCTTTTTGTTTAACACTCTCTATCTATCTATCTCTCTATTTAATTCTGTCCATATCTATCTATCTATCTATCTATCTATCTATCTCTTTCTGTTTATATCTCTATATCTCTCTATATCTCTATCTCATTCTGATCATATCTCTCTATCTATCTATCTGATTCTGTTCGCATCTATCTATCTATCCATCTCTATCTATCTATCTATCTATCTATCTATCTATCTATCTCATTCTGTTCATTATCTATCTATCTATCTATCTCATTCTGTTCATATCTATCTATCTATCTATCTATCTATCTATATATCAATCTATCTATCTATCTCATTCTGTTCATATCTATCTATCAATCTCATTCTGTTCATATCTATCTATCTATCTAATTCTGTTCATAACTATATATATATATATATATATATATATATATATATCTGTTTGTCTATCTATCTCTCTCACTCTGTTCATATCTATCTATCTATCTAACTATCGATCTATCTCATTCTGTTCATATCTTTCTATGTATCTATGTATTTATCTATCTATGTATCTATCTATCTATCTATCTATCTATCTATCTCATTCTGTACATATCTATCTGCCTATCTATCAATCTATCAATCTCATTCTGTACATATCTCTCTATCTATCTCTATCTATTTATCTATATGTCTGTCTATCTATCTCATTCTATACATATCTATCTATCTATCTATCTATCTATCTATCTATATATATACATCTATCTATCTCATTCTCTTCATATCTATCTATCTATCTAAATATCTATCTATCTCATTCTGTTCATAACTATCTATCTACCTATCTCATTCTGTTCATATCTCTCTATGTATCTATCTCATTCTGTTCATATCTATCTATCTATCTATCTATCTATCTATCTATCTATCTATCTATCTATCGCTTTCTGTTCATATCTATCTTTCTAAATATCTATCTCTCTATCTCTCTATCTATCTATCTATCTATCTATCTATATATATATATATATATATATATATATATACATATCTAACTATCTATCTATGTATCTATCTCATTCTGTTCATATATATATATATTTCTACCTATCGATCTATGGATCTATCTATCTCATTCTGTTAATATCTATATATCTATCTATCTAACTATCTATCTCATTCTGTTCATATCCCTCTATGTGCCTATCTCATTCTTTTTATATCTATCTATCTATCTATCTATCTATCTATCTATCTAACTATCCATCTATCTATCTATCTATCTAATTCTGTTCATATCTATCTATCTATCTATCTATCTATCTATC
>OZ010604.1:37363202-37460702 GCA_963932145.1 Acanthosepion lycidas
TTGCAAGCCTTACACTGCTCTAACGCTATTTCCATGAAAAATGTTCAGAGAAATTACTTTCATTTATCCCGAAAGATCTAACACTAAGGTCGGCTATTCTACGGACATTGTAGCAAACCATCTTCATCACTTCCTATTCCATTTGTGAGAAGTCATTTCCAAACAAGCAGCTTCTTCCCGCGAATTGCTGCTTTGTGGAACCAATTCCCAACAGGATGTTTTTCCGGATCACTACATTCTTAACTTGTTCATGTTGAGGATTAACCGCTATCTTCCTTCTACATATTTGCATAAAGTGCTCTTATTCTCTAACTCTCTACCTCGAGTGGCTCTCGAGTGTTATACAGGGTGAACATCTCTGTAAAAAAGGTAATTCTATTAAAACAGCATCATCCTGAAAACTGCTATTTTGTGGAAGACACAACTGGGAGGACATTTCTGGAATCACTACAACCATAAACTCTTCAAGTTTAAATTCATCCCTTATCTATCCTCCATATCCTCATAATATATATTTACTTCCTCGTCTAATGTTCTTACAATCTCATACAGTAATACTCTATCAAGAAGCTCTTTCACATTTACAAGAGCCAGATCAGACCTAAAATGGAGTACTGCTGACCTATTTGAGCAGAAGCCGTCCCGTCCTCATTTTTCAGTCATGATAGAGTTCATAAGCGTCTCTGAGTCCTTGAGGTGTTATTTTATATCCTTTTATCTTCTCTATCGCTACTTCCGGCGAACTATATTGCTTGGTTCCGTCAGGTGTAACTATTACGGGTAGGACACGCTATGCAATTTACCTTGTGCAAACCACCCATATTCCCTTCGTATTCCATCGGTGATAAGTAACAAATACTTCCCGCGAACCACTGCTCTGTGGAACAGACTCTCCCAATAGGATGTTTCTTCGATCACTACAATCTTAATCAGTTCAAAACTAGATCTAATAATTGTCATCTCTTCCTTATCCGTATAAACTAACCGTTAACGTAATCCTCTAACTCAACTGGTCCCCAAGACTTGTACAGTGTGAACCTTACTATAATATATACAGGTTGCGATGGGTAAATTGACGCCTTTTTATATTTTTCAATTAAGCTTACGTGCATGATTGTTTTTTTTTATTTCTTTGTCTACTGCACAGTATAATAGGGTCAGATGGGTACCGTCTGTAAAAATAAAAGTGCACCATGACGCAAATCACTCAAGTAGGAATTTGGAAACGGCATGCTTTACTGTTTGGAATTCGAGCCAGAAGCTCAAATACGAATATTTCAGAGTGTTTGGGTGTTAATCTGAGGACAGTGCAGAGGATTGGGAAAGAGTTGGATGAGTCTAATGGTGATTACGAAGGTGTTTAAGTGATCACTAGTGATGGTGACGTTATGCCTCCATTCATCTCACCACAGGGCCTCAGGCTAAACACGGAGAGCCAAAAAAAAGTGTCTTGAGGAGGTAGTGTTGCCCCGGGCTAAGACGGTGGCTGCTGAAAAAAACGTATGTGTAGCAACAAGACCCTGCAGCAAGTGTATTTACTTGACCCCCCACTGAGTCAGGTTGTGACACAAGGTCAGTTTTTAACGTGGGGACCCGAATGTTTTCACTCGAGCCGCTGGTCTTAGCTGGTCATAGCTTGTCCAAGCTGGTCTAAGCTAGTCATGATACCACCAGCCCAGGGACGAGCCCTGTGCCAGGTCAAGTCATACAATCAGGAGAACCCTGTCATCACTGTCAGAGAATTGCGGCGACCACATCACATCAGTTGTTTTGTGATTAGACAATCCAGGGTTGTCACAATGTGTCAGTTTTATCATGAGAACAGTTGTAGCGGACGGATGGCACACAAGTCGATAACTGCTCAGTTATAAGCTGCGTCACCGTGAGGAGATGTTGAAAAACCCTAATCATCCTCGGCTAAAAACCCCACTGGTGATGTGAACCAAATCTTCAAACCCGTGTATTAACGAAAATATATATTTATTTCATTTTCTCTCTCATTTGTTTTCTCATTCCTCTGCGATAAAATGAATTCCTTTCATATATTTTTTTTTATTTCGTTCAGTTCTGTTCAATCTTTTTCCTATTTTTGACGCAATTTCAATTGGGGTAATTTGTTTTTCGGAGGTCTACTTCTTTCTTTCCATATCTGTTTCCCCTTCTGTATAAGTGATTATTCCGAATTTCATCCTATTGTCCTTACTAAAAAATAATTTCTTTTTTCAATTATAAGGAGCAAAAAGATTAATTAATCAGTCATAATTATAAAATCATTTACTTTTATGATTATATTTTTGAAGTGACATTTTTAAAAAAAAAGCAAAATTACCGTCGACGCATTTAAGTTCTAATAGATTTTACATTCATCATTTATTATTGATGATTAGCCAGTTTCATTTCCTTAGTAAAGACGATAATAAATATTCGTCTTTGCTGAAAAGAGATTTTCTGTTATTACAAGTGAAGCTGCATCATTAAGGATTGAAACATCTTCCCAAGAATATTTTTGAACTCTTGAAAATTTCAGTAATGTTCCTTAATTTCCGATAAGATAAATTCTGACTTGTATTGACTAAATAAAGATGATCGTCTAAGTTATGAATTTAAACGAGACTATATACAGTAGAGAGCAAAATAGATTATCCAGCGAGTGAACAAAAAAAATGGTTTAATTTTTTACAACGATGCTGTCAGTATTTCAAAAATTGTTTTCGGGAGTTTGTCTCTTGGGGGGTCATTCAATAGTGAAATGCACGTTGTCATATAGAAATGAAAGAATAAATTACCCCCCAAAAATCGATAATAATCTGAATGAGACTGAATAAGTTATATAGTTAAATATATCGGATGACAAAATTTAAATTTAAAGCAGAATGTCTCTATACTTTTAATGCTTCGGTGTAAAATATAACCATGGTTACTTGACTCCTCTCACTTTTCCTACTATTATATATATATATATATATATATATATATATATATATATATATATATATATATATATATATATATATATATATATATATATATATATATCTCAGAAACTGTATATGTGCTTAATAAACACAAATGTGACTAAACAGGTCTCTACAAGAGGAATTGGCCAGGCAGCCGAGTAGACTCCCATCTTCGGATACAAGTGGTCAGCCAATCATTGATTAATATATATATATATATATATATATATATATATATATATATATAAGGAAAAACAGATAACTTTAAAGTACCATTACAATAATTTATTTCACCAAAATCCTTTTAAAGGACTTCGGGTAACATCAGGTAACACTTCCAACATCGAAATGAAAGGAAAAATGAGATTAAAAATTGATGGGTAGTGTAATATTTGTAATTTAACGGGGGGGGTGAGGGTTGTAGTTAAATAGAAAAGGTAGAGTATAGGGAGGGGTTAATTTCATATCTCTCTCAAGTGTACTTTATATTGGAGTAGGAGGAGTGACCAGACCATGACCTATTTAGATGGTTAACTTAACGGAAATGATATATAGAGATAGGAGGGTAGTGGGGTGAAAGGGAAGGAAAAATGGAAAAGAGAGAGGAGACAGAAGACAGTAATACAGATATATGCAAATGAGTGTTTCGGCAAGGAGAGAGGGGGAGAGGATAATAAATCGAAAGAGGTTGTAATTGTGTTTTAACAAATTTATATAAAAGATAGATTTCAATGCTTGATAGAAATTTAGATGTTTAAAAAATGATGATTGTTATCAATTTAAATATTTAATTTTTTAAGTAAATAATTTAGGGACTTAATATAAGTTAACTACTATTTTTATTAGTACATTTATAGAGAACATATTAAAGAAATATTTTTAATTATCATAGTTTATTTACCCGACCAATTGTACTTTCTTAATGTTGTAAAAAAAGTTTTCGGTAACATATTTATTATTTTAATCTAATTTATGAATGCAATTTTTCTTTATTATTATATGGGTAAATTTAGTTAGGGTCTAGGTTTCATTATTGAATAATATTTGAGGGTAATATTAAAGATTTTGTTTTCTTTTTATATCTCACAAACATATTCATGCAAATCCCATATATACATACGTTTATTTACATGTGCAAATACACACATAGATATACGTGTAACAATATACACAAATGTTCATCTATCTTCATACATAATTTATCTATACATACATTTACCAATCATTACCTATATTTTAATATTTGAAATTTATTTAGATTTTATTTTGATTTCATAGTTAAAGTTTAACTTTAAGTGACTTCTGAAATGCTTCATTATTAAAAGAATTTCGTTAATATTATTATTACTATTAATAGTTAAAGAGTGGTATATTTAAATTTAAATTAAGTTAACAATTTTGAATTGAAACTCTCTATCCAGAAGATATACTCTCATAATTCTAATTATAGAACATTAAAAGAAAAAGTGATATTAAATACTAAAAATATTAATTTAAAACATCATTAGAATGACCCATGTACTTCCATTTAAAAGAAAAAAAAATTATACACGTACACACACACATATACATCTATATATATATATATACATACATATCCACATCCATCTATCTATCTATCCTTATATACATATATACACCCATATACATATATACTCACATATACATATATACATTACACACACACACATATATACATATACATATATACCCATATATATACACACTCTTATATACATATACAACAATATATATACACATACATACATATATACATATACCTACATATACATACACGATCATATACATAAGAAAGCATATGAAATGAATTCTACCCATAATTATCCACACATGCATATGTATTTATATTACAATGTTATACATCTATTCACACATATATTACAAATATTAATTCTAAGATATTTCCATCTATATATATATACAGATTACAAGTAATTTAATATTCAAAATACTACACATATATAAATGTATGCATACACATATATATCCATATATATATACATACAATGTACATATACACATACATATACACATACGCACAAATATATATTTATATATACACATACACCCACACATATGTAAAACACACACACACACGCACATATATATATATATATATATATATATATATATATATATATATATACATATATATATATATATATATATATATATATATATATATATACATATATATATATATATATATATATATATATATATATATATATATATATATATATATATATATATATATATAACGATACCTAGCACAAAAACAACGCTAGTACCTAAACATACCCCATACTTATATATTCATACTCCTATGTATATATATACATATAAACACACACATACCGTTATACATATGTGCCCACAACTTATACAAGTACATATATTCATATAAACACCCTTATTCAAAATGTTCATACATATATATATATATATATAATATATATATATATATATATATATATATTAAGAAATGGACAAAGTCCGACAATTTATTTATTAAAGACATTTTTATGCTTAACGTTCTTTTTATAGATACAAGTATTTAAGTAAATGCTCTGTTTATAATAAACAGTATTAAATAACATTTACCGGCCTGAATGTCCGAGAAATTTTCATAGAAGATATTCGTCCTTTGACAGGATTCTAACCTGCATCCTATACGGAACCGTCATTTACGCTGACGTGCCTTAACCGACTCGGCCACAAAGGAGCGTTCAGTAGGCAAGGTCGAATTTACTGCTTATAAACTCAATCTTCCATGAATCTCGAATATTCATAACTGCTCATGGTGTATCGAATGTAAACAAATGACATCATACATTAAGAAATGGACAAAGTCCGACAATTTATTTATTAAAGACATTTTTATGTTTAACGTTCTTTTTATAGATACAAGTATTTAAGTAAATGCTCTGTTTATAATAAACAGTATTAAATAACATTTACCAGCCTGAATGTCCGAGAAATTTTCATAGAAGATATTCGTCCTTTGAATCAATATTTGCTATTGTGGGAGCTAATAATCTTTTCTATGTTGCTCATGCAGGAATAACTAATTTTTAAGTTAATTTTATTGAACATCTTTTTTAATAGTTCATCTTTTTTAAAATGCTTATCTATTAGTTTAAGAAAGTATTTTCCTATATTAACGTTCGAAAGCTTACAGAAAGGTGGGTTGAACCATATAATTTTCCTTTTTCTATTTTTAGATTTAGAAGATGTGTTGTTAATAGATTTATCTATATAAGTTAGTGTTTGTTTGAATTTGCTTTGTAATAGGGCTTGATTGTATGTTGATTTATTTTGATGAAATATATTTTCACTAGAAGATAGTTTATTTATTCTAGTATTTACCGTATTAGGGATCTGTTTTATAATTGTTTTAGAGTGGTTTGAGTCGATATTTATGTATATGGCGATTGGTTCTCCTTTTGGAAGGGTTTGTAAGTGTTATTGCCGAGATCAAATGTTACGTCTAGAAAATTTACTATTTTCAGGTTAGAGGATATTTCTATTTTAATCCTATATATTTGAAGCCTTAAATCCTATATATTTGAATGCCTTCTGGAGTTGGGATGTTGGAGGTCCATTAGAGTTAGGTGTAATAATGAGACCATCATCCCTGTAAAGCCCTACATTTTGCGGGTTAAGGAATCTGCTCAGAATATCTAAAATGTATGTATATATATATATATATATAAATAAAAATTCTATTAGTACAACCGTTTTTAGTTTTTATTTAAGCACACACATACTAATACATGCACATTACTACTTCAACTGCTATTTATATATCTGCATATTATTATTTCAAACATTATATATATATAGTAACTCAACAGAATCCACTACCGAGATTCGAACCTGTGGCAAATGTCATACCAAATGTGCCAACGGGCCTCGGTGACGAAGAAGAAACTGAATAGACTCGATATCGCGTCCTTACTCACAAATTCCGTGGTGATACTCATCCAAGTATTCATAACGCAAAGGATTGTGCCCCAAGAGCCAGAATATAAATGTAAAAGAATTTTAGGACATCATTATAGTATTTCACTGCGTCAAGAAGAATCTTGAACAGAATGCACTAGACGGCTATCTCTTTCTATCTTTTGGAATTCACCCGCAGTGCGCATCCACTACCAAGATTCGAACCCAAACCTTTTCCGATACAGCACAAGCATCATGCCAGTGTACCAACGGGCCTCAGGGGCGGAAAAGAAACTGAATAGACTTGATATAGCGCCGCTGCTTATAAATTTTGTCACCGATGTCCGTTGGTACAGTTGGTATGACGCTTGCGTTGTATCGGAACGGTTCGGGTTCGAATCTCGGTAGAGGATGCACAATACTGATGAGTCGCAAATTTAGGACGAAACGGCCGTTCAGTGCTTTCTGCATATTATTACTATAATGACTTTCCTAAATCCCCAATATTATATATATATAATAAAAGGTATGTAATCATATAGCTATTACAGAATAGCTACATGATTCATAGCTATTTGTTGCCTGTGCAAAGTGTAGAAGAAAATTTCCCCTCTTTTGTTGTTAATTAACCACCTTATTTCTGGACAAGGCCCAAAATAAACAAATGATGACTTTCTAGCACAAGAATTGAAAATACCTTTGTTGCCTCCATTAGTCGTGGCTTTAAATATGTGATTATTCTCGCTCCGTATTAGTTACCTTCATTGACAATGATGTTTTCTTCCTTATTAAAACGAAGAAAAAGTTATTTTTACATATAGAAATACACTGATTGTGGAAAAGTACGTTAATTCCCAGAGTTGAATTGTTGTCTTTCATTCATTGTCAAAATTAAGAATTATTCAGTGTACAGCACACTTATTTGAATATTGAATAGATGCGAAAAACGCTGATAATCAAAGTATTGTTTAAAGGCATTGTTTGATATTTAAATATTTGCAATGTTAAATTTTTGTTTGACTTTATATAATATAGAAAATATCATTTAAACAAAAGGAAAGAGCAGAAACCAAAGAAATGGAACTAAAAAAGTGAACTGTATATGACAAAACGTATTGAAAAATTGTTCTTTTAAACAGAAACCTACATATATCAAAATAAAAAACTATTTTAAAACGACAGTGTTTAACAGGTATATGTAATTTCCTCTATACTGAACAATTCTCATTATATTCTACTAAGCAACAGAGAGATGTAGACATTTACTGAGGACAATGTTTCCCTTTTTTATGTATGTCTGTTTACAAAGACAGATCTTTGTGTATGTATACAAAGAAAATGAAACATTTTTAGCCATTATCAAGGATGAAATTTCTTTTAGATTTAACTGAATATAGGGATTGGTCTAAGTATGTTTTGTTTGCCAAACATTAACACATTCTTTCTGTATTCATAGTTTATATTTAGTCTGTTGTTTTTTGCTTTTCTATTTTCTTTTCTATTTGTAGGGCTTCCATTACTTTTAGACTTTTTTACACATGGATAAGGCTAAAAGTATAGCCGAAAGCGCCCCTACTTATAAAATTATATGAACACAAGAAAAATTAAATAAAAGAAATTTTTACCTCAGGGCATTGTCAGTTGTTTTTAATGAAACTTGTATCGAAGAGGGATTGCTGCCCAAATACACATTTGTCTTTACATACATACATACACACATACACACACACACACACACACATATATATATATATATATATATATATATATATATATATTCCCTTTTTTATATATGTCTGTCTACAAAGACATGTTTGTGTATGCAAAAAAGAAAATGGAAGATTTTAGCCATCATCAAGAATGAATATATATATATATATATATATATATATATATATATATATATATATATATATATATATATATATATCTTACGGATTATGCGCCTGAGAAAAGGTAGATGATAAATCATCTGACATGTTGGTGTAACAACATCAAAAAAGAACACGATGAAATTTAATTGCTGAAATGAGATTGCGAATATATATATATATATATATATATATATATATATATATATATATATATATATATGCTTGTGTGTGTGTGCGTGCGTACGAAGATTTTTAAAGCGTGAGGGTTGCAGAGAAATAGAAAAAATAGAAAGTTAGAAGTGCGAGAAAAGAAAATATTCAAATAAATCCTATGGTTACATCGAGCTATTCAAAGCATAAACGATACTACCTAGTAACCAGTTTAGTAGCATCCTTAAATTCATGTTGTCGAAGTCCTAATGAGGAGAACTAATTAGAACAACTAACATAAAAAAATTTATAGAAAAGACCGAGAGAAGCTTCATCACGGAGTTGGGAAAATAACTGAACTCGAGATACCAGGTCAGCAATCGCTCTAAAGTCTTTTCTGAAAACATCTGATCTTTTCCCATTTATTCAGATTTGGGGAAAATGGATCTTTTCAGCGCGCCCTATTTTATATATATATATATATATATATATATATATATATATATATATATATATATATATATAATAAACAAATTTTTCATTCAACTGTTTCAGCGAATAATGTTCCCTTGTGTTTTACATTTCCATTCTTCATTTGTTAAATATAATCGACGGACAAGTGGAGAAGTCATTTTAAATTCAGCTGTCAACGATTATTATCCCCTTTATATTATGTTTTTATCAGGGCGGAGTAGATAT
Organism: Acanthosepion lycidas; assembly: GCA_963932145.1. Classification (NCBI taxonomy): domain Eukaryota; kingdom Metazoa; phylum Mollusca; class Cephalopoda; order Sepiida; family Sepiidae; genus Acanthosepion; species Acanthosepion lycidas. The sequence goes on from OZ010604.1 coordinate 37,372,849, forward strand.
TCTGCTCACATTATCAGTCTCCCATTGTCTTGTGACTGATAGCAATACATTCCTATGTTTGATCTTTTAACAGAGACGAATGACGCTTTAAGTAATAGTGTACAGAACGCGTCCAATGCAAATAGACTCATGATATGGGTAGGTACATCAGTTCCTTCGGTCCAGAAATGGAATGGATTATGCTTGTACATTTTATGTAATGGTTAGTGGTTTGAAACGAGAAACCGGCTATCCGATTTCGAATTCTAGTCAGGTTCCTTGCACTCTCTTCTCTATTTTTTCCGTATGTGCTCATATAATGTAATCCAGTTATAATTACTTACATTTTTAATCTTGAATAAATTGAAATACATATTTGGGTTGGTACAATTTTATTTTTCGTCAGTGTATGTTATATATACAAGGAGGTGCTAAATTTTCTCGGTCTATCTCGCTTTCTAAAATTAGTATTCTGATGTTTGGCCATTGAAATATTCATTTGGGAAGTAAGGTGAGTAGAGAATTTTTTTTTATCCCCAATAGTAAGTGCCCATATATTAATGCATGAAATCATTTTTAATTTTTTTATTATTATAATATTTATTTTTTAATAAATAATAATAATAATAATAATAATAATAATAATAATAATAATAATAATAATGAAAAGAAGAAGAAGAAGAAGAAGAAGAAGAAGAAGAAGAAGAAGAATGTTAGGCAATCGCTTAAAAAATCGCAAAAATGGAAATTCCCAGTAGATTACAAGGGACCCAGCTTTTGGCTCTATAATAGAACCGAAAGCTGGGTCCCTTGTCGTAAATCTATAAAAGTCTTGCACAAACTTTATCAATGATAATTAATAAGCCAATGAAATTCCAAAATGTTATTATATATCTCCCTATCAAAAACGGATGAAAAAGATGATCCAAAAGATTACAGGCCAATAACATTTTCTCTCTACTGCATATAAATTGATTACGTACGTCCTGTTGAACTTTACTTAATCTTTTCTCGATGAAAACAACATTCTTCCCCTGCAACACAAGGGATGTCGAAGTGGTTCATATGATTGCAAACATCAACTACTAATAGATAAAATGATCCTGGAAAATTGCAGGAAATAAAGTCGAAATCTGAGTACAGCAGACAACATAAAAGCCTTTGATAGTGTTACACATTCTTGGATCCTAAAGGCTTTGGAAATGTATAAAGTCTCATCGGTGATATATAAATTTCCTTAGATTGAACTGCGGGAAACCACGTTATATCTACATCACACCAAAGGTACTGCTACTTCCAATTGTTTGAATATCCGACGAGGAAAATTCCAAGAATATACCTATGGCACTTTCTGATCTGTCTGTCATTAATCCCCCTTTCATATTAACTAAAAAGTAATAACTATGGACACAAAGTAAAAGAGAAAGTGTTTAATCACCTATTTTACAGGGATTATATCAAACCCTTTGCTAAAGACGATAATAATTTGAATAGTATACTCAATAATGAAAAATGTCTTAGTGATGACATCGGTATGGATTTCGGATTAGATAAATTGGCAAAAGTAACATTCAAGAAAGGGAGAATTGCAGAAACACAGTCTATAAATCTAGATTTTGTCACACAGATTAAGGAACTGAAATAAGTATTAACCTATACATACCTAGGAGTCAGCGAAGGAGATGAAATAGAGTGTACGCAAATAAAGGATAAAGTAAGAAAAGATTACTCCAGGTGTGTGCGTCTGCTGTTAAATACCGAGTTGAACTGACAATACAGAATATCGGCCATAAACACTTTGGCTGTCCCTGTAGTGAAATATAGTTTCAACATCCTCAGTTGGACCATAGTAGATATTAAGCGAATGGATAATCAAAACGGGTAAGATTTGCACTTGCCACCGTATGCATCATCCTAAGGCTGATGTTAATCGTCGGTATATGCCCAGACCCGAAGGAGGCAGAGGATTAGTTCAACTCGAACTCTATTACAAAACCACAAAGATCGGCCTTCAAAGATACTTGGAAACTACAGAAACCTGGTTGATGACCTGTGTTAAAGAACATGAAAGAAATCAGTCAGTCAGTTATATTTCGAATCATGACTGACAAGGCAGATTTTTTCCCACAGTAGGTTGCCATTTCTTTCTGCGGTAGACCAGTTGCCATCTCTCTCTCTCTCTCTCTCTATATATATATATATATATATATATATATACATATATATATATATATATATATGTATGTATGTATATATATATATATTGGTGTTTTATGTTTTTATATCGTAAGAAACAAGTAGTATAATTTTTTTAAATTATATGCAATTCATAAACGAATGATATCTCTCAACGATCATTTTTCAGAACATTTATTCTTTTCGAGCTAGAAGGATTTTTATAAACAAAATAAATAAAATTTGATGATATAATCCATCATCTTTTTTTCGTACGACATTGTCTTTATTTTCACGCAAAAATATACATATATTTTTCGTTTGTCGAGTCTAATTCCGAATATTTCAAAACACTGTGGACGTATTTATTTACCATGAAGCTAAACATATATAAATAGATTCTATTATATATCTGCAAGGAAAATAAACAAGAATCGTGTGTATAACCATATAGACATACTAAGATAAACATCCCCAGATGCAAGCTGTGATTTGAAGGTGCCAAAATTCAATCATCTGCGAAAATTTATATATCTGGGAGTTTTAGCAGGTGAATGAAAATGCGAGACCACGAAAACGCTCTGGAATTGAAAGATGTCTTCCAAATGTAGACAAAAAATTAAGAAATAGAAAAATGTTCTACCAGTCTTCCTATACTGCAATTAATGCTGGACAATCTGTATACAGATGAAGGAGAGACTTGAGAATAACATGGAGGAGACATGCAAGTAACGAGGAATTTTTAAGGGTAACGAAAACAAAAAGAACCTTTATAATTATAATTCCGAAAGATACAACTGAATATTCTATGTCACATAATGACGAATGAAGGCTTGGAGAAGTTAATACTCGTAGGAAGCCAAGAGGAAGAAAGGGAAATAGCGAGTCACCTACCAAAATAACTTGTGAAAATGCACGGCAGAAACGGGAGTTGAAAGGATAATAAGATGACAAAACCTGCGAAGAGATACAAAAGATAGTAACCTTTGGCGAGCCATGATCGCCCCCGTCACATACAAGAAGTTTATATATATATATATATATATATATATATATATATATATATATATATATATATATATATCATAATTGAATAATACATCGAAGCTAGAAGAAACCTTAACAGAATGCCGAAAGCACTGGACGGCCGTTTCGTCCTATATTTAAGACTTATCAGCAGTCTTTTCAGGTTTCTTCTAGACATGATGAATTACATAATTATGATTATCTCAACTCTCCTTAATTTCTATCATTTGTATATCGTTGCTTGATCTGGTTTCTAATGCTGGGGATAGAGCGGCCAGGGGATACTAGTTGTGGCACAGTCCTAAGGGTAAGAGAAGAGTTACACCACGGAATAGGTGATCGAGCGGCGCTATATCTAGTCTAATTCGCTACTTCTTCGTCACCGAGCCGAGTTCGAATTCCAGTCGGATCCATTACATTCACTTACGTGGTAATACATTTGGGAAATATATGAATCCTCTTGTTCTCCTCACCCCAGCTATGGGTAAATATGGGGACAGATTAAGGATCTATAGCTTTGGGTGACAACCGGTATAGGAGAAGGAAAACTCTAAATTCAAAAACGGCCTGAAGAGGGTTGGGCTCCGTCAGGGTATCTTGCACAAGAAACACCTTCTACTGCAGCGGCAGTACTTGTGGTGACTCTATGACCTTACGGTCCATCAGGATAAAATATTAGAAATTAATTTTTCATTTATTAATCCATCATATTGTAGTTTATTGGTAAAAAAAAAATGTTATTTTTAATGGATACCCATATCTGAGTAGACATTTTCTTTATTTATTAAACATTAGTTTTATTTTTTTCCATTTAACTGACTGAATATTCCTTAAATCTTATTAAAAAGTATGCATTCTTTGGATTTCTAATAAGATTTCTCGAATGTTCAGGTCGGTAGATAGAAATAAATAAACATACAGTTTAATAAATAACAGGGCATCTACTCAAGTATGGGTATCCATTAGAAATAACATTCAAGCAATAAATTATATATATATATATATATATATATATATATATATATATATATATAGATAGATAGATAGATAGATAGATAGATAGATAGATAATACTAGACTGGGAAATTATATTTGAATCGATTGGGATATGTAGAGAGGAATAGAGTAAGAGTAAGAGATAAATAGATATGGATAAATTCGGATAGATAGAGAGATATATAGATAGATAGATAGATAGATAGATAGATAGATAGATAAGAGTAGACTGGGAAATTATATTTGAATCGATTGGGATATGTAGAGAGGAATAGAGTAAGAGATAAATAGATATGGATAAATTCGGATAGATAGATAGATAGATAGATAGATAGATAGATAGATCAGAATAGATTTGGATACTGAGATAACAATCGACTGGGATATATAGATATGGATAGTGAAAGAGATAAATAGATAAGAACAGACTTGGATAGATAGATTGACTGATATAGCATCGAATATAATAGATAGATAGATAGATAGATAGATAGATAGATAGATAGAAAGATATCACTAATTATGTATAAATATAATAGGCAAATCAACATAATTATTGATTAATAATGGAACAATTATTTATTTTGCTCAATATATATATATATATATATATATATATAATATATATATATATATATATATATATATATATATATATATATATATATATATACTGTCTGGATTTCTGGTGTGAGCCATCATCATTATTTACCTTATCTCAATTCGGTCTTCTTCTCCTCATCTTTGTTCTATTTATCACATCATCTGGTTGTCTTCTTGTGTCTGTTGATCTTGGTAACTTTTAGGGAATTTAGAACTGAACTTCATTCCCTCAGCCGAATTTGATAATTCTCGTTCCGCTATTTAATGATATCTGTTCTTGAAAATACTATTACCATGTCACTAAGTTCACGAACCAATGGAGTATATTGAATATTGATCACATTTTAGTTAAAAATTCCGCTAATTACAGTCTAACAGGCTGAAATAGGATATAGATAGATAAATAGATAGATAGATAGATAGATAGATAGATAGATAGATTGTTTTGTGTCTACTGATTCGTATATTTTAACACATCATTAACTTAAGACCATTGTTTTCGTGTTGGTTAGTTTTTCTTTTACTATTTTCATTTCAACGCAGATTGACTTCATCACTCATCGCAAACGTATGGCCTATGGCTGAAAACATGGCAAACATAGGTATAAGATTTCCAAATTTGTTAGCATTCACATATTTTAATGGACAAATGCGGAAAATTAGGAGATTATTGAAGTAATTCATTGGTCGAAAATTCACTCCCTGCCGAAATTGATCGCAATAACGGCCATATTTATTTACTGGAACTCTTCTATTATTGATTTCTGTGAGGAGATAATAATGTGCCTCTGGTGTTCGTAAGAAAAGGTCAAGAACTCTATCAGTTACGAGAATCTACTTCTTGAACTGGGGTTCACCTAAGTTAATTGCATTGATCAGGAAAAACCACGAGGAGTAATGGTGTCGATGATGAAATCTGGCGACGGGCCGATCAGTTGCCCGACCTGTACATGAGACTTTTCAAGTGAACAATGACTCAGTTGGCAACTTTGGATGATTTTTTGTCGCGAAAACGCAAGCAGAAAGCAGTTATATCGATTTATTGCTTATGAAATATTTGTCAGTTGTTGGTTACGTTTATTTACTTCTCATCTTTTATTTTCTGGTTAGGTGAGGATCGACATTAGGAAAAGAGAGAGAAAAAGGATGACGAACAGAGAAGAGAAAGAAAAAGAAATGAAATCTGAGGCGAGTTTACAACGGAGAAAGTTGGGAAGTATTGAATAAATTATTTATGCAAATATGAAGGGCGCGTGATAAATGTTTGAAAAAACTGGGAGGATTAAATTATGGGGAAATATGAAAGAAAGTAAAAGAAATGAAAAGCAAGAAAAGAAAGAAAGAAAAAGGAGAAAATGAAGACAGAAAGACAAGAATATTACGTAAAAATAAAGACGAGAAATGAGTAGAAAGAAAGACAAAAGTAAATAATAAGACAGAAAGAAAGAAAGAAAAAAAGAAAGAAAGAAAGAAAGAAAGAACGATGACTCAATTAACTGAAAGAAAGACAAGAAAATAAATAAGACAGGCGAAAGACAAGAAATGAACAGAAAGAAAGAAAGAAAGAAAGAAAGAAAGAAAGAAAGAAAGAAAGAGGAGATTATAAGATAGAAGAGTAGTACATTAAAAGAAAGAAGAGAAAAAAGAAAAAAAAACAAGGAAAGAGAGAAAGGAGAGATTAAAAGAAAAGGAGAATAAAAGAGAAAGAAAGAAAAGAAAGAAAGATTAAAAAAAAGAGAATAGTACATTAAACGAATAAAGAAAGAAAGAAAGAAAGAAAGAGGAATTACAAGAAATCGAGAATAGTACAGTAAAAGGAAAAAAGAAAGAAAGATAAATGAAAGAAGAGATAAAAAAGAAAAGGAAAATATTCTACTAAAAGGAAAAAGAAAGAAAAAAGAATGGAAAAAAGAAACGATTAAAAAAAATGGGAATAGTCCAGTAAAAGAAGGAAAAAAAAAGATATTAAAAGGAAAGCAGAATAGTACAATAAAAGAAAAGAAAAGAAAGACAAACAAAGAAAAAACAATGAAATTAAAATTAAAAAAATTAAAAGAAAAGGGAATTAAAGTAGATTAAAAAAAAAGAAGAACTGAACTCTAATACAGAAAGAAACATAAAAAGATTTGTAAGAGATTAAAATTTTAAAAAAATCGTAGAATAAAAGACAAAAGAAGAATGAATTAAGTGAGTAATATAAACGCATTCTCGTAGAAAGAAATGATAAACAAAAATGCGTTACCAGGAAACGACGTCAGTTCATTAGAAGGGGTAAAAGAAAAAGAAAAACAAAGAACAATTGTATAGAGACGAGAGCAAAACCGAAAGAATGTTTTTTAAACTGAAAGCGAAAAACGAAAGATCTTTGGTGAACAAAAAATAAATGGCAGAGAAGGAGAGAAGGAGATAGAGAGAATGCGATATAAAAGCAGAAAAAGTATAATTCAAGAAATATGAAAGAAGGCAAAAAAATAAATCTTTGTAAGAAACACCAAAGACGCAGTATGACGCATCTTGAGATGCTGTTAAGAAAATCAAATTTAAATTTGATTTAAATGGAAAGACACCTGATGACAAGACTCTTTAAAAAAAAAAATGCACTAATCCAAGCTTCAGCAATTTTGTAATGCCGAAATATATGTTTCTTTTCTTTTCTTTTGTCGAGGCTTTAGATCTTATGAAAACGGAAACATCTGAGCGTCACAACTTTAAAAGATTTATTTATTTAAAGTTAATGCACAAATGATATTTGAAGAGATGAGTGAGCGGCGATTCTCGAGAAACTGCTGTTTTCCTTTTATCTGAACTGATTATCTTTTTTCTTTATTCCTCACACATTTCCAATATTACTGTTGATTCAAAATTATTTACTTGTACTAAGAGCAGCTGCCCTATTGATAGCGTTTTGTCTAGCAACCTATTGATAATAATGTCTATCTTTGCAACTTATGTCTAAGAAAAAAAATCATGTTTAAAAAATGTGCATCCAGGTTTTATATACACGTTTAGAAATTCCTTTTTTTCTTTGGAACGAATATCTGTGTGAAATCTCATGTTAAAAGATGAGACGTCTCGTCAATGTCTTTGTCTAGCTAAGTGTAAGTAAAATACATGTGTATATTAAAAATATAAGAAATGTGAATTTATGTATGTGAGGTTTGACTATTCAAGTTATTCGTACATCCAAATTTGCGTTCAAAAAAGGTTTAAAGGTAAAAAGTGAAGTACAAAGATTAGATATCTGTTGTTAATGATGTCATACTTCGGAATTTAGATATTAAATGGCACTGGTAAAAATGGCTCAAGTAGATGAAAAATTCTCCATCTGATAGTAGTTGATCCGTTTTGTATACATGTATCCTTGAAAGCAATTCTTCTCCTTTCCTTTATTACTTACTGATGGGGTTGTAAGACCCTGAGATCAATGATGTGTACGTGACGGCCTCGGATCAATTGATCGAGAAGTAAATAAACAGACAAGCTAAAAAGATGCGGTGTCTCCGGATACATTTCTGAACTAATCCAGTTTTTTTCTATCAAATTTTGAAATTAAGGTTATCCTCAATGCCCACTAGTCTAGATCCATTCGTACTAAGGCGGTTGCCGCTCAGGGATACATCCTTGCTTTTGACCTGTATTTAATTGTCTTTAATGACCTTTCTGAGGACATTCACTCTCAACTTGTATCTACGCTGATGAGACAACCATTTACTTCTGCCTCCATACTAAGGCTGATCAGTCCGAGAAAGTAAAAATGGCAGCTGATGTTCCAAACGACCTTATGTACGTCGTTAACTAGAGCAAAAAAAAATGATTTGTTATTTTTAACGCCCCCAAAACTAAACTTCTTTCCATTAATCATCTGAGAGATCCCTCTCTCACTTATGTCAGCATAGCTGATGCTAACCCCCAGGAAAGTGACTCATTGCAAGTTCGAGGGAATCAAATATATATCTGTAAATCTACCATTCGTCTATGCCAACATTCTCAACTGGCATGAAGTGGAAAGACTATATTGAATCTATTGCATGGTTAGCTGCTAAGAAAAGGTCAGTTCAGTGGGCCCAACGAGACAATTTTTCTCTCCAGAATCAATCATATATATCTATAAATCTACCATTCGTCTATGCTTATAATATTAATGCGTCATATGGTCCGGTACCGCATTTGTTTACTTTGAGTTCCTTGATAAAATCTAAAGAAGAATTATTGGTCCAGATCTTGCAGCTTGCCTTCAGTCACATTCGCACCGCCATAAGGTTGCCTGTCTGCGCCTTTTCTATAAATACTTTGATGCTAATTGTTCAGATGGTACATTAAACTTATTATGAATTAAATGAAGTACTAGAATGGTGTCAAGATCTCATCAATTTACAGTTGAGCTGGTTAGATGTAACCGTAAATTATATAATAATAGTTTATTTACTTGCACTTCTTGCATGTGGAATTCCATTCCGGCTCCATGCTTTCCAGTTGACTTTAATGTGCAATGATTTAAATGCAATGTCAATCGCTATCTTCTGTCCTTCTGATTATTATTTCCTCATTATTAATATTTTTCTTCCTAATTCATCCACAGCCTGTAAATCCTTGTGTTCTAGTGGCTTTACTGCTTAGCATGAGGTGACACCGATTAAAAAAAAAGAAAAGAAAATACAACTGTCCTCTTAGAAATTTAACTTTAAATAGTTAAAATTAAACAATTTCTGGTGTTTACTTTTAAGCTCTTTATACAGTTTACTTTTTACTTGTGCCACTTTTTTTTTCCTATTTTTCACTTGTGCCATTATTACTGTGCCATTATTAACATTAACCCATACTTCGCGATTTGCTTCATGAATATCAACAAATATCAATAACAGGAAACCACAGCTGACCAGTGTGAATAAATTTGAGTTGAGTGAATCTCATTATAATAATCTCATGGTAATGTTTAGGATTTGTGCCTGAAAAAGAAAAGGCTATATCAAAAGAACCGTTATTCCCATGACACCGTTATTAATGTATACAATATTGAGTCTCCCGGAAATTATAGAAATGTGTTTACCAAGTACAACGGTATATACTTTATTTGCCTTTATAAAAAAATTATTTACCATGGAATCTATGCAGATTGTGTGGCTCCGAATGAGCATAGAGCATTTATTGTTTTAAATGGAATAAAACCTAAATACATGATGAAAGTGAATTTTGTATATTTTTCTCCTTGAGAATTTGCAACAAATATATTACTATTAATTTATAGGATATATTTACAAGAATAATTTTATAGTTACAGCATTTCAAAACCCAATAAAATTAAAACTAATATAATGTAATATTTACCACTTGCCAATTTATAAAGAAATAAGCGCGAAAACATTTTTTATTCATTCATATATAAGCATTTATTAAATTATTAGTATATGTGAACCAGCTTGAAGGAAATCATTTACGCTTTATCATTTTGTAAAGTTTGAATCCATTGTGAATTAACCAAAATAATTATATAGCATGAATAAACAGTCTAATAAATAAATAGCGTTTCATATTTTGGTTATAAGTTCCCAAGAACAACAAAAAAAAACTGTATAAATCCATATCATAGTTTAGTCGATAGAAGATAGTTTTAAAAAAAAGCGGTGTCGTTAAGAAAACGTCTTTTGCTAGCGCATGCAACATGCTAACGTTGATGTTGAGCGTATTGTATGTGTCAAAATCCGAAAGAGGCAGTGGATTAGTTCAACTAGGAGTCTTACAAAACCACAACATTCAGTCTTCAAAGATACCTGGAAACTACAGAAGACTGGATAAGGATCTGTGTCAAATATCATGAAAGAAATAAGAAACTTTATTTGGTAATAAAGGGAGACAACAAATCTAGAGGGAATTACAAATGGTGAAGAAATGCAAGTATACCATAATACGCCCACTGCAGCAGCAAAGAAGGTAAAAGGATAGCGAAAGCAAATGCAATGCGCTAAATGCAGAAAAGATGGCAAGATAAGCCTCTTCATAGTCAATACTCGTATACATCTGTGGTTGCGTACTGTAAGGATAAAACCTTTAATCTTGCTACACAGTACCAATGCTTACTAAGCACACATTATATTGGGTTAACTCGAAACTGAGATTCTGTGACAAATATCCAAAAACAACTGACTGACTTTTATAAGGTTTCACAGTGTTAGCACCCACTGAATGTAAACATGCAATTTTTACTGACAGGAAACTGCAAGAAATTAGTATGGTCCCCCAGAACCAGTTACAGAGATTGCACTTGTGATAATTTTGTCGGACTTTACAATACACTTAGACAGAACAATCAAAGTTAATCGTCCAGACATCGAGATCAGTGACCAAAAGAAAGAATGTTCATTCTTAAACATATGGCATTTCCTACAGATTGTAATGTATCTTTGAAAATCTTCAAAAAAATTATCAAAATACAAGAATCGTGAAGCGAAAATCTAAAAAAAATTGACACATGAAGACATCAACAATTCCAGTTATAGTTTTAGCCCTGAATAGACAAATATATGATAGGCTCATTGAAGTGATTCCTGGTAGACTATGCCTTAAACAAATGCAACAAATTGTACTCACAAGTACAGCTCAGACATTACGAAGAACTTTAAAAATATATATGAAATAAGAAATATTCTTAAGTAATAAAGGTATCCAGCAAACACCAGCTCACACATGCAAAATGTGTGTGATCAGTAGAAAATGCCATGAAGCTTGTTCTTACCTTAGGTCTCCGGTTGGGATCCAGAAGAAAATATCTATACAACAGAAATAAAAGGAAATAATAATAATAATAATAATAATAATAATGATAATAATAATAATAATAATAATAATAATAATAATAATAATAATAATAATAATGCAGTGATTCAACTCTATTTTTAATATAATTTACCGTCATGCTAAAAGCCACTAAAAGCCTGGAAAATATATCAGGCATCGAGTCACTCTTGCAATCACTGGGATACGCTCAGGGCTACGACATTATGGTCTAGAGCAATGACCAATGAAGCCCAAAATAGCCTATATTCTATTGTGAAACCAGAAGTCGACAAAATAAGTACATTCTTCGTTGGTATATTTATTCTCAAGATGATTATTAAAACGTATTTAACATTTCACATAAGAGAAAACAAATTGTGTTTGAAAATGTATTCATCCACTTAATATTTTACAGCTGTTGTTACAGATACATAATGGTGCTGAAAATTCTAAGTTCGGCCCAGAAAGCCATCCAAAAACAAAATCTCATGAGGATTTAGTCCTAAATTGTGGATAATTTTTAGCCACTCACACTTCATACAAATAGAAAGATTCTTTCGTATTTTCTTCGTAACCAAATATATTAGAAATCTAGTAAATATCTAATTCCCTTTGTTCTGTCTTACTTCATCTCCAACTGATCCATTAAATTAGAATTATTCATCAAAGCTTAAAGCAGGAAGAAAATGATTTGTATTTATATACAAATTGGAAAACATTTGGGAAATTTACTTTCTAGTCTGGGCCAAGTTAAAAGTAAAAATACAAGCGAGACTCGATTTATATATATATATATATATATATATATATATATATATATATATATATATAATTATTTATTTAAAAATATGATTCCAAATAAATTTTTTCCAAATAATTATTAAATAAATAATTATATTTATGCTCTACTTTCGTATCGAGCACTATTTTTTAAAAATAATTACAAAAATACTAAGGAACTTTGGATTATTTACCAAACCAGTTTCTTTCCTATTTTCTACAATATTTTCACACACATATATATATATATATATATATATATATATATATATATATATATATATATATATATTAAGAAATGGACAAAGTCCGACAATTTATTTATTAAAGACATTTTTATGTTTAACGTTCTTTTTATAGATACAAGTATTTAAGTAAATGCTCTGTTTATAATAAACAGTATTAAATAACATTTACCGGCCTGAATGTCCGAGAAATTTTCATAGAAAATATTCGTCCTTTGACAGGATTCTAACCTGCATCCTATACGGAACCGTCATTTACGCTGACGTGCCTTAACCGACTCGGCCACAAAAAAAAAAAACACAACGCATGTGGCCTGATGATTGCGTCTGAGTGTTCACTTTTATATTTACACACGCTCTATCTCTGATATTGAGCACTTTTCCATTTAATATAGCATACCTTAGAATTATATTTCTTCATATATATATATATATATATATATATATATATATATGTAATGAAAAACAAACCACTTTAAGGTACCATTACGATAATTTATTTCACCTAAATCCTTTTTTAAGGATTCAGGATCATCAGGTAAAACTTCCAACAACGAATTGAGAGGAAAAAAAAAAAAGTTTTTTTTTTTGTTTTTTTTTTGTTTTTTTTCTCTCAATTCATTTTGGGAAGTTTTACCTGATGATCCTGTTACCTTAAAAAAGGATTTAGGTGAAATAAATTATCGTAATGGTACCTTAAAGTGGTTTGTTTTTCATTACATATTAGCTCTGTGCTAACATTGAGCTCTCAGGATTTCATCCTCTTTGGATTTACCAATTCGGTTTACCAAGTTCCTTATAACTTATATATATATATATATATATATATATATATATATATATATATATATATACAAGCATACTGATATAAAAAGTATACAAAGGCTTGTGCAGTACAACTATGACACGCTGTAACTTATTTGAGAATAGGAATTTTGGAAGAGATTCTCCGGTGAAATAACATACCGTGACATCAAAGAAAGAACAATGAACGAAAGAAATTAATCTATTTTTATCACTAGAAGAAAGCCATCAACATATTTGGCGTTCGTGAGACTCTAGAACAGCAGTCGGCAGATACGATGAAATCATCCTGAGTGAAGTAAGATTACGATTTCTTTCTTTAATGAAAGGACAACCGAATATCTGCATAAATCGAGTCTAATATACGCAATTCCCGAAGAAAGCAATCCAAATGTCTTTATCTGCTGTTTCACAGATGAGGGAGATACGTAACCAGATCAAATCAAGTCAACGATTTTACTTTTGTCATTTTTTTTTTCAATTTATCAACCGATCTTTATATAACTTCAGTTTTTTTATGGTGATTTTATAAGTGTAGCTTAGATGTTGTACAAGTGCAAAAATATGTGGCACAGAGAGGATACAACTCACTACTCAGTTGCAATTGTGGCTGCAGTTTTATGTGATTTGCTAACAGTCACATGGTGAAGAGTATGCTTCTGTAGAAAATCATCATAATACGATACTCGCTTCTAACATTTTTACTCCTGTTTTCAAATCTGTAAAAATTGCTGTCTCTCTCCGTTATTATTAAAACATTACATAAATATCTGTAAAGTTTCGGGTTAACGGAATCCCTAAAATTCTTGTGATGGGGTAATTGTAAAAATATTCACTGATCTAGGATCTCTAGGAAAAAAATCACTATTCATGTTTCGTTGTGAAATAGCATTTTACTTAAAATTTATTACTACCTAAATTTGTTTGAGCTTCCTTCATTAATTGTCCGTATTGTACTTCGTTTAACTTCATAGATTTTGAAAAAAAACAAATGCACTGTCCACTTTTTCAGGAGTGCATGCTACAAAACCAAATCATCAACCTAAGTACCTGATTCATGTTCTTAAATAGAAATGTCAGATCGAAATTCTTAAACGTATGTAATGCATAGCGTCTATCTTGTTCAGAAATATATGTTCTGGATAGTAAATGAATATAGGTTTATGGATGGTTCATTATTACACGTAAACAAAGAACGAAATTCGCTAACAAATGAAGTGTTGAGAAATTGTTTTTTGACAGAAGAAAATAGGGTTTCACACTTTTTTCTGACTAGAATTTATCACTAAATGTTTTATAATTAACAATCATTAATTTCGCTGTAATAACAAATTGAGTAGCGTAGAAAAGGAAATTGAACAAGGAATAGACTGGGCTAGGGGTATTTCCAACCAACAGCGCAAATTGCAAGAAAATCAAAACATCAACCTAAAAACTCGTGTCTTATTTTAAATAACCTCGTCAGATGGAGGTTTTCATGGTGCCAAACTCGTTTAGAAATATCTGAACTGTTAGCTGCATACAATCACTTTCTCAGATCAATGATTAAAAATGACTTTGAGCGAGTAATGTCAGTGGAAATTCTTCAAACATTGGACAGTAGAAATCTGTATCTGATAATAGAAACTGCATCTCTTGAGAGTTTTCAGCAGCAGCTACAATGGATATCACATGTAACTCTAAGAGAATAATTACATAATGAGGACGTTGATATACCGCACTACTTTAAATAAGGGGTTACGATGGACCCCCCCATCAATACTGGAAAGAACGATAATAGACACTTGTTTTGAGAAACATATTTCCTTGAAAAATGATTTGAAGAGAAAGATTTTATAAATAGCAAACAGCAGTAGAATAGTTTACGCGGTCAATAAATAACGAAGGTTTCCTTTTAAGGAAACAGCTAATATTACCGTTACAATAAATACAGGAGGTTTCCTGATAAGAAAACGGCTAATATTACCATTCCATTGAAAGTTTTTCTTTAAAAGGAAATGGCTAATATTGCCATTGCAATAAATACCGAAGTTTCCCTAATCAGGAAACAGTTAATATTATCATTACAATGAATGTCAAAGTTTTTTTTTGTTTTTTTTAAAGGAAACGGCTAATATTACTGTTAAAATAAATACTGAATGAATGTTTCTTTATAAGGAAAAGGCTAATTTTACTACTGTCATTGACGTAACCTAGGTAAAGTTACTGAATAGCTTAATGAAACGAAGTTTGGTAATGAACGATAATACTTAGGACACGAACAACGCATATTTGCCAGCAGCGCGTAGAAGAAGTAGTCAACTGCTAGAAGTGAGTCAAGTGAATTCTACAATGAATCTCCAAATAAAAGATATCTACCAACCACCCCACGCGGTCACATATGGCACAAGACTGAATTTAATATTAGGTATCCGAGCACGTAGGCTCGGCCAAAAATTCCCTGTAGACCCCGTATAAAACGGGGTCTTGTAGCTGTTTCCCGAGACGAGACTCTGCCCTTCGACATAGCATCGTCTGGTGATCTTCTCTGCCCGGATGCAGAAAGTTTGACCAACACATCTGGAGACGAATCTCCAACTGCAGACAAACATACAATATTTACTACTGTATTTATGTGAATAGCGACATACCAATTATCGTCCGTAGGTGTGCTAGAACAGTCATTAAAATGAATGCCGAATGTTTCCTTATAAGAAAACGACTATAACGACATAACCATGGTAACGAATGCCGAATGTTTCCTTATCAGATATTTTCAGGACCATTATCATTATCATAGAAAGCACTGCATTATTCTTTCCTCCAAATTTCCTTCGTTATTCTGATTTTTTAATGCCGTTATTATTTTTGCAGCTGCGTATCTTTGAGTGGAGGCGGGGTTCTAAGTGCAAAAATTGGCACAAAGGATTGATACAAAGTGTCACAATATGGGTGGGATAAACTTCCTTCCGTTCAGGAATAGGGATTTATTGATGGACTGGATACATTGATCAAGGCAGAAATATAGCTGATAGGAAACGGTTCTGTGGAAACCAGTGGACAGCTGCATTCAATGACCTACATTAACCCAACCAACAAATCGTACACACATACATATACAAGCATATATAGATGAATACACACTGCAGTGCACAAAAGCGTTCGCGCACGCACATACATAAACACACACCACATAGCTAGAAACAGAGACAAAAAAAGAGAAAAATTTACATAATATTTACAAAAGATGTTGAGGATGCTATGAACTGAACACAAGAGCAAAGATGAAGTTTTAGAGAAGATGGAAGCAAAAAAAAAAAAAAATGAAACTTATACTTAATATCAGAAAGAGACAGTTGAAATTTCTCCGACTTATAATGAAAAAAGAGGACTTAGAAAATTTGACACTTATGGGGTAAATTAAAAGCAAAAGCGACAGTGGAAAGCAGGGCATAATCAAGCTAATAAGGAACTAGGAGAAAGTAAAAAAAAATATTATGGCCTACAAAGGATAGTAAATGAAGCAGAACCATGATTACCCACGTCCAGAAGGGACACAGCACATTAAAATTAGAAACATTATATATATATATATATATATATATATATATATATATAGTGTAACCCGGATATAAGACAGTTGTCGGGACCGGATAAGAAGTATCTTATATCCGGGTTTCTCTTATATCCGGGTTTGGTCTATTTTGTTTAGGTAAGTATGGCTCTAATTTGGGACCAGAGAAAATATTTCTTATATCTGGGTTTCTCTTATATCCGGATCTCTTATATCCTGGTTACACTGTATATATATACACTGCGTGCCAAATTATTATCGAGATAACTTTTTTTCTATTTCAAAAACCGTTCAATCATTTCCCACAAAATTTTCATACAATGTTGGCAACACTAAGCTGCGCAATTACTGAAATTTTCGTATTGATCTGCGCAATGTAAACAAACTGGCGCCGTATTTGTCATCAGCGCGGTGATTTGAGCGTGCCAAATTATTGGAAAGGTTTAGTACAATTCCCAGAATTGAGAAAACAAATTGATTGGACGGTTTTTGAAATATTAGAAAAATAATAATTTGGCACGCAGTATATATATATATATATATATATATATATATATGAAAAAAACATTTAGTTTTAGTCAAGAAATAACTGAATATACTTACAAGCCATCATAGTTTTAAATATTATAATATAAAATGAAAATTCTTAACCAATAATGACAGAAGTTAATTATAATCTAATATCCAATAAATGATGAATAGTATCTTTTCCTATGTCAATAATTTGCGAAACATGTATTTACTTATATTTTAAACACATTCTTATTCCTGAATTGTTGATAAAATAATTATTCATAAAAATATCGAACACACAAGAATTAAGACCACAATATGTTGAAACACCGGTACCCGTACGATCATCGAAGGTAAGCAATTTTGAGCCTAGATGGGTTACCACTTGGGAATATCAAATAATGCGTGTGGTTTAATGGATAATGGCTCGGAATTGTTAATCAAAGAGCCAAGTTCCAATTCCCACTGTGTTCCTTATATTCATTTACGTGCAAAATCCACATCTTCTCCTCCAAGCTACGTCTTAATTAGTAAGACTTGTATCACAAAAATATTACCAAAAAAATCTTACAACATAAAAATATATTCTTGCTTTAAATAACTTGCAACGTGTAGATAAACCGTAGAAAACGAATAAATCAGTCAATCTAAGACACAAAACTGAACAATTTCGAATCAGATTACATCATAAAATAAAGTTTTTAAGACAGAGAACCCTTAAAGTATGCTAACGTTAAAAACTGACATCATTTTCGTGAAAATTGAGTGACGTTTTTCTATTCATTCTTGCATTCTTTTACTTTTGATCAATCACTTTCTTCATATCCAGTTCCGTTTCGCCTTTTTCTTGCTACATTTTACGGGTTCCGATGTCTTTTCTATTTGCTTTCGTTATATATACTATAGTAAAAAGATAAATAACAAAATCTATCCACTGGTATATCCATTTATACCGAAGTTGAAAAGAATTGTCATATAATTAAAGAAAGGCACATTACCTGCAACTATTTTATTCCTTAGTGATTTCAAAAACTGTTTTTGTCCCGTAAACAAAAGAGTCAGTGACATAAGCCGACCTAACTAGCTACATTTTTATCCGTTGCCAGTTGTAACAAATAGAACAGTTTTACTATTTAACATGTTAGATAAAAAAGGGAGGCCTTCTGATCTTCTTCAGCCCCAACATAAAAAGTGTAATTCTCCAAGCACCGCCTTTAGCCTAGATTGTATTTCCCTGATGAAATTAATATATATATATATATATATATATATATATATATATATATATATATATATATGCAGCATATTTTCATTCAAGCATGTTTTCATGAATAATCTGGATGTATGTCTATTTATTTTATATTAATCCTCTCGAATACTCGGATCAACTTCTTAATGTTGATATTAAGTTTATTAAGGAAGATGTCGTAGGATCATCTTCAAGGGCGAATTGGTAAGACAAAAATATTAATCTTATATACAGGGCCTCAAAAACTTGAAGGTTTTGCTTATCATTTTCATGCAGGTGTATACTTGTATTGTAAATTAATACTTCTTTAAATTGTGAATATGAACAGTTATTTGAAGTGAAGAAAGTTTCTTTGCTTAAGAAGCTATTAATATAAACACTCATGCACTTTTGGTTTATTGCATGTGAATACTGTAGCGATGTGAGGCGCGAAAAACATAAATAAAGAAAGAAAGAAACAAATACAAATAATAAATGAATTGAAAATAGTTATTATCGAATTTCAATAAAAAATACTGTTAAAATAAAATCAAATGTTCAGCCACTTAAAAAGAGTCACGTATTAAATCACTAATGTAGATTTTGTTGAGATAAAATTATTTTTCTGATGATGCCAGTTCATCAGCGAAATATGCTATAATATCCTATATATATATATATATATATATATATATATATATATATATATATATATATATATATCTACCTATCTATCTATCTATCTATATATGTATAATTTTCCTGAAAATATGTCAGCTAACCCTCATTCAAAATTTTAAAATATGTCAGCTATGTCAACTACCCACTCAAGGTTTCATAATTTCGAACCCAGAGAATTACATTTTTATGTCAGGACTGAATAAACCATATATATTTTTGTGTGTGTCTGCGTGTGGGTCTCTGTGTATAAGATTGAATAAGTTCCTAATCAGTCCGCTATAGAGGCACACATGTTAAAGAGAGCCCAGCGCCATATTAACTGTCAGAGCTTTAATATTACTAAATAAATTCCCAGTGAACAGTGGCCGACCACATCTAAAAGTTTCATGTTTTCTCAGGCAATCATCCCGCAACAATCATTTGCGAAATCAAAACAAAACTCACCGTGTGTGAAGAGGGAGTGCTCATCCGGTCAAGATGAAAATGCTATAAAATCACCTTTATTGCGGAAAAAATCCAAACACTAGATAAAGTTCACAGACATACCGAAAATGGGAAACAGTCAGATTCAGGAAATGAGCATGGCGCTGAAAGAAAATAGTGCTCAAATATACAGGCACCTTAAAATCCCACTAGACAGAGTTATATAATTTAAATGAAAATTAGAAACTCCTAATGAAGTTTACTATAGAGGCACACTGGATAAACACTGATAAAAGAGAGTTAATATTTCTAAATTTCCGGTGACCAACTAAACGTTTCATGCGTTCTCAAGTAATCATCTGGTGCTTAACAACACTCAGACACACACACACACACACACACACACACACATATATATATATATATATATATATATATATATATATATATATATATATATATTGCGATATGTTTTGCGAATTCATTATTAGATGATCATCCAGTAAACCCATGCCCAAAATTGGTCATTTAACGTCAACATGGTCGATGCGATAGCAAAAATGAATGTGAACCACCTAATTTGAACAAGTGGTAGGGAGTTGCATCGAGTCTGTGGGGCATATACGACGGCCGTTGATTGGCTAAACTTTACTTATGTCCTATGTAGGAAATGTATACTTTCGAACAGTTTTGTTTTTCTTTGTACTATTATTTGTACCTAATCACCTGACGTATGCAAATATATACGGAGTTTATCAAAAAGACTTTTACAAAAAAATCTGGCGGGTTCTTCACAACAAAACATGGGGAAAAGTAAAAAAATTAAAATTTTACAAAATTAAAATTTTACAAAATTAAAATTTCTCTGCAAATCATTTGTTTTTGAGTTTAAAGAAAATTTACGGTTGATGGCGCTTTTTTTTTTCCACGAAGACTAGGTTACATTTGTTATTCGTGTACATTTGTGGATAGTCTGTCTTCAACGTTTAATGTCTGTAGTAGTGAGTTAAATGAGAAGTTTTCCGTTTAAAAATGGTAGGATATTCATATTGTGAAAATGCAGATATGATTTTTACATACGCCCGCGTAAATGAGAATGGACATGAGGCTGAACAGCTGTAGCAGATTGCGTTTCCAGCCCGAAGGCAAGCCGAGTCATCCAAATCTTGAAACTGTTTATCATCGCGTTGCTGCGACAGGGTCCATGGCACTACAAAGTATGAATCGAGGAAGTCTGAAATTTGCTCGTACGCGTGACCACGAAGAACACATACTAGAAGCTGTTGGGGACGATCCTTGTCTCAGTCCACGTCAAGTGGCCCTAGCGTGTCTTACATCTCATAGTACCGCATAGTTGGTATTTAAGAGCAGATCCTGTATCCGTATCAACGTGTGTAAGGTCTTTCGCCCACTGATCACTCACTACAGGATAACTTTTGCCGTTGGTTTATTGCAGAAACTCCTGATCCGTTGTTTGACTCTTCAGTCTTTATTTATGAAGAATTATTTGGAAAAGATGGATTAACAAATTGACACAACCAATATTTATGGGCGGATCGGAATTCCCATGGTAAAATGCAGGCTAGACAACAGCATCAGTTTACCATTAATGTGTGGGCTAGAATTTTAGGTGACTCTCATGTAGGCCTATATGTTCTCCCAGCAGTTCTTACAGGAGCTGTCTATAGGGACTCCATTTCGAACACAATTCTAGACCCGCTAGACGAGGAACCACGTATGTGGATGTGCCCCCAGTACATTCTCGTCACACTGTTTGTGATGCACTGGCTGATATCTACCATAAAAGCTGGATAGGTAGGGGGAAACTGGTTCGAGATCTTCACTTTCCCCCATTCACTGGCTGTTTTATCGAAACGCTCACGTAAAACAATTGGTTTATGAAGCATTAATTGCACAGTGACGCTTCATGTATATAGGGGCCTACAAAACCAGTCGATACCGTGTGGGAGTGTTTGAAAAGGTTCGCAAGTCAATGACCTCACGGATGCATGTTTGTGTAGAAGCAAGCGGAGGACATTTTGAACATTTCTTATGAGTTGCTATGTTGAGGTACAACTATGGACTTTTGGATATATGTTTATATCGACATTTTGTTTTGGTGTAAGGAACCCACCCCAACATTTATAAAAGTATTTTTTATAAAAGTATTTTGGGAACGTATCTTGGATTATATATACATTTAACAGCGTTAACCGTAAACTTTAAACTTAATAAGTGAAAAAAGAAAGATTTGCGGATTTTCACATTGTTTGCTGTGAGGAACCCACCTCCAAATTTGCAAAATTAATTTTTATACAATCACACACACACACACACACACACAAGCTGCGATGGATAAATTGTCGTCTAAATTACGCAAAAGTGAAAATAACATTGTCACCTCATTGTAACAGATAAATTACCAAAATTTCACAAACATATCTTGAAATACTAAAGAGTAAATTTATTCAGGAAAATTGACATTGGTTTCAACCACGTCCTCGAGACAACCTCGGAATCTCCTGCAATTCTTTTGGACGGTTTCCAGGTTTAATTTTGTGAATGCTGCCATAATCCTTAATTTCAGTTCATCTTTGGTGTTACAAGGAATTTTGTTGGTCTATCGCCCACATATACTAATCAAGTGTATGGAGAGATAATTGGCTAGATATAAGGGTTGATGTGGTCGCAGAAATTATCTGACAGCCATGACTGGGTTTTCCTGCCTGTGTCATTGCTGCAGAGTCCTATTGCCAGACATAGGGTTTTCCAGTATCTACTCTCTTGACCCAGGGAAACACTACCTCTTTAATGCACTTGAGTTAGGCCTCCGTGTCGAGTCTGGGACTTTGTGGGAAGATGAGTGGAGACATAACGTTCCCAACACTAGTTTTCATTCCAAACACCTTCGTAATCACCAATAGACTCATCCAACTCTTTCCGAATTTTTTGTACTTTCCTTATATTCACAACCAAGCACTCTGAAATGTTCGTATTAGAGCTTTCGGGGCGAATGCCAAGGAGTACAGAATACTTCCAAATTTCTGCCGGAGTGAATTGCGTCATGGCGCTATTTTTTTCTAACAGACAGTGCCCAACTGTAATTTATATACTATGTAGACGAGAAAATCAAAAACAATCAACGCGCATGCGCATGCGCGAAATTAAAAAAAATATATGACGACAATTTACCCATCGCATCCTCTCTATATATTGGTTTGTCCCAAAATTTTGATAGTGTTATGGGACCGTACCTATATTAACTTAATGGACTATTCCATACGTAATAAATACTGCGCCTCAAGAGGAAGCAGGGAGTTTCGTCTGAAGTCTGACTTTTTTCTGACCAGTCACGTTGAATATTTGTAATCGTATTCTTTATTTTGCAATGTGACGAACTTGTTTGACCCACGAGGATTTGCTTCAAATACTTCACGATCTTTCTTGCTTAAGTGACGAACTTTATTCGGCCTACCAAGTCTTTTCGGTTAAGTTATTGCTTAAGTTTTATTTTTTTTTTTTATTTTTTTTCATTTCTTCTGTTTGCTTTTTTTTCTGGGCTTCGGCCCTCATATTTTAATTTTATTTTAGTCCGGTTTGACAAACTCTTACCGGACGACTGCTTTTTTTTATTTCTGTCTATTTCTTTTCAGTTTTCATTTTGAAAATATTTAGTACCGTTTAAGAAAAGAGAAATAGAAAGCTTTGTTTTTATTTCCTGTTTATTTTATACCCTCCTTCTTATTCATTTAATTAGCGACTTCGGTCGCCTTCTTTTTTTTTTTGGTTTAACTAGTTTGTATTTCCTTTGCGTTTAATTTATTTTCTTTAGCGGCTTCGGCCGCAAACCATTATTTTGTTTTGGTTTGACGAGTTGCAAACCAGTCTTTTTATTTCTTTTCTTTTTCTTTTTTGTACATTTTTGAATTGTTGAACAGAAAAGAGAGGAGTTTCTGTTATTGTTTTTTCTTTCGGCACCCTTTGGGCGCCATTTTTTATTTTTTTTAAAAAAAAGTATTACCTGTCTATTTATTTCTTTCAGTTGATCTAGTTTGTCTTTTATTTTATTTTATTTTACTTTTCCCAGTTTATTTATTTTTTAAAGTTTATTGTCTTTGCTTTTGTATTTTTAATTTCCTGGGTTATTCAGGTTTTCTTTTATTGCCTTCTCCCAACTTCTTTCACCATTTTTTTCTCCACACTCTTTCATTATGGCCGACGAAGCCAGTCGGTCAGGTGTTAAGAAGGACCTGTTCGGGGTGGCTGCTAAGGCCGACCCGCCGGATAAATCAAAATCCGCTAAGAAACGGGCAAATGCTGCCCCAAATTTAGATTACCGTATAAAGGATGCTAATAGCACACAAAAAAAGGAGAGACCAGGCAGGTCTCAACCCAAAATGAAGAGGTGCCGAAGGGGGCACCAACTAAGACAACCGAGGAAATGACCTCTTGTTGGAAGTCCCCCCCAAGTTGCATTTTGAACATGGCGGATTTCTTGGAAAAGGCAAAGAGTTATTCTCATCTGGTAAATAAAGATGGGCTCCTTGATAATGTCCAAGAGCTCAATGTGTTCTCAAAGAGAATGGTGTCGGTTTTCGTAGTGGACAAGCGAACTCGCAAAATCTGTCGCTCCACGAAAGACATAGTGATTAAATCACTTCTGTCCCTGGGGATAAAACCCCCAAAGAGTCATAAAGAGTACTGGGTTCTTCATGTGGGACATTCTGCTGCCCACGCCAGAAGATTGACTGGCAATGGCAAAGAAAGAGCTTATTACAAAAGATCTGATTTTAAGAACGGAGTATGAGGGTCGGAGAAGGACCAGGGTGGCCGTTTTTGAGGTTCCTCCTCAAATTTCGGGAGAGCACCTGGCTGCATTTTTTATGCAGTTCGGCCAAATTTTAGGGGCTCTCTTCGATAATTTGAACGGGGAATGGACTTTTGATATAATGTTAGATCAGAAGTCCGTCCCCAACTGTTTGGAGGTAGGCGACCGGAAAATGCCGGTCATTGTGACCGGTAGGAAACCTACTTGCTGGAGGTGTGGAGAGATTGCTCACCGTTCCTCCTCCTGCGCAGGGAAGAAGGCTCATGGAGTTCCGGTCTCAGGCGACCAAAATCCCCCTTTGGCCGAGAATGTCAAATCAGCGGCGCCTGTAGTGGGCCTAGCTGCGAGGCGGACCGGTGCGGTAAAATCACTCGATTGGGTCCGTACCCACATTACCCACTAAACCGACGCCTTCCACAAATGTGGATAAGGAGAAGGATGAGGGCGGATGGCGCCTCGTAGTTAGGGGCAAAAGGAAGACCCAAACATCGGGGCCTCAGTCCCATCATGACCCCAGGGACAATGGCACCTACAGCTCCATTCCCTCTACCAGCTCTGGGAGCGACGCCACTGTGTCTTATGAAAAAAAACGCCGCTGAAACTCAGAAATTAAATGCTGGAAAAAGATATTAGACATAAAAAAAACTAAATGAAAAATTGGAGACTAAGCGGGGTAAAAATCAAAAATCGCTGGGGGTACCGGGCCCCCTATCTTCTGCCCCGTCTTCCCCTTCTTCATCTAAAAAGACATTCGCTATACCACCTCCGCCCAAATCTGTGTCAAACTCTCCCGTGAAATCTCTTCATTCATCTAAACCTTCTCCGGTGAGGACGCCTTCAGGATGGACTCCCTCAACAACTCCCAATGTCACACCCATGTCAACACCCATTCATTCTCCACAAAAGAAAAGGATCAGAAGCCCTGACTCAAAAATAGTTACTGACAAAAAGAAAAAAAAGATCAAACCACCTTATCTCCCAGGGGAAGACGTCTGCCGCGTATCCCGGGACCAGGCAGAAAGGGTCTTCGGGAACCCGAAAGACTTGAAAGTTCTATGGAACTTCAAACAAATAAATAGCGTAGATGTGGAAAATCCCGAAAATTTCCCTTCTGCAGGAAGAATCTTGACTGTAATTAGAACTGGCCCGGGTACGCGGGAGATTTGTGGCATGATAGAGGAGGCCCAATCGTCTCTAAAAATGGTGCCCCCAGCTGCTTACCTACTCGACCCAGAAATGAACGAAGCAGATCAAAAACTGAAAGGGAGGGTCCCCGTTTTCGTTCACCCATCCCTTTATAGGGCTCTCAAATTAACTTACCCTTCGGACATCGGCGGCTTGTTTCAGGATGGTACTGTCGAAAGTGAGATGGCGTCCGGATCCATGGGACGAGCTGTCGGTGTCCTCACCCCAGCCATGTTCTATCCTGAAGGACAACCCTAATTCGATTTGACAATGGCACTCTGGTTAGCTAGTTTGAATGTCCGGGGCCTGAGGTACGAGTCTCGCAGGGCGAGGCTCTCTCGTGACCTTCAGCGCCTCGGGGTGAATGTATGTTGTGTGCAAGAGACCCGTTTTTCTTCTCATGATCGTGAGGACATACTGTCTAAGGGGTTCGCCCTTTATTCAGCATGTTTTGATGGTCGTTCGAGGGGGGTCTCTTGGCTAGTGAGCAGGTCTTTGAAGGCTGCATGTGCCTTTGTCTTCGCGGATCTGGCGGGCAGACTTTGCGTGCTGGATGTTACCATAAAGGATAAGGTTCTACGTCTCATTAGGGTTTACGCGCCCAATATCCATTCCGAGCAGCTTGCTTTGTTTCGGCAGATCGCGCCGTTCTTGACGACGTCTCGTCGGGTAGTTTTAGCGGGGGATTGGAATGCCGTCCTTGATCCCGATATAGATCGTATAGGGCACAAACAAGGTACTAACAACCCGGACCTAAAAACCATTTCGGGATTTTATCGATGGGTCGATAAGTTCCGGAATGAACACCCTCGGGAGGTAGCATGGACTTGGACAACTAGTGGCAACTCGGCTCCTGGGACGCTTGCGATCTACCTGGACCGAGTCTTAGTTAGGATAGTCGATGTAGGGCTCTTAGGGTGTCCAAGTTTCCATTACGTAGTTTATACGGATCATAGGCTTGTCCGTGTAAACTTAGATAAGCCTAAGGTTAGATTGGCTGGTTACTGGAAATTGAACTGTTCACTTTTTAGTGAACAGGGTTTCCGGGACCAGCTGTTACTAATGATACAAAGGGAATTGACGGGTGCGGTTGTGGGAAATGCCTGATGGGACAATTTAAAATCTAAAATTCGAACGTTTGCTGCCGATTTTAGTCGTCGAATCAATCTAGATAGATTAGCGGCGCAAACGACTTTAGAAAATAAAGTTGATCGGGCTGTGAAATCCTGTGTTAGTGGGGATATAGCTTTAGCTAAGGCAGAGTTGTCCTCCTTGCTTATCAAGAAGAATCAAGCTTTGGTAGTTAGGGCTAGGTTAAAAAGAATGTCTTCTGAGGCGACGAATATGGCCGCTGAACTGCGTGCAGAGGAGAATCGGAACGCGTCTAGGCGACATATAGCGTGCGTCACATTGCCGGATAAGCGGACCGTGACTACAAACGCGGGCATATGTGAGGTCTTTCGGGATTACTTTCAGGATCTTTTCACCAGGGAGCCCGGTCTGAGCTCTGCTCATTTCGACGCCTATTTAGCTGACTTTCACTGCCTCAAGGCAGCTGAAGTGGCTAGGTGCGAGGGTCCCATTACAGAGTCGGAAATCTCGGAAGCGCTGAAGCAGGTTGGTCTGGATAAGTCTCCGGGATTAGATGGTCTTCCCTACGACGTTTACTTGAGGTTGTCGCACGTTTTTGTTCCTTTGCTGGAACTGATTTTCAACCACTGTATGAAGCAGGGGTCTATACCTCAACGCTTCACCAGGGGTGTGATCAAGTTGCTGCGTAAGGACAAGAACAGTGGGGATGGGTTAGGGAACTTTCGCCCTTTAACCATTTAACAAGATTTTGGCGAAGATCTTAGCCAACCCTTTGCAGCTTGTCCTGTCTAGTCTGATTGGCCCTGAACAGACTTGTGCTGTGAAGGGCAGGACTATTCAAGATAACCTTCATATGGTACGCTTGATCTTAGAACAAGTCGACAGTGAAGTCGACGGATTACCTTTCTAGACCGAACGTGTCGCGGATTGGATGAGATGGGCACCTTTTGGAAAGAAGACGTCCGAAAACATTTCCCATCCCTGAGAAGTGTGCACTCGTGCGAGGAGGCCGGCCGTACACCTCGTGCCGAGTGCTCCTTCTACCGCGAATGTCGTCGTGCTTTGAAACTCCTCTTACGGACATCGGATGGCCTCTCCGACGCCCAGGCGTTGTCTCGTAAGGCATTGTATCGATTGTTAGTTAGGGGGGCCGTTCAAGATGATCTGATTGGCGAGCTTGGTCTTACGAAGCAGGAGGCTCGCTCGATATGGCCTTGGGCGCCTAGGTTGAAATGTCTCAATAATGATGAGGCATCACTCACCTGGCTGATGATTCGTGGGGCCCTCTGGGTCGGCAAGAGACTTTGTTCAGCAGGCTTGGAGAAATATCCAAACTGTCGTCGCTGTACTGGGGAAGTCGATTCCATTGGTCAGGCCTTTTTTCAGTGCAAGACGGTAGTGCCGTTGTGCGGGTTTGTTGAAGCCCTCATGGTTCGTATGCTGCAGGGAAAGTTTTTTGTCCTGGAAGCCAGTTCTGTTTGTAGCAATGTGGTGCCGTAATTGACGAAGGCTGAACACTGTGTTCTGTTGCTTACTAGGGGTTATGAGAGTCGTGATTTGGACGATGCGTCAGAAGGAATTCCATGATGGCGAGAAGTTCACCTCTTCCCAACTGATCTTGTTCTTTAAGCATCAGCTTAAAGTCAAGATTAGGACGGAAAGGCGGCGGCTCCCTTCATCAGAATTTGGCAAAAGGTGGGTAAATCTTGCGCGAATGTGCAGAGTGAAAGGGGCTGACCTAGAGTGGCACTTGGATATCGGTTAGGCACAGGATTTTGTCCTAACATGAGGCAACCCATCCCGATATTAGGCTAGTTTATGTTTTTGATTTTGATCCTTTAGTTTTCCGTTTTCTGGTCAACTTAGCTAGGGTACGCATGCTCACTGGTCCCTTTTATTTCTGTCACTATTTTTCTTTTGCTTAATTCCCCATCCCTTCCCTCTTTAGGTGCTCAGTGATGTCAGTTCTCTGGTGGATGCGGGGCGCCTTTCGTTTCGTGTGTGTGATTTTTCGTATTTGTTGTTGTGTATGAATGTGTGTGTGCCTGTGTGAATGCTTGGGGGTATGAATGTTTTCCTGATTTATTCATAGTCCCACATTGATTTCGTCCCGTTAACTGATGTTTCTGCCACATTTATTGTTTGTGGGTTTTTTTTATTACTAACACAATTGTTTTGTTTAGTTTCTTGTAAATATTTAAGTCATATTGTACATATTCATTTGGGGATCTTTTTAAAAATTGTTGTTTTATGCTCCTCCCCCCACGAACAATATCTGTACATAAGGGGACTAGTTAGGATTTCATAGAGATTTTGAGGTATTATGGTGGACGCAGTAAGAAAGGTAGGAGTGAATGTGTTGTTTTGGTGATTGGGATATTTTTGGCATGTTTGGGTCCGTGTCTGGGACTAGCTAAGTTTAGAATTAAGACAGAAGAAGACCGTCCTTTCCCAATCTCCTTTTAGGCCTTGTGTCACATTTTGTACCATTTGTACAAATAAATATCGTTCTGTCTGAATAGAGTTCAGTCTGAAGTCTGGAGTGAAGTCCGTCAGGAGTCAGTCAGTCAGTCGAGTCAGAGGCAGTCCGAAACAAAGTCGCGTTCAGACAATTACTACTAAACCTGATTGTTGGTACTAACACTTTCTACTTCTCTGTATATATTCTTGTTTGTAATATATCTATGTTATTCCATATCCGCGTTCGAGTTATTCTTTATTGGTTCTACCTTGGACTATCACCGTGATACAAGGAACCGGACCATTTATATAATATAATAGACCAAGAAGGTAGACGTCCAGACCCTGAAAGGTCTACAGCAATAAAAAAGATGCCAGTTCCTAAGAACATAACTAAACTACAAAGTTTTCCTGGGTTAGTGAATTACTACCAGGAATTCATACCTCAAATGCATAAACTTCGCGCACCATTGAACGAACTGCTAAAGAAAGAAAAAGTTTGGCAGTGGACAGATCAATGCCAGGAAACATTTGAAAAAATAATCAAGACATTAACATCGGATTTATTTTTGGCACACTATGATCCTAAACTAGAGATTATTATAGCAAGTGATGCGAGCGCCTACGGTGTCGGAGCGTGTATATTACATAAAATGCCAGATGGGAAATTAAAACCTAACGCACATGCTTCTAGAACCCTACAACCAGCGGAGAAAAACTATTCACAAATTGAGAAGGAAACTCTAGCAATTATCTTCGCAGTAACAAGATTCCATAGATACGTCTATGGTAGACACTTTACTCTGCAGACGGATCACAAAACGTTAATAAAAAATTTTGATGTAAAAAAGGTCTACCGTACATGGCAAATAGACTACTTAGATGGGGAACGATTCTTCGGAACTATAATTTCAGATTGGAATATTTACCAACGAAAAGAATCGGGCACGCGGATGGTCTGTCGAGACATATACCAACAAAGACAGAGCCATTGGAAGATACGGTAATCGCAGCCCTTAGGAATGAAGAAGACATAAGAACAGTCCTATGTTGTACAGTCACCAACCTCCCAGTCACATTACAAGACATAAAAAATGAAGCCACAAATGACGAATTTATTAATGAAACAAAGTAAAAATAGCAGAAAAAATGAGAATTTCGGACAGCTTTTCTCTATGCGATAATGTGCTACTTTACAACGAAAGGGTGGTAATCCCCAAAACTTTAAAAAAACGGATACTAAAGGATATCCACAGAGGACACCCGGGTAAAAATAGAATGATGTCGCTAATGCGAAGCTATTTATATTGGAAGAATATGGACCAGGATATTTCTCAAATGGTAGAAATGTGCAAGGGTTGTAATTTAGCAGCTAAAGTACCGCCAATCTTACATAAGCCTTGGCCTGAAACTGATCGTCCATGGTCAAGAATACACGCAGATTATGCAGGACCAATTGGCGGCTTCTACTATTTAATCATCGTTGATAGCTACAGTAAATAGCCGGAGGTGTTTCGGTGCCAAAATCCTACTACAGAAACGACCATAAATTTCCTCCACGAGCTATTCGCTCGGTTTGGCGTAGTGGATTGTTTAGTAACAGATAACGGAACGCAATTCACGTCAGCAGATTTCTAAGAGTTTTGCGAAATCTATCAAGTAAAACATATAAAATCCCCGCCTTACCATCCAAGATCAAATGGACAAGCGGAGAGATTCGTGGATACTCTCAAAAGAGCAGTACGAAAAGCGTACGATGTGCCTACGGAGAAAGCATTACAGCAATTCTTACAGGTATACAGAATAACACCAAATAATGCGACACCATCAACATTATCACCAGCAGATATCATGTTTGCTAGGAAAATCAGATCAGCGTTCGATAAATTACTACCAAGTAAAACAAAACAAGTAACACAGTCCTAGTAAAACAAAACTAGTCCTACACACCAAAAAGAAAATTCCTCCCAGGGGAAAAAAGTTTTTTTAAGGCATACAAAAATAATACCTCTTGCTGGGAACAAGGGATAATTAAGAAAAGAATTGGCAATATGATGTACATAGTTCAAGGAAAAAAATTCTCACACAGAAGACACGTAAGCGAAATAAGGAAGAGGTCGTTACAGGATGCTAACGGTCCACATCAAGAAGAGGTATTGGACGCGATTTTCGACACATTTGATATAACAAGACCGCAAATAATGCCAGAACCAAGAAAATCGCCTTGAAAAAAAATTTGCTGAACCTTTGGAAATAGATCCAAAGAAAAAAAAGATATTAAAAATCCCTACTACGCAAAATTTTCGGAAGGGGGTGTTATAGGACCTTACCCATAATAACAATGGACTATTCCATACGTAATAAATACTGCGCCTTAAGAGGAAGCAGGGAGTTCCGTCTGAAGTCGGGCGCCCGGCTGATCGATTGAACCCTCCCTTTGGGCGATGAGGAACCCGAACGAGGCTACGCCGAAGGGCGGAGTCTCTTTCGGGGAGGTAAACGGGTTCAAACGGGCATATTGCTGGTCGAGCCCACAGACGCGGAGATCCCACGTTAAACCGGCCTTGTGCCACATGATGCCCTCGTGGGAGGGTGACTAAATACCGTTCCGTCTGAAGTCGGGTGTCCGGCTGACCGGCTGATCGGTTGAACTCTCTGCCTTCGGGCGGGGAGGAATCCGAACCTGAACCCGTTTATACGGGTTATAAAGGGCATATTTTTGGCCGAGCCCCCGGGCTCGGAGATCCCACGGGCTCGGAGATCCCACGGGCTCGGAGATCCCACGGGTTCGGAGATCCCACGGGCTCGGAGATCCCACGGGTTCGGAGATCCTACGTTAAACCGGCCTCGTGCCACATTATGCCCTCGTGGTGGGGTGACTAAATTCCGTTCCGTCTGAAGTCTAGAGTGAAGTCTGAAGTCTAGAGTGAAGTCCGTCATGAGTCAGTCAGTCAGAGCAGTCGAGGCAGAGGCAGTCCAAAACAGATTCGCGTTCAGACAATTACTACTAAACCTGATTGTTCGTACTAACACTTTCTACTTCTCTGTATATATTCCTGTTTGTAATATATCTGGGTTATTCCATATCCGTGTTCGAGTTCTTCTTTATTGGTTCTACCTTGGACTATCACCGTGGTACAAGGAACCGGACCATGACAGATAGCTTATTAGCTAGAAACGAAAAAAAAAAAACATGCTTGGGATATATTACCCGGCTTTGGGAAGTGTGGCGAGCAGTAAGCTTTTCAACCTCCGATATATGGGTGTGTATTTGTGCGCATGAAATGCAAAAACATACATCTAAATCAGACATACACACGCTCGCGAACACACACACACAGACAGCCACACACACACACACACACACACACATATATATATATATATATATATATATATATATATATATATATGTGTGTGTATATATGAATCCTAGGTGCAGGTGAATAATTATTTTAAACTATTATAGACCCAAGACACGCATCTATAAACGATATCCATATTGTGATTCTCAATTACATTAATATATTCCCGTTTCTAATAAGACATTTGCACAGATGTTCTTCTATGTATGGAATCGATAATCAAAGGATACGTCGGAAGAGTTTTCGACTATTAATACGAATTATTACTTTAATCAGGCAATCTACAGATCTTTTAAGTTTTCATGTATACGGGAAACGGATGACGGCCAATAAAGAAGACACCGCAGCGATAGCTGATTTGTGAAGTGCTTAAACGTAAACATTTATTTGAATATTTGTTTTAATAATTATTCGCCCTATACATGTCCCAAGGGCCACTCAAGTTAGAGGGTTTCTGAACTATGATTTTGTCCGAGGGGTAAGAGTAATGGTATTCTCGTATTTTTTTTATGAAAAAAATTTCATGGCATTTACTAAGCTATTATGGATTTGGCACAAGTTTTCAAAAAGTTTCGGTTGCTCGAATATTTGGCTAAGAAACCAGCACTTAAATACTGACGTGCTACAGTCTTGCTAAGATCTATAGCCATCTGTGTATTAAGGAATAATTATATCCCTTCCTCTTTCGGTATTTGCCAAAAACTCAAAGGTAATATATATATATATATATATATATATATATATATATATATATATAGATAATATTAGTGGTAAATATACATATATATGCAGAATCCACAGGTGCATATATACACATGTATATTTTAGAATAAAAAATTCCGAGAGGATAAAATCCAGGTAGAACTCAATGTCCAGGACAGAGTAAGGATATAATAAAAATGCTTAAACACCAATATTCCATGGTCATAATTTATTCCATTGGAATCGTAAATACGATCCAATTCATCAGACCTACAAATTCAAAAAGAAAACAGGAAAAAACCTTTTTTTCCGTTTTCTTTTTTAAATATATATATATATATATATATATATATATATATATATATATATATATATATGTGTGTGTGTGTGTGTGTATGTGTGTGTGTGTGTGTGTATGTCTGTGTGTATGCTTGTGGTATATTTATGAAACAAAAATTAATTAATAATTATTTGCAAAATTTAACCAAGAAGATGTATCTGTTTAATTTTTATGCAATTTCTTTCAGTTTTCAATTGTTGCACATCAAAATGTCTATTCTGGATATTAACTGTTCAATGTTCAATTTTTATTCAACCATTTTCAATCAGATATTATCAAGAACTAGATAAATACGGTAGAGAACATTTTGTTTTCTCTAATCCTTGCTTTTTCTGTAAGACTAGACTTCAAATATACACGCATTTGACGTCATATGTAAACGATTTCCCGTCTGCTCCAGAAAATAATTTCTTTAAATATTTTATATGTTTTATTATTTGATATGGCTAGTAAATATTTTATACACACATAAATATACTTGTAAAATATATTTCTCAGATGTTAATCTTATTTTGTGATGATCGATATACAAATTGCAATAAGTTTCCCAGTGTCAAGTTAAACTACGTGACAATGTAATGCATGTGTAACCAAGTGAAGAATTTTAGGCTGTCGTTCGATTATTAATATGGGAGATATAATCCTACCAAGAACGTCAGATTTAATAAAAAAACACTGGTTATAATATATATATATATATATATATATATATATATATATATATATATATATATATATATATATGTTATAAATAGATTTATTTAAAATATGTTTTTTTTCGCTACACAGTTCTAACCATGTTTCAAAAATGGAAGCTAAAAACTACGAATTTAATTTTGTAATTAAATTAAATACATTAGTTCCATTTCATCCTCAAGCGAATTTTGGAGTAACTTTTAAAATTACTGGATTTTAAAGACACAGCTAAAGTTCTAATTCACGTTTCCAAGGTTACAGATAAATCTACTTCAACTAGACAAGGGGTGTCTGGGTGTTCATTAAGTCTATATTATTGTATCCGTTATTGGCTACGTTTTGGTAAGGGGTAGAGATGTATTTTTCAATGAAATCTGACATCCGTTGAATGCATGTCGTCTGGATTTTTTTTAAATTTATTGTTAACGGCAAAAAAATTCTTACGGCATTTTTTTCTATTTGTAAATTTAAAGATTTTTGGGGGTGTTTAGGATAGAATACGTTTTATTTAACTACGATTTGAAATATTTTAATTTTAAATTTTAAATTGTTATTATACTATATTTTTTAAGAACAATTAAATGTATTAGAATCCCTTATAGTATGTAGAATTATTTTGACATCAAGTATAAGTATGTATATTAGGTTACAATTTTTTTTTTTTTTTAGTATTTAAATATTATTTAAGTAAAATTGATGACAATGACGGCAAAAATAGTTACTTAATTTCACTGATTTAGTAAACTTTTATTTTTTATATAAACCTAGTAATATATTGTTTCTCATGTAAGTACAAAGGACATGGGTCATTCAAAAGCTTGCATCTTCTGGCATATCAAATTAATTTTATTTTACTATAGGTGTTTTATTGGATTCTTTTAAGTGCGTGTAGTACTAAGTAAAAGAAGTTTAGGTTAGAATTCATTTTATTTAACTACAATTTTAATTACAACTTTAAAATATTTTCATTGTTAGTTTTAATAGACTATATTATTTTATAATAGAAGGAAATGTATTTAAATTACTTATAGTAAGTAAAATTATTTTTCCATATCAAGTATATGTTTATTACGATTTTTAAACTTTTATATTTAAATATTATTTAAGTAATATTTATGGCACTTACTGCAAAAATAGCTACTTCATTTCTCAGATTTAGCAAACTTTATTTATTTATTTATTTCATATATATATATATATATAAACTTAGTAATAAAGTTCCATATGTATGTACAAAGGACATGGGCCATTCAATAGCCTACATCATCTAGCTTTTCGTTATAATTTCATTTTTAAGTAGGTGTTTTATTGGATTCATTTAAGTGCCGGTAGTACTTTTTGAGAGGTGTTTAGGTTAGAATACATTTTATTTAACTACAATTTTAAAAGATGTTTAGGTTAGAATTCGTTTTAACTACAATTTTAAATACAACTTTAACATATTTTCACTGTTATTTTAATAGCAAGTAAATGTAATGGAATTACTTACAGTGTATAAAATTCTTTTTCATGTTAAATATAAGTATGTATACTACCTGATCGCACCTTTAAAATTTATTTTTATTTTTAAATTTTTAAATATTATTTAAAGAAAATTTTTGACAATGACGGCATAAAATATCTATTTCATTTCTCTGATTCAGTAAATTATTTTTTATAAACTTAGTTCGTAGCTTTTAGCTTCCATTTTTGAAACATGGTTAGAACTGTGTAGCGAAAAAAAACATATTTTAAATAAATCTATTTATAATATTAATGCTCTGTAAATTTAAATTGAGCACTATTTTGTAAAAATAAAAATATCTATAAGAACACCGGATTATATATCTTACTGTTCTTTCTTTATATATATATATATATATATATATATATATATATATATATATATATATATATATATATATATGGGAGTGATATTAATTAACCATTGTTCGAATAATTTGTAAATGTAGACATGCAGAAGGCATCACACTTTTTACAGAACGAATTTATTCACGCCCTAAATGATCTTTAGATCATGTAATATACTTTTTTTAGAAGATAAATCAGTTGCTTGTTTACCGCCCGACGGAAGCAGATGAGACAGCTACTCGCAGGAGAAGCTATGCTCCTAAATAAAGTGACACAAATCATATCATCAAGGAATCTACGGCGTCTTTGTTAAGAGAAATTATTTTATTCGTTCCTCGTTGGGTGTATTCCAGCCTTCCGTTTCCTTTCATCTGATATGTCCGAAGCAAATTTAATGTATGACCAAGTCATCTCTCAAGTTAGACCCTAATCGACTTCTTTTTTTCATACCGGCAAATGTCTATCTTCTTCGCTGTCTGAACAAACTATTGTCGCATTCAGGTTCTGAAAATATGTAGATACACTGAATTTCTCTCAAACAATTATACATGCCCTTGTCTATTTTCATCCAAAGTATTAACATATCAAATGTAAGTTTAATGCTGTTTTGGGATGGTCAGATACATTTATTCGCATTAGCCATTACAAAATTCGAAATTTCCGCTATAATAAGCAATTTATCGAACTACAAGAGTGATTTCTTCAAATTTTTTTCACAGCATTTTGACATTTCTAATGAAATTTCTATCGTTTTTTGTTTGTCTACCCGAGAAAACTGTTGGTTGGAACGCTTCAGGTGAGTGTTAATTGACGTGATGAGTTTATATAAAAATTAATGCATTAGGTTGGTGCAAAGATAATGTCGTTTTCTCACATATGTTACTATGTGAGAAAACGACATTATTTTTGCACCAACCTAATAATTCATATGTACTGTATGGCACATATTTTTATAAGTGTTAGTTCTCCCTCAATAATCAGAAAACATTACATATATACAAGGTCTGATCATAATTATATCTTGTTGTAAAGTTATACTAGAGGTACCATTCAGATTATATATTTTATAAGCAGTATATATTGTTGTGCGAGTTTTCTAAATCATTCTTCGTTCGAAATTCAATATGGCTATTTACTCTCCTTTCTACGTCTCAAATTTGTCGCTCAAGCAGATTTCTTTATTCACCCACTTACCTTCAACTAATATATTTATTCAACCTCCTTGAGGTTAACATAAACTCTAACACTTTTTCCTTATTCAGCGTTACTTTCGGTTACGAACCACATAGGTGTAAATCTGTTTAAACATCATTTTGGAATAGATTATCTCTCACACCATTTATTTATTTCAGCCTAAAAAACAGATGTCTAGCGGATGAGGGCAGAATACCTTTCATAAGTAAGATAAACCCGTCCTATTCTAAGAGGGTCTAATCCTTGTACGTCGAGGCATATTTTGATATGAAGCTTTCGTCAACAGTATCTGCGTTCAGATAAATTAGCTGAGGTAATATATAACATTATTTCCCCATCAATAGACACTCCCTTCGACACCCAACGAATAAAACTGTTGCAGTCATGAAATGTATGGCGATAGGGAACGTTCATATTTCTTTCGACGTTTATATCGGGTTACCATAATGAAAACAGGAATGTATGCTATACATTTCTGCAATGCCTTCCAAAAGAATTCCACAATGTTTTATTCTATTTGAGAGAGGAGACTTTTGTCAAAGAATAAGCGGAGATCCCGAATACCATCGCCGATTTAACATCGACACGAATACCCTCCGTATCAAACGTTTGAAGTTCTGAACTTTCGTTCGGCCGCACTTTTCGTAGGAGGGGTTGTTTCTCCAGGTTAAATTAAGGAAAGAAATACAAATATTGTATGTCATGAACACAAAAATATGGTAAGAATCCCGTGCATGTACATTTGAGAAGTTCCAGCGAAAAGTGTAATGTACTCGCTGGCAATATCTCGGCGTGACAGCTATGAAGAGACATACTGCATTTTATTTGAATGTAATCCTATAACAGGTATCCATTTCTTGAAGACAATGGCGTCCAGAAATTTTAATTCCTGCTACTAAGACAGATGAAAGAACCTTGTAAGTTTATACGTCAGCTCGTTAACAAGTCGCTGATAGATAATAATAATAATAATAATAATAATAATAATAATAATAATAATAATAATAACAGGCAGAGACCAGCTCCCCAAAATCCATATGACGAATTCTAACTAGCATATAATGAGAATATACACCGCTGCTCTGGAAACACTGTTAACCGGGAAACATCACAGAAGTTAACAACGTCATATACGCAACAGCTTTAGCAGCGACTCGGAAGCTTGGGGTCAAGACAATAAATAAAATTAACAGACAGTGAGCTTTCTATATTAGATGAGCTCACCAGAAACCCTAATATTTCCACACGTAAGTGCAAAACGATCAAGCGGAAATATAATATTAAATCCCTAATTGACATCCCATCAATCAAGGAAATGCTGAAGCAGAAACTTCAGCTAAAGGCACAGAGAACAAGACGATACGAAAAACATTGTATTAGGTTGGTGCAAAAATAATTACGTAATAATGTCGTTTTTTGACGTATTTTTAACGTCAAAAACGACATTATTACGTCATTATTTTTGCACCAACCTAATAGGTTCTATCGCCAAAATAAAATATTCCGAACAGATCTTAAGAAATTTTACAGGCAAATTGTAAAAACACGAATACATGTCGAAAGGCCACCATCGATTGATAATGTACAGACATTTTGGGAAAATATTTAGAGCAGCTCAAAGGAATATAACCCAAATGCAGAATGGATCCGGCGTGAAGAAGAACGACTGCTGGATACACCTCTGCAAAAATGGGAAAATATATTCACAGATGATGTTAGGCAAGGTCTAACGAAATCCCCAAAATGGAAATCCCTAGGAAATGACAAGTTGCCCAATTTCTAACTTTATCATCTCTCATCTATCCATGAAATTCTTACAAAAACATTATCAACGATTGCAAATAATTCCAATAAAATCCCGGAATGGATTACTGAAGGTATTACATACCTCATACCAAAAACAACTGAAACAGACGACCCGAAAAATTATAGACGATAACATGTCTCTTCACAACGTATAAGTTGATCACGTCTGTACTGACGAACCGTACTTATTTCTTTTTCGAAACAAACAGCATTCTTCCGCTGGGACAGAAGGGATGCAGAAGAGGTTCATATGGCTGCAAAGATCAACTGCTGATAAATAAAATCATCCTGGAAAATTGCAGGAGACG
This sequence comes from Acanthosepion lycidas, assembly GCA_963932145.1. Taxonomy (NCBI): domain Eukaryota; kingdom Metazoa; phylum Mollusca; class Cephalopoda; order Sepiida; family Sepiidae; genus Acanthosepion; species Acanthosepion lycidas. The sequence goes on from OZ010604.1 coordinate 37,412,453, forward strand.
ACGTAGAAATCTTAGTTCAGCGTGGATTGATTATCGTAAAGCTTTTGATAGTGTTCCACATTATTGGATCCTTAAGACATTGGAAATCTCCCCTGTGATATTAAATTTCCTTAAGCACAGCATGGGAATGTGGAACACCAAACTATACCTTAGTCACACCGGGGGCACTGCCATATCCAACCGTCTGAATATCCGACGTGGAATCTTTCAAGGAGACTCTCTGTCACCCTTTCTGTTTTGTTTATCCTTAATCCCTCTTACACATGAACTGAACAACAATAGCTATGGTTACAAAATAAATAAGAAAATATTCAATCACCTACTCTACATGGATGATCTCAAACTCTTTGCCAAAGACGACAATGAGTTGAAAGGCCTCCTCAATATTGTAAAATACTTCAGTGACGACATAGGCATGGACTTCGGATTAGATAAATGTGCAAAAGCAACATTCAAGAAAGGTAGAATTACAGAAACACCCTTAATAGATTTAGATTTTGTCACAGAGATTAGGGAATTGGAGCATGATGAAGATTATAAGTACCTAGGAATTAGCGAAGGAGATGGCATACAACACCCCCAAATGAAGGAAAAAATAAGAAAAGAGTACTACAGACGTGTACGTCTGGTACTAAATACTGAGCTAAACTCAAAAAACAGAATATCAGCCACAAACACATTGGCTGTCCCTGTGGTGCAATACAGCTTTAATGTCCTTAACTGGACCATAGCTGAAATTAAGCGAATGGACGCCAAAACGAGAAAGCTTCTCATTTGCTACTGCATGCATCATCCCCCAAAATTCGTCTTTTAATTAGATTGAATTTACAACCAGACATATTTATGATCAGACTTTATACGAATCCTATTTTTCTGTGGTCTGGTGAATAGGATAAGTGGAACCACAGTAGCACAAAAAAAAAAAGATCAACGGCCATCCAACCCAACTATGGGTTAAAATATCCTCACCAATCCGCAATTAGTCAAGCGTGGTGAGTACGGCTACACACATGAAGATCTGGTCAACCAGGATGAAGTTCCTTCAACAGGAAAAAAAAGGTCCTGGATTTAGATTTGGAAAAACAGTAGCACTTAATGGGATGCCTTTAACTCAGTCACAAAATCTGAAATGTAACCTCTTCCGCACATGCAGGATATCATAGCCAAATGTAACAAGAGAATTATTAAATCATATTGAAATAATATTACACGATCTCATTATAAAGACATATATTCTTTATTTTTTAAATTAAAATTTAATAAAAAACGATATCAAAATAACTAAACAAATCTCTTGTGACTACATTACTGTGTACTTTTAAGACAAAATTGTTTTGAATCTTGATCACACATCTCTGCCTAAAACACCTTTCGGTGATGACTTGAAAAACCTTTCTAAATTTCTGATTGCGCTACAGGGACTAGTCTGTCAGAATATTAATGCTGTTTAGTTCTTTGGAAATATTAGCAAAATAAAAACAAAATAAAATCAGCTTAAGAAAATATATGAAATGGAAAGACGGAGGTGTAAATCCCAATATAGAAAGTAACTTATGAAACGTGAGATGATTTTTTCTGAAGTTCTTCACAAAAGTGTTTCACTTGACAACAAAAAGCTTTCAACCAAACTTCAAAGCAGTAGAAAGAAAAGCAAATGTTTCATTTGTTTGAAATAATAAAACAAAAGAAATTAGTCGACACTACAAAATATACAAAGAAAATTAAAGAAAAAAGTAAGCGAAAACAATTATTTAAAATGTTTCAGATTTTTAGTTATTTGAATAACAAAATTGAAGTATTTTACAAAATTCAAAACTAGAATTTGATTTATATTGTTCTCTCCTCGATTTACAAAAATTTGATTGATTTGTTTGTATCTTTATAAATACTTTGAATTCACTGGGTAACATATTTATAGACTGAATCGAATAGACCCCTTAGATTTTCTATTGCAGATCTAGTTTTCTAATTTTCGATAAGGTGTCGTAGTTGGAGACTGAAAATATGAATGGCGAATAGATAATAACCTTGTACTCTTTGTCAGTCAATGTCAGGGCCAATTAACCCAAAATGTTTAAATCCTCGTCTATAACAATATACGAGGTCTGATCAAAAATTCGGTGCTGATGCTAAAAAAAGAAGCTACAACATATATCAATTCGGCATTTATTATCCTTCAAAGTAGTCCCTGTCTGAAGCCATACACTTTGTCCAGCGTCGTTTCCAATAATGGAATCATTTGAGGGGGGTAGGTAACGAGCCGCTACCTCATCGCATTCATTTTTGCTTTCCTTTATGTCTTGAAATCTTGTTCTTTTCAAATGGGAATTAATTTTTGAAGATGAAAAACACTCGTAATGTGTGAGATATTGGAAATATACTGGTTGTCAAACCCGGAGAATATTGTCCTTGGCGAAACACTGCTGCACAAGACATGGTCAGTGATGAAACTTGAGTGGTATAGCGAAACGACCACACGCTACACACTTTCCTTCAAAGCACTGTTTGAAGAACGGAAGTCAACGAGAACGTTATAACTGAGTGTGTATGCATGAAAGATTTGAAAATCAATCTGCGTACTTTAGCTCCGTTACCATAGGAACAGTCCCGGTACTTTTTGATCAGTTCTCGTATAAATTTAATTATTTATCTACTTTACGGCAAAAAACCAAGAAATATGTTTTTAACATTTCGATAATAATTTTAATACAGCAGGACACATATGAAAAAATAAGAGTTAAGAAGATTCGATTATGCCAAACACTTCAGACGAGAACCTGATTGCTTGGAAATGAATAACCAGGCCGGCTATTTAAATATTATAAAAGAAAAACTATTTCTCTGTCCTTCACACATTGTCTGCGGGCCATGATTTTGCATACACACCCTGTATATGCATATGCCCGTCTTGTGTGTGTGACTAAAATGTAGTTGTACCATTTAATGTATCCACAACTACACATAAACATACACACCGATTTTCACTGAGTTTAAAATAAAACAGTAGAGTAATACACTCAGTTTGGAGAACACCAACCAAGGGCTAAGCCAAAAAATCATAAATTTAGAAACAAAAAAATGTAAAAGAATCAGATAATGACAATGTTATATAGGAATAAAGTGTCGTTGCCAACACTTGAGTTTGAACATAGATCGTCAGAGAGTAAACACGGGTGACCCCATTATTGCATTAAGTGGATTACATGACCATAGAGGAAACACATATATGTAGGAAGTAGCTGTCGACTAACGATCGCTGTTTCTAGTCTATCCTCTAGACTATACAGATCGTCATTTCTACTCTATCCTCTAATATTGCATGGACTGCTATTCTCTACTCTTACTATACTATTTCTCTATTTGGATCACTATACGGATTACTATTCGAGCAAGTACTATTAATGCGAGTGTTATTCGAAGATGTCTGACACTAGCATTGTTCAACGACGTACTATAGTTCTATATGCGATTACAAAGTCTCTACTCTAACGTGCATTGCGAAAATGAAAACGAGTATTGGTTGACATTTCAAAAGTATCAAACACGTGTTCGCTGACATCACAAAAATAAGTTATTATTTAACTTTACGGAAATTATTGGATAATAAATAAAATTATTTTAAAGTGTTTTTATTTTATAGAAATTTAGATGTGTCGTTGAACTAAAATATACTTGTACATGCGCAAATGTTCACATAGATAATATGAATGAAATCTGTGTTGTAGGGGTAATTTACCTTTGTGTCTGACAACAAACAATGGTTAATAGGAAAAGAGTATAAACCTAAATGACCATTTGAAATCATCTTTATGACACCGGCTGTATCTCAACTATAATATATTTTCTACTGAAAGTATGGTTGTAAATGGTCAAACGATATAGATTTTAAATGTGATCATTTAACTGTCAGCCAAGCGATGTTTACCGAACTGAGAATTAATAGTGAACATAAACTAGATATTGGATGGCAATGGGCAATTTCCATTCAATATTTTTGCCATGAATTGTAAATAAAAGAATTTAAATTATCCAAAAGAGAATTTCATTCAAATGCAAGCGAAACGCGAAACAATTCCATACGTTTTCCAAAAATCACTCGTATCAAAAGAGTGGATAAAATTGAGAAAGCCACTTATTTGTAACGCTGCCCAATTATTTAATCATTTTATTCTAGTCTGGTGCAAGACAACGATATTAGAGCACTCGCCGAAAAAGTGATATATGCACATGAAGTAAAAACTGATAAATACAAAACAGCTATTACAATTATTAGTGCACACTTCAGAAGCAGTATCTTTTGTAATATCTGAGTATAAAAAACCTAAAAGCCTAAAAGAAGACTCCTTGAAGTGACATGCTATTATTTTTTTACGCGGGTCTAACATCTAACTGGATTCCAGCTATGGGGAAATAGAGTCTTGATTTTTGTTTGGTGGTTCACTAAGAAAGTACAATATGATAAAACCACCAGCAAATATATTTATAAGAAAAATGACCAGGCTTAATAAATAGTTATAGGAAAATGACAATCAATATGGTACTAAAGTATAAAAATACATTTTTCCAATAAAATTAACAGCAATACATTTTTTTACTTATAAACCATATACCTAAAAAATATACATTTTCATTGAAAGGATAAAATTATATACAGAATATCTGTAGTTGAAGCAATAAAATTACGGACACAATATATAGATTTCAAGATTAAATAACCTGTATAGGTGTTTATATGCCGCTAAACAAAAACAACCAAATATTATCTTTTCGTGATCAAATGCAGCTCCTCGATTGTTATCCACTGACGTGCCAAAAGTCATGGAAAAGTATGGAAAGGTAATTGTAGATGGCGCGACCGAAACTTGAAATCACAGAAATGCCAAGACTTATTTATTCTCTGCCGTCTGTTGAGTTAGAGAAAAATCCACCTAGATTTCTTATGAAAATGTGTCTGGAATTATCAGAATTGTCAAAGATCAGTCGTATACCCGAAACAAGGCGGAAATGCCACTTGTACGCAGTGGGTTACAGAGAGTGAAAGTGGGAGAAAAGACGGAATATAGGGGGAATGAGGAAAGGATAAAAGATGAAAAGGATTCAAGGCAGTAGAAGGTGACGATTGACGTTACATTTAACATTTTTGAGATTATAGTTATCAGGGAAGCAAGTCACAAGAAGTGAGTCCCACTGTCGGGAAATGTGAAGAAATAAACTGATAGAGTAGAAGATTGTAGTTATCAGGGATGCAAGTAAACGGGCGAGATGCTTGAAAAAAAGAAACTGTTGGAGTAGAAGTGGCGGTTACATTTAACCACTTCAACAGTGAAAGTGTCACAATCTAATAGCACGCTTAATTTCACATGTAGTCGGGGCACCAGGGAAAAAAGCTCATCAGAGTAGTTGCCATGAAAATATATGTAGAAAAAAACCGAGCGAAGCCACGTCACGTCGGTGAGAAAGTGACTCAAATCGAGATTTTCAGTTAGAATCGATTGTATTGCAGATCCTTCTTTGATTTTTTCAAGAAACTCGAGATGAGTAGCAGGAAAATCTGACCAAGTATGGCAACATAATTCAATGCACGGACGAATGATAGATTTGTAAATGTGCAAGAAAAACCTTCTAGTAGAGACAGTGACCCAACTTTCCTTGCATTATTCGGTGTAGTCGTTTCACTTAAAGTCATTTGAAAACGTTAGACCAAGAAGAGCTTTGCTTTCCAGGAATCAAGCATCAGCTATGATGAAGGCGGACAGGGAAGTTTCTTTATCGTGGTTACCTGAGAGTACTTTAGTTTGGGGGGTGCACTTAGATTTACAAGCCATTTCTTACCCCAGTTAACCACTGATTGGAGGTCCATTCAAGAGTAATTGCCAGGTTAAATTTGTCAGATCTGACAGATCTGCTATTGAAACAGGAGAAAATGGTAGTGTCATCTGCATAAATTCCTACTTGGGAACTGATGATATCAGGAAGATCACTGATGAAAATCAAAAACAGCGTAGGTCTCGCCATAGAGCCTTAGGGGACAGCCGCGTTTAGGTGAATGTATCTGGAAGCGATCCCGTTGAAAACGACATTCATCTCCCGATTTTATATGAACGATTAGATTAAATCGAACAATCGTCATGTTATACCGTAATCCTGGACTTTATGTCGAAGAGCAGCGTACGAGAACACTGTCAAACACCGTCAAGACATAGTTCGAGCTTCGCCGTTCTTATCAAGATCTTGATATATATATTCAGTGATGGTCGTTAGCACATCAGCGGTAGATCTGACAAAACGGAAGCCATATTGTTTTTCAGATAGTAGGTCGTTAGAAATTAGATTCTTAACCACTTCAGCATTGATTAAAGCCTCGAATACTTTTCCAAGAAGCGGTAGGAACCTAATAGGGAGTTTGAATATTCTCCAGACTTCTTAAAAATATGAACTACAGAGGAGGACTTCCAGCAAGCTGGAAAGCAAGAAGAAGCGTGAAAATAGTTGAAGAGTTTGGTAAGAACTGCAGCCAGCTCGGGAGCACATTTCTTTAGGACGACGGGTGGCATCTCGTCAGATCCGCTTGTTTTATGAGAGTCTAATTTAGAAATGATGTCTGAGACCAGTGATTGTAGAAGTCAAGTGACTTACCTGCCAACATGGCTGCCTCCTTCTATTTCCTTATAAAAGGCAAGCCAGCTGATTTTACCTTATTTTATAGGAGAGCACCTAATACACCAGTTGGGTTGGTCCATTTTGCTAGAATGGACCTTCCCAATGCATTTGCATGAGGGGTCTTTATTCAGCTATATATTTCTCCATAAATGACTCAAGTCAGTTTTGGCTTTGGCTACATTTGCCTACTTGTGTACTAAACCTCTGGCAAACTAGCTAATATTCAACATGGCGCTGTGAACAGGATACGAAGACTGGCAAGAGCTACTTATCAAAATTGACATTCCTACCGACTCTGCCAAAACCTATGCTGAATCGTTTGTGAAAGAGAATATTACTAAGGATAGCCTCTCTATCATAGACCGGGAAATCCTTAAAGAACTAGGTGTCACAACCATGGGACATGCCCTAGCTATCCTTAAGCTATCAAAGGAGCAACCTTTGACATCAGACAGCTATACGAAGGCCCATGCAGCCAAACTCCCCCAGCTCCATTCAGAGATGACATCACAACAATTCCGAAAGTTCAGAATTGATTGGGAGGTATTTGTGCAAATGACAAACATGCCCCCTACACAGACCAACATATAGAAACACCCCTATCCAAGGCATTGGCTTATCACCAGCGCAACTCCTGCTTCATAGACGTCTTCGAGATTTTATCCCATCGCACCCACAGTTATATAAACCACACCCTGAATGGATAGCCGCAGCGAAAAAACGAGAACAGAGATTATCCAAACGCAATGCAGACCTCATCGAGAAGTACAACCGTACTGCACATGCACTATCCCCACTTTATAAAGGTGACACAGTCTCCATTCAAAACCCAAATAGCCGTCGATGGGACATAGCTGGGCGAATAGTAGAAACACTTCCCAACCGTCAATATAGAATTAGAGTTGCAGGATCAGGCAGAATAACCCTGCGGAACCGTAGGTTTCTAAGGAAACTTGAAGCACCCATAATCAAGACCCCCATACCAAGCGCCATGCCTGTGTCACCTGAGCCGACAATTACGGATACATGCAGACCACATCAATCTGCCAAAGACTTGGAAAATGGTGACATTACATTACAAAATAAACCAGCGTCCCAGGGCCCTACTCAATCACAGCCATCAAGAACGAGGATTCCCAGGGCGCTATCTCGACTACTCTCGTACAATCAGCCAGGCAATAGGGAATTAATTCCTCCCCAACGGCCAATATGCTTCCGCAATGGGGAGAGGAGGGAGATGTAGAAGTCAAGTGACTTACCTGCCAACATGGCTGCCTCCTTCTATTTCCTTATAAAAGGCAAGCCAGCTGATTTTACCTTATTTTATAGGAGAGCACCTAATACACCAGTTGGGTTGGTCCATTTTGCTAGAATGGACCTTCCCAATGCATTTGCATGAGGGGTCTTTATTCAGCTATATATTTCTCCATAAATGACTCAAGTCAGTTTTGGCTTTGGCTACATTTGCCTACTTGTTTACTAAACCTCTGGCAAACTAGCTAATATTCAACAGTGATGAGGTTATGTGCATATCATTCAGTAGAGTCTACGCGCTAGTGGGCAAATCAGATGTGGGTGCCCCAAATGGGTCGAGTCTTGCATTGGAAGAGAATTTCCTAGCAAAGCATTCTACCTTATCTGCTTTAGATGTCAGGACTTTGAATTGATTGGATAGAAGAGGGATTCAGTATTTGTTGTGGTTCAGTAAACTCTTGAAGAGCCGCGAATAATTTCTAGAGCCGAACTTGCGAGATGCTATATGTTGTTTCATTCTATCAGCAAAGATTAACATCGATTCTTGAAGATCTGCTTGCACTCATTACGATCAGAGACAAAGAGACATCTGCTGTAATTAGACGTGTCAATCTGATACAACTGGAAGAAATGATTCCTGTTGTCTATAACAGCCGAGCATGCAGATGAAAACCAAGGAGATGAAAGAGGTTTAACTTGGTATTTTCTTGCAGGAATGAAATCATAAACACTTAGGCCATGCATGTCGACATAAGAGCCCTTCCTTAAGAGGGGAAGATAACTAGAAATCGAGAAATCAGGGAGGTGCTTGAAGAGTTAAGATTAGTTTTGCAAAGAGCTAGCATATCCCGAGACTTTTCGAAGAGAAACGATTCCACACGGCAGATGTTGGTATGAATACCACGAATGTTGGAGAATGAAAACTTGAGGGCTTGAGACGTTTTTTGTTGCTCTTGTTTAGTTTAATATCTTTGATTTCTTATCGTCATGGTGTCTTATTTTAGTAAGTAAAAGCCTACGAATAGTAGTAGCATTTGGTCATCTAATGTAACTTGTGCTGGAAGGGAACTGGCACAGACTGTATAGTTTTTCTCTCTGGTTTTCCCCCCGAAAGTGCTTGCAGATACACTCTTCCATACGCGATATGGTACTGCAAGAACCCCGACATTATACGACTGTTGATCAGACCAGCCTCTCAAGACACTACACAAGAGTTTGTACTGCTAACTACCAGTTAGGAACAGCAACCAGAAAACTGTCAATCTGGTACTACCTGTATGAAGAGACGTTGTCACCATCCTCACATATAGAAAATTAATGACAGTACCGCTATTAAGGTCTGAGAAAATGAAAGGAACAGGGAAACCCTTCCTAAACAGGAAACAATAGATGAGACTCTTTTCCTGTTCAAGAGAAAGGTGAGTATGGACCCGACGAAAGGAAAGCCTATCTAATCCAATTAAAAAAAGTTACAAATTTCAATTTAGTTAACGTCGAGAAGTCTAGAAATTCAACAAAGACTTAAATCTGGCAGAAACCTACCTCTGAAAGAATTAAAAAAAAAAAACAATCCTGCGTTTAAATTCCAGTTAAATTATTTAAAAGACTGAAAATAGCAGCAATGTAAAAAAAAAGAACAACAAATGATGTAAGTACAGTTCCAAACTTCACATATGTAAATAAATACAAAATTAACTCTTTACGAAGAAAATTCTAAAATATGTCGTACGTAGCGGGAGGTCTGATTAGTGATAATTTACAAAAATCATTACTCGCTAATCTTTCCCGAGCGAACCAATTTAAGTAGAACCGTCCTTAATATGATTTTGACGAGTTCTGCGACGAGGCTGATGCCAATCTATATAGACCCTAGCTCTTCTTTTGGAGACCGTTGTCAAGTAGAGATTTTCTTTTCGCTCAGTTGCCTTTCTATATACAGGCTTGCATCCCAGAAAGACATATTCTTAGCGTAGTTTGTTGATCACGCGAAAGAGAAGGATACATCTAAAATCATAAAATTCTGCCAACAAGCGAACGTTTCATTAGATTATGTCAGCATAAGGACAATTTATTTTATGGATCCCAAAGGTAGTCATGAACTTGTTAGAGACCTTTTGCAAAATTACTCATGTAAGCGTCGATATAAAGTAGAATTCCTTCGATTAGAAGGGCCAAGTATGAATAGAATAATAGGCAGACATTATCGTTTTAAAGAGAATATAAATATGACAATTTACTCGTACTGTTGAAAAATGGCGGCGATGATTCAATATTTTTTCTATTGCGTGATTATACTTTCTGCATAAGTAATCAAGGATTTTATAGAATTATCGATTGCTAAAGAATGACGCTCATAATTCAATAATTTACTAATTGCATTGATTTTGCTTTCTGATTGAGTAATCAATAATTTTTATCGAAAGAATTATACAATAGTTGGAAGCAAGAATAAATTCTACTTTTTAGGCTATTAACGTTAAAAATAGCAAAATAAAGTTAACCTGCCCCATCAAAGATGATTTTAATATTTCAGTAATTTACCAATTGTATGGAGCGAATATGTAAGAAAGTTTTAAAGAAAATGGAAACCAAAAGAACCTTTCTACTTAACATCGCAAAGAAAAAGTTAAAATTTGTAGGACACAGCATGAGGAAAGTAGGCTTGGGAAATTTAATATTCACAGGACAGATTGAATGCAAATTGGAAAGTAGAAAATAACGCATAACCCACGTAGCGATCATCAGTCAATGGATGCTGACAGGGTTTAGATGATATAACGAAAAGAAAATGGTATTTCCTATCAAATCGTGAAATGAAAATTATTCTGAACAGCCACTGGTCTAGATTCTTTCGTACTAACGCAGGTGTCGCCCAGGGCACCATCCTTGGTTCTACTCTGTTTTTAATTTTCATTAATGACCTTCTTGATGACATCAACTCTCAATTTGGTATCTATGCTGATGACACAACAAATTACTCCCGCCTCGATAATAAGGCTTGCCAATCCGATAAGGTCAAAATGGCTGCCGAGGTCGAAAACAACATCAAATCTGTCGTTACCTAGTGTAAAAGATGGCTTATTAATTATAACGCCTTTAAAAATAAACTTTTCTTCATAAATCATATGAAAGATTCGTCTCTAACTTCCATCAGCATGGCTGATGCTAACCTCCAAGAAAGTGACTCGTTGCGCGTTCTTGGGCTCACGTTTTCTTCTGATATGAAGTGGAAAGACTATATTGAATTAATTGCTAGATCAACTGCTAAGAAAATCAGTTCTCTATGTCGATCGAGACAATCTTTCTCTCCAGAATCTATCTTACATATCTATAAGTCTATCATTCGTCCATGCTTAGAATATGGCTGCCACATATGGCCCAGTCCCTCTGCTATTTACCTTGAATTCCTTGATAAGACCCAAAGAAGCAAATATTATTGTTCCTGATCTGGCGATTCGGTTCCAGTCCCTTTACCACCGCCGTAAGATTGCCTATCTATGTTTTTTCTATAAATACTTTCATGGTAATTGTTTGGATGAGCTCTTCGCTATGGTACGTATGAATGTGTTGTGTTGGTGTAAGCAATATTGTTCGTATGATTGGGTCAGTGTTTGTGGCTAGCTAAGTTATAGTTAAGACAGAAGAAGACCGTCCTTTCCCCAATCCCCTTTTCGGCCTTGTGCCACATTTCTGTAGAAAACAGAATAAATATCTCTCTTCGATATGGTACCTAGCACTTTTTTAAAAATTTAAGCTTAGATCTAGACTGGGTCAAGAACTCATAAATTTAAAGTTGAGCTGGTTAGATATCGTCGTAAATTCTATGCTAACAGTTTCTTCTCTCGCACTTCTCACTTATGAAACTCCCTCTGGCCCCATGATTATCAGGTAGGGACAGCTGAAATTCCTGTGGAAGTAAGACTTATGAAATTTAATACTCACAAGACAGATTGAAGGACAGAAGAGAACAACGCATAAGCTATCTAGCGATTGTAGAGCAAGGTTTAAATGATATAAGAAAAAAACAAGAGCTACAAAGGGCCGGAAATTGAGGAGAACCATGATCGCCAACGTTCTGAAAAAACACGGCACATAGAAGAAGAAGCAATTTTATTGCTTATATTTTCTGCTGAATATTCTAGGATCTTTATCCACAGAATTAAATAATTCTGATTATTTGTCACATGTAAGTAAAGATTCGGATTTTTAAACCATTGAAAGGAAAAATAAGCAATCTATCACGAAATAAAAGAAACATATTAGCAACCAGATCTCACCGTATTGACTAATGAAACATTCTGTTGCGTGTTCTTTTATTGTTTCTTCAAATTATATTTTCCTTACAAAACGTGGGCGATCATAAATCTCCACAGATAACTCTGTGAATTACCCTGACTTCTTGGGAAATGATTTCTGGTTGCCTTCTCCATGGTTTCGAATTCAGAGTTTTCCATCTATTAGACTGGGTGTAATCCAAGACACTGCAGTTTAACCCATAGCCGGAAGAAAACTAGACATGTTAAGAAGATACTGCAATGTTATCGGTCCTGACCTGAGATCAGTTTCACTTCACCGTAACGTAGTTTCCCTGAATATAAATATTTCCATAAATATTTTTCATGGCAACAACTATTTTCATGACAATTGTTCTGATGAACTTTCCTCTTTGGTGCCTCGAATGTAACCGTAGTACTAGATTGGCAGATAGGTCTCATTATTTTACAGTTGGTGCTGCTAGATATAACCGTATGTTTTATGATATCAGTGTCTTCTTTCGTACTTTTCACCTGGAAAACACTCTTCCATCTAACTTTACAATCAATTTTCAAGTTTAATCTCAATGTCAATCGTTATCTTCTGCCTTCTTAATTCCTATTATTCTATTGTTCTCCCTCTTTCAAAATCATTTTATTTTTCTCATATTTTTTCACACTCAATTACTCCTTTGCGTCTTAGTGGATTCCCTGCCTTTCTTGGGGCGAAATGATTAAAAAATATATGTCTTTTCAAGTTTCAAAGTGAACGCAACAGACTAACCCGCAGTTTAAACTGAACTGGCCGCTTTACCATCCGATATCAGTGACACTTCTTGCACATTCCCTTCCATTAATACACAATATAATTGCCGAGCGTAATATCTTGCATTATATTCCATATTTACAGTTGGTCAAATGCCAAATTGATGCATGTGAAATCGTTGGAAAATGAACAATTCAAAATTTATAAACATACCTATTTGAATAGTGTAACTCAAAATGTGCATTAATATTTGATGATCTTACTTGAATAAGAGCTGATAAATGAAAAGCGGCATTTATGAAAGCCTTCTCATGCAAATATCTTGTTATTGTCGTCATGAATATCTTTATGAATACACGTAACAATGGCATTTTATACGCAGGTGTTTACCTTGACTAACGTTCGTATAACGTGTGGCATTTGCAATTATATTTGCACCCATCGATGATGCTATCAATAAGCTTTCATTTGACGCGGATATGCGAGTGTGGACCTAGCGTGCTTCAAATTTGACAGAGGTCGAAATCTCTCGAAATACTTGGCTTTGAAAATTTAATTTTGTAGGAAGCACATTCTACATAAATTATTAGTGTTGTACAAATATTTATATTCGCTACCTTCACTGTCCGCGTATTATTAACATATCGCTGTGGATCATGTCAGAACGTGACTTTCAAATCATGATTCTTCCCTTCATTTTCACAAGCTATTGCTCTCTACGACTACTTAAAATCGTTACTCTTTGTATAATATTGAACATTGTAACTCACCGCTATATATATATATATATATATATATATATATATATATATATATATATATATATATATGTGTGTGTGTGTGTGTGTGTGTGTGTGTTTACCACTAATATTATTTTTATCTGGATTCTATTCTCTTGGAATTTTTTTATTCAAAAATATATATATGTATGTGTATGCATGCATGTATATATATTTATATATTTTACATATGTATGTGTATATTTACCACTAATATATAGATATATATATGTATACATGTATTTATATATATGTAGTATTTTGAATATAAAATTACTTGTAATCTGCATATGTATATAGATGTAAATATCTTAGAATTAATATTTGTAATATATATTGAATAGATGTATAACATTGTAATATAAATACATATGCATGCGTGGATAGTTATGTGTAGAATCCTTTTTATATCCTTTTTTATGTATATAATTGTGTGTGTATATGTAGGTATATGTATATATGTGTGTATGTGTGTATATGTGTGTATATATATGGTTGTATATGTATATAAGGATGTGTGTATGTATATGGGTATATATATATATATATATATATATATATATATACATGTGTATGTATATATATATAGATAGATAGATGGATAGATAGATATATATAGATATATGTGCATATATGTGTGTGTGTACGTGTATGGAATATTTTCAAATGGAAGGACATGGGTCATTCTAATGGTGTTTTAAAATTACTCTTTTTAATGTTTAATATCACTTTCTCTTTTAATGTTCTATAATTAGAATTATGAGAATGCATATTATCTTCTGGAGAGAGTTTCATTTTAAAATTGATAACTTAATTTAAATTTAAATATACCACTCTTTAACTATTAATAGTAATAATAATATTAACGAAGTTCCTTTAATAATGAAGCATTTCAGAAGTCACTTAAAGTTAAAATTTAACTATGAAATAAAACTAAAATATAAATAAATTGAAAATATTAAAATATATGTAATGATTGATAAATGTATGTATATATAATTTATGTATGAAGATAGATGAACATTTGTGTATATTGTTACACGTGTGTCTATGTGTGTATTTGCACATCTAAATAAACGTATGTATATATGGATTTGCATGAATATGTTAGTGAGATATATATAAGAAGAAAACAAAATCTTTAATATTACCCTCAAATATTATTCAATAATGAAACTTAAACCTTAAGTAAGTTTTCCCATATAATAATTAAGAAAAATTGCATTCATAAATTAGATTAAAAGTAAAACTAATAAAGATGTTACCGAAAATTTTTTTTTACAATATTAAGGAAGTACAATTGGTCGGGTAAATAAACTATTATAATTTGAAATATATCTTTAATATGTTCTCTATAAATGTGCTAATAAAAATAGTAGTTAACTTATATTAAGTCCCTAAACTATTTACTTAAAATATTAAATATTTAAACTGATAACAATCATCAATTTTTTTTTTAGACATCTAAATTTCTATCAAGCATTGAAATCTATCATTTACTTAAATTTTGTTAAAACACAATTACAATCTCTTTCGATTTACTTCCCTCTCCTCCTCTCTCCTTGCCGTACACACATTTGTATATATCTGTATTGCTGTCCTCTGTCTCCTCTCTCTTTTCCATTTTTCCTTTTCTTTTCTTCCTACTCCTCTCCCATTTCTATATATCATTTCCGTTAAGTTAACGATCTAAATAGGTCAGGTCTAGTCACTCCTCCTACCCCAATGTAAAGCACGCTTAAAAGAGATATGAAATTAACCCCTCCCTATACTCTACCTTGTCTCTTTAACTACCCCCCTCACCCCCCTGTTAAATTACAAAAATTACACTACCCATCAATTTTCAATATCATTTTTCCTTTCATTTCGTTGTTGGAAGTGTTACCTGATGATCCGGAGTCCTTTAAAAGGATTTTGGTGAAATAAATTATTGTAATCATTACAATAATTTATTTCAACAAAATCAATGTAATGGTACCTTAAAGTGGTCTGTTTTTCATTAAATATATATATATATATATATATATATATATATATATATATATATATATATATATATATATATATATATTGTGTGTGTGTGTGTATTTAGGCAGCATTTTTTCATTCATACATGTTTCATTAAATAATATAGATAAACTTTGTCTATTTATTTTATGTAAATTCATTTCATAATATCTGATAAGCTTAATAACATTATCATTAAACGAAGAAAGAAAATCACTACTATTTGGAGTTTAATTCCAATTCTTCACTTTTGATTTTATTAGTGTGGAAAATAATCAACTTAATTACATCCTATATGTCTGTATTTCTGAGATGAGGTACTGTAACAATTTACAGTACTTACATCATTCGGACTGTCGTCCTCATCTTTATTGCCATATTAACGACTTTACGGTCGTTTCACGATGTTTCGGCTGCTGTACGCTCCGACCTTCCTGGAGTGATATACATTGGAAAGAGAAAAATCAGGCATGGATGACCATATATTGAGGGAAAATGGAGATCACTGCCCTCTGTGGCATGAAGTTGAAATAATAGACAGATAGCATCATTGTAAATTACGAAAAAATATGGAATCAGCACATATATTGGCGCAAATAATCTTATAAGACATGAATTCAGTATGGCAAACAACAATACAAAGAAATGAAGAACAACAATATCAGACATTGTAATACGATCTCTGGCAAAATGGTTACTGAGATTCACTCACTGATGTCCCCAAGGACACTTGGATAAAAGCATTGGTTGAGTAATCCCAAAAGTGACTTGATCCAAAGAGTGGTCACAGCAGTGTGTGTGTGCTTGTGGGGGGAGGGTGTTGAACTGAAACTGAGATATAGGAAAATAATTCTACCCCCGATTTCAGCGTCTTTTCACCGAAATCCCCTGATTGTTAATCAAAATTATTTCAAAATAGACCCAACACTTGAAATTGGAACAATCTTGTAGACTAAAGAAATGTTTCGGTTCGAAATTCCAACGTATGTCACCTGAAGAATGTCGGAATGTATAATACCGAAACGTGATGTGATTTTTGTTATTTAATAAATCGCTTTGATTGTGTCTTCATAATCTATAAACTATGGTATTCTACTTTAAATCTTGGAGGATTATTTCGGTTGATATCTCACTATGACGTTGTAATTTCAGATCTGTCAGCGAAGAGAAACTACTGTATCCACATTACATATCTGTGCTTTTGTAAGTGCATGTATGGATGGCAATAGGAGTACAATATTCTGAAGAATTAGTGGATTTTATTTTTTTTATCCCACATATTTTAATTATTTCAGACATAGTTTGTTTTATTTTAAACAGCATTTGTTTCGTCTACGATCCTGTTTATTTCGACAGAATCTTGCTTGACTGTGAAGATCACCGTAGACAAGCGATCAAAACACGTCTGATTAGACGGTGGTTCCTCCTGTAAAGTGAGATTGCAGGTTAGACTCCTATCAGCGAGCTCATTTTCATTATTCTGTTTCATCGAGTTCGCAGAACGGCAGAAAAAAATGGAGCGTCTGCTCAAATATGGGCATCCACTAAACATAACGTTTCAAGTAATAAAAATGCATTACTTTATCATTTTTTATATGTGCAGAATTATGAAATTAAATTTTGAATTTCGCAATTTTATATTCATCTAGAAAAAGATAAAAAGGGGACGAATTCGTTGGCAATGAATAAAACGATTGAAAGCATAAAAAAGGACAAAGAAAAATAAATGGATTTCTAAAGGAAAACATAATTAAATAAAAGGAAGAAAGAATGAAAGAAAGATGCTTTAATTAGCGAATGAGGAAAATTGACTAACTAATAATGAGCTATTCTGTTTGAATATTGCTGCTGAGAAGTGAGTTTGATACTCAGTAAAGGCCCAATACTTAGTAAATTGCAATGGAAAATCGAAAAAAGAAAGAGTGAAATCAACGAAAGAACATTTTAAAGTTTGATAAAAGAAGGAAGTAAAGAAAACTGATAAAATGAAGGCGAAAAAGTTCAGAAAGAAATTACGATAAAAAAAGCCGATTAAAAGGAAAACCGTGCGAAATGTTAGCAGAAAATCAGTGGAATTCATTTAAGTGAGAAAGAAAACGAGCAGGCAGGTAATAAAATCGATTTACAATCAGGGGATTTCAGTGAAAGAAGCTGAAATCGGACGTAGAATAGGATGCATTATAACAGCGTGCAGAAATTTACGGTGAATGCGCAGATTGAGAAAGACCCTTAATCACATGACTTCCGCCTGCGAAAGCACAAGGAAAAGAACACATCAGTTCAGTAAGATATTAAATGCAGCTGGTGCCACCCTTGAACATGATGCGAATGGTCAGGTCAAAGAAATTCAGTAATGGCAGGACATTTCTGTGTTTATTCGAAGCAGGTGAATAATTTGCACAGAGATTCATTTAACAAAAATAATGTTATTGGTAGAAGTGAAAACTGGAGGCCTGTTTTCTCATTTTTTATTTGTTAACGTAAGTGTGTGTACTCTAAAAAAGCTTTTGAGAAACAGATATCCTTAGAACACATTCAGTGAAATATATTTATGGCAATATAAAAGGTTTCATTGAAGTTTTATCTTAGGGAATACGCATTATAACATTTTCCTATATAGAGAGATGGCGAGTTAGTTTTCTACGGATCCATCTTTCAAGACGTTTAATTGTATTCTAAACTATTTTATTAGCTTCTATTTTAAGATGAATAATGCCAAGCAACAAAATTAAGTTAGTAAATGAAAATGCATGATGAAAACATTTGCCTTCAATTCGCAACATATTGATAGGGAGACAGTTTTCTTATTGGAAGTTGCTTGGTCTTTCGTTGTCAAAGTTGAAAAGGAACTTTGAAAATAGCAGCAGCTAAACACAAGATGAATGCTCATAGTCCTAATGCTAACAGAGCAGCTCAATTTCTACGAAAACGTCATAAAGTATATAAAATTGCAGAAAAACAAAGAGAACGATTGAAAAGACCTAAAACTGTCAGAGGGCACCGTCTGAAAAGATGTGAAAACGGACCCCTCCAGTCCAAGTCGTATGGGATGCGCAGACCTGGGGTCATGTTAAAATTAATGAGAGAGAGAATTGAGTGATCGTTGCTAAATTAGGGACATCCGGTCCAAGTCGTATGGGATGCGCAGACCTGAGGTCATGTTAAAATTAATGAGAGAGAGAATTGAGTGATCGTTGCTAAATTAGGGACATCCAGTCCAAGTCGTATGGGATGCGCAGACCTGAGGTCATGTTAAAATTAATGAGAGAGAGAATTGAGTGATCGTTGCTAAATTAGGGACATCCGGTCCAAGTCGTATGGGATGCGCAGACCTGAATTCATGTTAAAATTAATGAGAGAGAGAATTGAGTGATCGTTGCTAAAATAGGGACATCCAGTCCAAGTCGTATGGGATGCGCAGACCTGAGGTCATGTTAAAATTAATGAGAGAGAGAATTGAGTGATCGTTGCTAAATTAGGGACATCCAGTCCAAGTCGTATGGGATGCGCAGACCTGAGGTCATGTTAAAATTAATGAGAGAGAGAATTGAGTGATCGTTGCTAAATTAGGGACATCCAGTCCAAGTCGTATGGGATGCGCAGACCTGAGGTCATGTTAAAATTAATGAGAGAGAGAATTGAGTGATCGTTGCTAAATTAGGGACATCCAGTCCAAGTCGTATGGGATGCGCAGACCTGAGGTCATGTTAAAATTAATGAGAGAGAGAATTGAGTGATCGTTGCTAAATTAGGGACATCCGGTCCAAGTCTTATGTGATGCGCAGACCTGAGGTCATGTTAAAATTAATGAGAGAGAGAATTGAGTGATCGTTGCTAAATTAGGGACATCCAGTCCAAGTCGTATGGGATGAGCAGACCTGAGGTCATGTTAAAATTAATGAGAGAGAGAATTGAGTGATCGTTGCTAAATTAGGGACATCCGGTCCAAGTCTTATGTGATGCGCAGACCTGAGGTCATGTTAAAATTAATGAGAGAGAGAATTGAGTGATCGTTGCTAAATTAGGGACATCCAGTCCAAGTCGTATGGGATGCGCAGACCTGAGGTCATGTTAAAATTAATGAGAGAGAGAATTGAGTGATCGTTGCTAAATTAGGGACATCCGGTCCAAGTCGTATGGGATGCGCAGACCTGAGGTCATGTTAAAATTAATGAGAGAGAGAATTGAGTGATCGTTGCTAAATTAGGGACATCCGGTCCAAGTCTTATGTGATGCGCAGACCTGAGGTCATGTTAAAATTAATGAGAGAGAGAATTGAGTGATCGTTGCTAAATTAGGGACATCCAGTCCAAGTCGTATGGGATGAGCAGACCTGAGGTCATGTTAAAATTAATGAGAGAGAGAATTGAGTGATCGTTGCTAAATTAGGGACATCCGGTCCAAGTCTTATGTGATGCGCAGACCTGAGGTCATGTTAAAATTAATGAGAGAGAGAATTGAGTGATCGTTGCTAAATTAGGGACATCCAGTCCAAGTCGTATGGGATGCGCAGACCTGAGGTCATGTTAAAATTAATGAGAGAGAGAATTGAGTGATCGTTGCTAAATTAGGGACATCCGGTCCAAGTCGTATGTGATGAGCAGACCTGAGGTCATGTTAAAATTAATGAGAGAGAGAATTGAGTGATCGTTGCTAAATTAGGGACATCCGGTCCAAGTCGTATGGGATGCGCAGACCTGAGGTCATGTTAAAATTAATAAAAGAGAATTGAGTGATCGTTGCTAAAATAGGGACATCCGGTCCAAGTCTTATGTGATGCGCAGACCTGAGGTCATGTTAAAATTAATAAGAGAGAATTGAGTGATCGTTGCTAAATTAGGGACATCCGGTCCAAGTCGTATGGGATGCGCAGACCTGAGGTCATGTTAAAATTAATAAAAGAGAATTGAGTGATCGTTGCTAAAATAGGGACATCCGGTCCAAGTCTTATGTGATGCGCAGACCTGAGGTCATGTTAAAATTAATGAGAGAGAGAATTGAGTGATCGTTGCTAAATTAGGGACATCCGGTCCAAGTCGTATGGGATGCGCAGACCTGAGGTCATGTTAAAATTAATGAGAGAGAGAATTGAGTGATCGTTGCTAAATTAGGGACATCCAGTCCAAGTCGTATGGGATGCGCAGACCTGAGGTCATGTTAAAATTAATGAGAGAGAGAATTGAGTGATCGTTGCTAAATTAGGGACATCCAGTCCAAGTCGTATGGGATGCGCAGACCTGAGGTCATGTTAAAATTAATGAGAGAGAGAATTGAGTGATCGTTGCTAAATTAGGGACATCCGGTCCAAGTCGTATGGGATGCGCAGACCTGAGGTCATGTTAAAATTAATAAAAGAGAATTGAGTGATCGTTGCTAAAATAGGGACATCCGGTCCAAGTCTTATGTGATGCGCAGACCTGAGGTCATGTTAAAATTAATAAGAGAGAATTGAGTGATCGTTGCTAAATTAGGGACATCCGGTCCAAGTCGTATGGGATGCGCAGACCTGAGGTCATGTTAAAATTAATAAAAGAGAATTGAGTGATCGTTGCTAAAATAGGGACATCCGGTCCAAGTCTTATGTGATGCGCAGACCTGAGGTCATGTTAAAATTAATAAGAGAGAATTGAGTGATCGTTGCTAAAATAGGGACATCCGGTCCAAGTCGTATGTGATGCGCAGACCTGGGGTCATGTTAGACGTAATGTGGGAGAGTTAAGTGATCTCTTGCTAAAATAGGGAAAGCTGGTTAAAGTCTTATGTGATAGAGCTCAGTTCATGTTAGAAGTAATAAAAGAGAGTTGAGAGATTGCTTGGTAAAATGGGAGCATCCGGTAATGGTCGTACGTGATGCACAGAGATCATGTCATGTTAGAATTAATAAGAGCCAGCTAAGTGATCGTTGCTAAAATAGAGACAGCCTGTACAAGTCGTATGTGATGCGCAGACCTGAGGGCATGTTAAAAATAATAAAAGAGAATTGAATGTTCACTTGCTAAAATAGTGACATCCGGGAAAATTCAAATGTGATGCGCACACCTCAGGTCTTGTTAGAAATAATAAGAGAGACTTGAGTGATCGCTTGCTAAAATAGTGACATCCGTATGTGATGCACAGTCCTCAGGTCATAGAAATAATAATACATATTTGAGTGATCGCATGCTAAAATAGTGACATCCGGTACATATCTTATATGATGCGCAGAGATCAGATCGAGTCGTATGCGATGCGCAGAGCACAGGTCATGGTAGAAATAATAAAGAGTTGAGTGATCGGTTGCTAAAATAAAGACATCCGATAAAAGTCGCATGTCATTCACAGAGCTCAGGTCATGTTAGAAGTAATAAGACAGTGTTGAGTAGTTGCTTGCTGAAATAAGGACAGACGGGAACAGTCATATGTGATGCACAGAGCACAGATCATATTAGATGTAATAAGAGAGTTTTGAGTGTTCGTTTGCTAAAATACGGACAACCAGTACAAATCATATATGAGCTCTCTAATATAGGGACATCCGGTACATGTCGTATATAATGCACAGTGCTCCGCTCATTTTAGAAATAAGAGAGAGATGAGTGATCGCTTGCTAAAATAGGGATATCAGTTACAAATCCTATGTTATGCGCAGAGCTCAGTTCATGTTGAAAATAATTTGAAAGTGTTGAATTATCGCTTGCGAAAATAGGGACATCCAGTACAAATCATATTCGATGCGCACCGCTCAGTTTATGTTGGAAATAAGACCGGAGTTATCGCTTGCTAAACAATATCAAACACCTAGTGGCTGGAATGTTTTAGTTTTCCTCTGATGAGAAAAATTTGTATTAGTACCGCAGTGTGAAACATCTCCTTTAAATGTGTTAGTTTGACTGCTTTCATGCCTTTCGATAATGTTTTTAATCATATGCATTTTCTCTTTTTATAACAGAAACTATTTTATTTTTGGTCAATTTTGTTTTTTCTTTAGCCGCTTATATATTTTCTCAAATCCCTTTTTGTTGCATTCTTGAAACCAATTTTGATTTCGTTCCTTGCTTTCAATATCTTTTTTCGTATATGATCCCTTTTTAGCCGAGCAACGTTTTAATTTCCTGCGAGAATATTGCGTTAAGATTCGCATTTATGCTATTTGAAAAAAACAGGGATGCGTCTCTACTCCTACCAACTACAGGTTAGATAGCAGGACAAACTGGGTTCCTAGTGTTTGCTAACTCAATAGCTTTCATCAAATATTTTTCATTTTAGCGATTATATGCTTCTTGCAACCTAAGATTATATTTCAATAAATAAATATATTGCTTAATAATAAAACTGAGCATCTTCTCAAATATGAGTACCGATTAAAAATAACGTTTAAACAAATATATATATATATATATATATATATATATATATATATATATATATATATATATATAAACCCCACACACACACACACATATATATATATATATATATATATATTTATATATATATATAGTATAAATAGTGTTTAGGATTTGGAATTCTCCTGTCGGTGGTGTCCAGTATATTGGGGTGTTTTAAGCTCGTTTCCTAGTGTTGAGGATGAAATGATGTGGACATCGTTTTTCAATGTATTTCTCTTCTTCACTTAGGTATTCCGGACCACATCTAAAGATTAATCTACTCCGATTTTCACCCAAGCTCATCTTTCCTAATAGAATCACTATTCTTCCAAACCAACATACACAACTAATATATCAAGAAATCAAAAGAAAATGGTTGAATCCGTCTTCACAACAGTCTAAACAATAAAACATTCTCTTCAAACATAAAAGTAAATAAAATGAGCGTTTCAAAATTCTTCGAGTAACTAACGAAATTTTTTTTCTTTATAGGCACTTTGTTCAAATTCATTTCATTTTTTGCCTTGAAAATTTTCCTTTATTCATATTATTTTTTCTACAGATTAATTCTGTGAATTATATATATATATATATATATATATATATATATATATGAACATTTTATTGAATACGACAGACAAGGTGTTTTGATTTATGTTTTTATACATTTTCTCATGTGTTCTATTTTTTTAGGGTGATAATTTATATAGAAACTGTCCAATTGTTCTTTTCATCCGAGCGCTTTCGGCTATACATTTAGCCATTTTCAAGGTTGAAATATATTAACTGTCAACAAGAAATCGTTTGTCGTATGTATGTATTTAAATAATGTTTTCATTTTTCAAAACACGTTCAAGATATTGTGTCCATGTTCATACTTGATATTATTGAGTGTTTTTTTTTGTTTTTTTTAAATAAGCCTTCCATTTTTTTTTAGCATTTTTGTCATGTAGATGATGCTATTATATCTGTGTTGTCAACATGTTACGAATAGGATCAGGTAGGTCCCCATGAGTATTTAAATGAGATATAATTAAGCTATGCAGAAAAATGCAGTGTGAATCTTTGTGTCAAAAATGTTGTAGTATATGGCCTAGATAATTATTTACGAATCTTGATTGATCAGGAATGCAATTCCTTAATGGAGATTTAAATACGTAAATAATATTTGCCCTATTTAATCTTTTTTCTATTCTAAGGTAGCTAATAGCAACGACGACAATAAAAACATAAAAAGCAACATTAATATTTTTTGTAAAAATCTAATAAATAAAAATTAGAAACAAGACAAAACTAGAATTAAGAATATCATAAAAAAAATCAACAAAACTAGATGACAATAGCAAATAATTAGATTAATTATCTGTTACAAAAATTGAAACCCCTAACCTTATAGTTAAAAATAATAATTCACCTCTTAGAACATATATATATATATATATATATATATATATATATATATATATATATATATATATATATATATATATATAAAAGTGAACATAGAATTTAACACTTAGAGGCGACAGTCTCTTTCATGCTATATGCAATCGTCAGGCCACATGTGCTGTTATTTTTCTCGGCTATTTATATATATACGGGTCAGTAGTGCATTGTGGGTAGTCTATTATGGCGGTTATTTTATCGGAAGTCGTTTATTTATTTATTTGGGTCAAATTATTTTGCTTGTTTTTATATTTATTTTTATTTTTTGTTTTTTATTTTATTTGTTTGTTTATTTATTTATTTTAATCGGTGTTTTTATTAACGTACGGGACGACGGTCTCATAATCTTAAGAAACTGTAACAAACAAAACACAGACAAAACTAGAAAAGCAATAATACAGATTTTTAAAAATAACGGATTCGACATAGATATAAAAACTAACCTAAACGAAGTAGATTTTCTAGATGTCACCTTTCCATGGGAAACTAAATCTAACATGGAAACTCCCTATAAATGTAGAATTATGAAAAACTGCCCAGTAGAGGGAAAGTGCAGATCCACTAAGCTAGTATACCAGGCAACCATTACCCCTAAAGTAAATACAACAAACCATAATATTTACATCGGCATTTCTTCAGGAGAATTTAAAAAGAGAATAGAGCATATAGACGCTCATTCACCAATCCAAAATTAAAACACCAAACAGCCCTGACGAAAAAAAAAAAAATTGGGAATTGAAGGAAAAGGATCTTAACTTTCAAATAAATTGGAAAATGCTAGCTTTTGAGAACACACCGACCAATAGTTTTAGGGATAGGTACTAGCTATGTTTAGAAGAAAGAAATCAGGATAATAAAATATAAAGATCAATGCAAGCTGTTAAATCAACGCGGAGAACAAATCACGAATGTAGACATAGAAATAAATTCAAAATTACATAAGAATACATATGCATATATATGTGAGGTGTAAGTATAGTGGCATATATGTATGGACATATAAATGTACATACACTGCGTGCCAAATTATTATTGAGATATTTCAAAAAC
This sequence comes from Acanthosepion lycidas, assembly GCA_963932145.1. Lineage (NCBI taxonomy): Eukaryota > Metazoa > Mollusca > Cephalopoda > Sepiida > Sepiidae > Acanthosepion > Acanthosepion lycidas. The sequence continues at coordinate 37,438,035 of OZ010604.1, forward strand.
CGTCCAATCAATTCACACAAAATTTTCACACAATATTGGCAACACTGACCTGCGCAATAACTGAAGTTTTTGTACTGATCTGCGCAATGTAAACAAACTGGCGTCATATTTGTTATCGGCACGGTGATTTGAGTGTGCCAAATTATTAAAAAGGTTTAGTAAAATTCCCAGAATTGAGCAAACAAAAATGTTGCACGTGAATGTTTATGATCAAAAGAAGCTAATAAATAAGATAATCTAACAAATAATAACAGATACAGACAAAGGCGTACAGTCTTCGCTTCATGATGCTTCAAAGGTTTTCGATTGGGTTCATATCCGGAGAATTTGCTGGCCACTTCATTTTTCGAGGTCCATCGAAGCATAACTGTTTCAAATATTCAGTAGTTTTGTGAGCAGCATGTGAGGGAGCATTATCTTGCATAAAAACAATGACCCTTCTGAAGGCAACTCTTTGCCTTTTCATCCACGGTTCAAGATGCCCCTTCATAAACGCTATGTATGCATCAGCATTCATTTTGACGCCATCTGGTATTCTCCATGGGCCCACTAATGTTTTTCGAATAATACCACCCCAGATCATTATGCCTTCACCGCCTTGTTGGCGTCTCAAACACTGATGGCGATTCTGTCCGTTCATTACCCAGCCTTTACACCATCTATCTGGCCCATCAAGCGTTGCTCGAGTTTCGTCCGTGAACAAAACTTTAGAGCAGTAAAATTTTCATATTGTCCTCGGCCCATTTCAATCAATTTTAAATGTGAATGGAGGCTTCGATACAGGTTTGACTGTTGTTGCTATTTCCCTCAGATACCGACACCGAGTACTTTTAGACACAGTAGGATCTCCAATGCGACTGAAAAGCTCTTGATTGGTAAGTCCAGGGTTCTTCGTGGCCTCGCGTTTAAGTCGTGACATGAGACGACGTGAAATAATCCTCGGCTTGCCTTTATATGCCCTTTTGCTTACTTGTGTAGGGTCGGCGGTGAACATTTTCACTGTTTGATGACACCTCCCTATAATTTTAGAAATTTCTAGGATAGATTTACCTTTTGAGAGTTCTGAGGTGATAGTTTTCTTTTCAGCATTACTTAAACTGCTTTTACTGCCCATCTTTTCACTAAATTTTTACACTTTTATAATAATTTGGTACGCTTAAATCACCGTACTGAGAACAAATATGGCGCCAGTTTGTTTACATTGCACAGATCAGTATGAAAATTTCAGTGATTGCGCAGGTCAGTGTTGCCAACATTGTGTGAAAATTTTGTGTGAATTGATTGGAGGGTTTTGAAATATTATAAAAAAGTTTTCTTGATAATAATTTGGCACGGAGTGTATATGTATGTATGAAGATATGTACGCATATAAGTGTGTTGGGCAGCATGATTTATTCCACTGGGTATTCTGGTATTACCTATAATCTATAATTCAACTAATTTACATCAATCTTAATTATAATCTTATTAATAATATTGGACACCTGCACTACAAAAACTATTTACTGTGAATCCCAGAAAAACAAACTTGGGACTCGTATGAGAAACACCACATGGTAGGAACTGATATTAAACTACAAACAAGGAATGGTCCTAGCCACAAATAAACTCCGCTGCCCCAAGGATAAGATACCTTATGCTCACCACCACTCACTAACACAAGATCATGCTCAATTACAAGGCATCTACGAGAGAAGGACTGACATTGAAAATAAATTTAAAACAATGCCCCGAGAGAGACAATTAGGAGCTAATGATAGCCGCGTACAGAACGGCTTGAAATAGACTATACCATGTTGTGATAATTATTGTTTTTTTTTTCCTGTAATATATATATATATATATATATATATATATATGGAGCTCTTCAGTTGAGAACTTTTGAAAAATAAGCCCATTCTATAAACAGCAGCCATCTCCGCTAATGCAAAGATCTTTAGTAAAATGAATTGAAGCCCTCTGACTTGATTGGCGCTTGTTTACACTTGTGAAAGCAATACGTTAGATTTAGCTGTCTTTCTCTGCTGAATGATGGTAGCTCAGTGGTTGAAATTCTGACGGTCGGGTTTCGGTCCTGGATTGAAGCATTCGGATGTCTTGTCGCACTGAGGAACTGTGGTACAGCGAAACAGTACTGTCTACAAATCACACACACACACATATACATATATATATATATATATATATATATATATATATATATATATATATATATATAATGAACAAGACTTGAATGGTATATTAAAGACATATGCCACTAAATTACACATTGAAATGCTTATAATGGAAAAAATATTTAACTTGAAATTTACATAGTGAATTTATTATATAAATATAAATATATCCCTAAAACTTTACCATCATATGTTGGGGATTGCCAATTTCCTAGCGAAAACATTCCTTTGCATAATAAAATCTTATGTAGTTCATTGTAGGTATATATATTGGCTAGATATTTTAACGGATGCAAAGAAGTTTGCTTAAATGTATATTATAAACACACACACACATTTATATATATATATATATATATATATATATATATATATATATTTCAATACGTTATATTCTAACTCTTTCCTGAGTTTTAATTGATTTATTTTTTGTAAAACCAATTCACAGAACATCAGTCGATTATTTTCAATGAAATTTAATGTACGTCATCCATAAATTGAAAAAATATCCATGCCATTATTGAATAAATAACCAAATTTATTACCGTTTGTGCGGCTAATGAAAATATCTAAGCAAAGATGAGATCAATTTATAACAAATATCTAACTTATTTGAATACTGATTTTCAGCTGAAGCCAAAGGTTTTTACGCAAACACACATTTTTATGAATTAATTTGTTTTCATTTCCTGTTAGCCTTGAAGATCAGCATTATTGCTTTCATCTTCTTCGTTTTATTTATTAGTTCATTGCTTCATCTATTTTTCTTTTTTTCGCCTCTTTCATATTTGTATGCTTGTTGCACATTATGTCGTTACTTTTTTCTTTTAATTCTCTTTCTTCTGCGTCTGTTTACCCATCAAAATGAATTCCTTATAGACATTAAGCATTATTCTATTCTTCTTTGTCTATTTTCTTTTTCTCCGACTTTTTCTCTTCTTCACTGTCTTCTCCATCTAAATGTTTTATTGAGTCTTTCGTAAGCGGCCAATTGATTCAACAGGAACTACGTCTACGGCTAACTTTCCTTTTTAATGATTCCTAACAAAGTATCATTTTGTATGCGTCAGTATAAACTCACATAAATATTTATATTTTTTAATTTAGCCGTAGACATTTTCATCTATTTGAAATGATATAATTAATTTGACAGCTGACAGAAGGACTTTATTTCTAATACCCTATATATTTATTGTGTCCGACTATGGCTATCTGGTAAAGTCGTTAGTTAATCCCTGTTGAAGAGGCCAGCTCGAACACATTGCTATTTGTTCAACTGCCATTGTGTTAACTGACTTTGGTTAGTATTTCTGGGAGAGATCGCATAAACTGGCGTGACAGAGTGGGTGAATAAATCTAGTACAAATCGGCAGGAGGCACGGTGGAGTAATTGATAGCGGCCCGGATTGAGAAATCGGATTGTCGAGTTCGAATTCCAGTCGAATACATCACATTATAATACCCTTGGAAAAAGTATGATCCCTATCCTCAGCTATGGGTAAATAGCAGGACAGACCAGGTTCTATAGTCTTGGATTGCAAATGGTCTACCGCAGAAAGAAATGGTAACCTATTGCGGGAAAAATCTGCCTCGTTAGTCATGTATCGAAAGTACCACAGATGGTACATAACTGACTGACTGACACTCAAATCCTCGGCCACGATGACTTTGTGCTAGCACAATCATCAACAAAATATTTTGACAACCCAGTTTCCATCAAAATCTTGGGTCAATCCGTGGTATGGTTTTCAGATTCGGTTCTGGTTGTTGTCATTGTTTATCTAGGCCGATATTATCAAGAAGATACATACTTGCCGAGACTAAGGTCTCATCGTCCGTCAGGAGCACTTTATTTTTTTACAATGCAGTTCACCTTGTCCTGGGAGCCAATCGAGACAGAGGGTTACAGTGTAAGAGGCACGGTTTATGCGAATATGTGGGTAATGTAACGGTTAACTGTAGACTTAAAAAGGTTAAGATTGTTGCCGGTTGCACAGAGCAGCGGTTCGTGGGGAGAAGCTGCTCGAGTCAAACTTACATCTCACCAATGGGAGACTATGGGAATGAGGATCATTCACTACAAACTGCGTAACAGGCGGGTCTTAACCGTGAAGGTTAGGACTGGTGGAACTAAGGAATGTAGTGCGTCTGATGACTTTACAGGGAAATAGCAATGGAGCAGAGAGACGCTTGCGAAATTTCGTCTGTGAGAAAGGGATTGTAGAGTGGAAAATAAACAATCATCAACCACTATGACGCGGAGACGTTTTTGGATACTATCAAGACTGGAAAGTGAAGACTGGGCAGCCGCTGTAGTAATCCATTTTCGACCGGATCTGTCTCTTGTAAAAATAAAGGACAGAAGAAGGATTCAGGTACTTACTAGTGCGGTAGAGAGATCGTATCTACAAGTTCCATTTGAAGATTTTTTTAAATTTAAATTTCAATAAGCGTTCAAAACATGAAGACTCCCTAAAGGAACGTTCATTTGGAAATAAATAATTACAAATATCTATTTGTAGATCGCCATCTTTCACGTATCTTATATTTTATAGTCCCTTTCTTGCGTTGTTGGTTCTCTCCTCACTGCATATCACATTGTAATGTGCTTTACCGTAATAAATGTATATGTCTGTTACTTCTATGAGTTCAAAATGTAAGTGTGTGTGATGTTCAATGATTAGCCACTGGCGTGCAGATCTATCGAAAAATGGACGGGCCAGCAGATAAACTAAAACAGTAGTGGCATGTAGAACAGCTGGGAATATCAATAGCAGTTAAAATAAAGGATCGAAGATATGTCAAATGTTAGAAGTGAAAACATCTGAATGACGTCGATTTCACCTTCTCCAGGCGACCAGTAAGGAAGAATTTGTATTAGGTTGGTGCAAAAATAATAACGTAATAATGTGGTTTTTTGACGTTAAAAAATACGTCAAAAAACGACATTATTACGTCATTATTTTTGCACCAACCTAATAGTTTCGTTTATTGCTGGAATCGCTAAAGTCTTAACATATTGTAGGTTATTCAAAGCAAGAAAATATTTTGAGATCTTAAGAATATTTTTTTAGATAAGAAGTGTTTAATGATAAAAGTCTTACCCATTAACCCATAGCTTGGGGAGAAGAGAGGGATTCAAAACTTTCCCAAATGTATTTGCGTGTAAGTGACTATAACGAACCCAACGGGAAATGGAACTTGACTATCCGATTGAAAATTCCGAGCCATTGTCTAATACACCACACACATCCAAACTTACAGCGCATGATACTGCAAAGCGATCAGGTATTAATCTAGGTACTAACCAGGCTCGAATTTCCTTAACATCGTTGATTATACGGGTAATGGTTTTTCAACCTGATGTGTACGTATGGCAAAAATGTGACGTCGTTGAAAGTAGGTTGTTTTTTTTATTGCCCTCTACAAACAAGTTGAGACGTGTCTTTCTTGTTCACATGTTTGAATTATACATCATCTACTGTTCTAAATCTCTATCTAACGATCTTATACGCATATATGTGCGGTGTAATGGATAGTGGCTCTGAATTAGAAATTGGAGAGCCGAGTTCGTAACATTCACTTTCGTGCAAACCACTCGCGGGAAAAATATGAATTCATATCGTCTGCCTCCAGCTACTCTGATATGTTCTTCTTCTTTTCCAGACTTAAAAAATAGAAGAGTTCATTACAAATAATGTCATATTTGAATAACTAAATGAAATATAGAAATAAAGAATTTGACCTTGTTAAGTTTTACCGCCATTTAATTTCAAATACACATTTAGTATCACTGGACTTTCTGAATAAACCTGGAAAATAAAACTTGCTATACTTGGTGTTTATTAATTCATTATTCTTAGAAGTATTTAACAACTGTTTTAAAAAGACGGATTGAAACGCCCCGCACGTTCCTTTCAAAAAAAAAAAAAAAAAAGCAATCGAACTTCTCTGTATAACATCAAAAATTATAAATCTTTATAATTCTGTGTACAGAGCTGTCGATTCTGTTGTGATATCAGTGCCCAGTGACAGCTGAAATCGACTAGGTATAATGGTTGTGGATTATACGGAGAAAATACATACCAGGTACAGCCAGGTACAGACGAAGCCACAATGACGATCTACCATCTGTGGAGCCCCATCTGTTAAACCCACGAGAACTTTGGTCACGAGGTTTTTCGCTTGCATTATTAATTATTGGACCAAACTGCCAACTTTAATGAAACGAACGTTAGCACGAAGCAAAGACAGACTCATCTTATTTTAAGCTAAACTCTTTTACCATAAGCATGTTAGATAATGTGCCTTCAATGATTTCCGCTCTTCTTTGAACAGAGTTATTACTGAATGGAAGAGCTTTAATAATTTGTTCCAGTGGCTTTTGTAAAAACAAAACAAAACAAAAAACTCGCTTACACCAATTATATGAAGGCTACCAGTTAGACTAAGTAATGAAATTTGTGAGGCACACAAAGCATCATGGGATTGTTGTGAAACACTAACAAATATATTATCAATGATTTCTTTTCCATTTTTTAAATTTTACGTCGCCATTTAATTTTATAACCCCCCCCCCCCACAATTTTTCAGATAAGAAAAAATGTTCTTATAAAGATAAGTCCTTGGAGAATCTAAAAACCTTTTTGAAAAATGACAATATGATTGCAGAGAATTTTCCTGACATCATAAAATAAAAAAGATAAAAATAGAAACTATTTTTAATTTGGAAATATTTTCATTGCTTTCAGTTAAAAATGAATTTTCGATATTTTTTTCACTTTTTCATTTCAGATCGAAAGTTTAAAATTTATTTTTTTATTATCATGTTGCGTCCATTCCAATAAAATATTGTTATTAAAGAAAAACTTTATTTACTTCTATGAAATTTTAACCAAAGAAAATATCCAAGTTTATCCAAGTAAAATATATAATATAGAATTATTTTAAGTGTGGAGAGTATCGACTTCTAAGTATGGAAGACAATATACGACAAATCTTACAGATAGTAGATCCTTTATACGAAAGGAAGTAATGATCATAGCAATAAATGTTATGTTTGTCCATCTCAGGCAAATGCGTCTGTTAGCAACGACAGTGGTGATTTTAGATGCTGTTCAGTCAGTTAAAATACTATCCACGAACTTTTAACAGAGGACAGAGTTCACAGAGCAACCATTGAAGTAAAATCGACAGATTTGTCTTTTATAAAATGTATTTTTCTTATATCTTAAGCAAAAGCATAAAAAACATTAGCTGTAAATCCAAGTAATTCAAGTTATAACGTTTAAGAAAAGGTTATCTTACTTTTGAAAATTAAATTTTTTAGGTGCAGACATCTGTCAATTTGGATAAATCAGTAGATTTTACCTATAAGGGAATAAATTCTAATCAGCCAATCAATAAATTTCGGATTAAAATACGCCAACATATTTTTTCTCTTTTTGGGTGATAAAAAAATGTTAATGTTAGAATTAAAACTTCAAAGAGAATTTTTTCGTTTTTTTTTTTTTTTTTCAATTCATTTTAAATTTAGGCATCGCTGATTTTTCTTTTCAGAGCCTTACTTGTATTTTGGAAGTTGCTTGTTTTGGGATACATAACTCAACATAATTCTTTACAACGCCTACTCATACTGACTAATGGCTGATTGTACAGCTTTTCGAGACGTCTTTAGGTTAGATATCGCCAGAAGAGCATCCTTTGTTAGAGCGCTAAATCTACACAGCACATTAGACGTCGACAACCAGATCTGGGTGTACTGTGTCGCACCTTGTCCAAATGACGTCGTAACATACAAACTAAGTTTTTTTTTAATTTGGAAAAATGTATAACTTCCATGTTAATTATATTTTTCACAAATCAAATATTTTTAGGTGTTAAATAAATTCTATCATATAGATTTTTAAAAAATAAAATATTACTTGATTCTAACGCAACCCTGCCGTCAATACCATACCCATTTTTCTAACCAACTCCTTTTTCTTCATCGACCCCATGAGTTTTTCCCCCGGAGAGCGGAGAGCCTAGTTTGTTTATCCAAGGCAGAGACGAAGAAAAACTTCCACATTCTCCTTATTCTCCGGATCTCGTTCTATCTGATTAATCCAGAGCTTGCCAGATGATTTTAGTGGATTAGTTCTTAAAATATCTGAAGGGTCGGAAACAAATCTTACTAAGACCTCCTCCCCCAAACAAAGACACTTTTTTTTTTATAAAAATCATGATGACGTTTTATAAGCATTGAAAAAATCAAATTAATAAATTTTAATCAAATATTTTGCATCTAAGAGAAATAATATAAGATGACTTGATTGTAAAAAGGTTATGATTGTCTATGTAGCCTGCTCGCACCACTAATTTTAGCAATCAACTTGTTGACTTTAAAAAGCTTTTAGAAAGCAAATGTGCTCTGAGGGTTCTTTTAAATGTAGGCGATATTCTCCCACAAATATCAGTTTTAGTAATCATTCTTATGGTTAATCATATTTAAAATCCAAAATAATACACTCAAACATGATATTAAATTATATGTAATATAGTAACACCTCTAAGTAGAAGATTATAAAGCTTTATCTGACCAATTCAGCTTTAGCGCTGAAATATCTTTATTTCATTCTGATGAATGATTACAAGCGAGAAGTAAGATGGGGTGGACATATTTTATTACTAAAGTAAAGTAAAAAGAATTTTAAAGCAAGTGTAATTCACGGTACATTCCATTTAGAATCCTAATGTCTTCTTATAATGTTTTACTAGCTACTACAATAAAATGAAAAATCGAGAGTTTTCATATCTGGATTCTTCTTTGTTAAATTCAATACATAGTGATGTCAACTTGAAATTCGATATCATGTCGTATATCATAGTGATTGATACGCAAGTAAGTCGTCGCAGAAACTGAATATTGACAAATCTCATTTCATTGTCTAGAGAAGACTGTAGTAATAAAATAAGCACATCCCATCTTCCCTCTCGCTTGTAACCATTCATTACAATAAAATAAACGTTTTTCAACGCTAAAGCTGCATTGGCCGAATAAAGCTTCAAAAGCTTCTACTTAATGTTAATACAATATTAAAGAGACTATTTATAGTCTCTTCTTCCCCTTCTTCTTCTATGTGCAGTGTCCCTTCAGAGTGTAGGCGATCATAACTCTCCAACAATTCTCTATCCTTTTTTAACTCTTAATAAATGTTTTCCTTTTGTTATCTCTCCTAAACCTTGATCCGCTATCCATTTACTCAAGTTCGCGAGGTTGGTTATGCGTTGTTTTCATCTGTCCTTTAATCTGTCCTGTGAGTATCAAATTTCCCAAGCCCTATTTTCTCATTATGTGCTCTAGAAACTTCAACTGTTCCTGATATATAAGTGTCTTTTTTGCTTATTATTTTCATTAAAACTTCGTCGTTGCTCACATGTTCGCTGTATGGCATCCTTCTGTAGAACCGCATTTCTGTTGCTTCATGTCTCTTTTTCATCTGTGAGGAGATCATTGCCATATGATACTGCATAACATTTTTTTAAATCATTTCCCCTGTGCAAGGAAATAAAGCCACTAAGACACAGGGGTTTACTGAATGTGAAAGAATAAGAAAACAGAGAAACATTATTAAGGATCGAGAACAATAGAAGTGTAATCAGGAAGACAGTAGATAACTATGTAGACTTCCACGAGCGAGAAATGCGAGAAAAACTGTTAGCATAGAACTTATGGTTATATCTAGCCAATTCAACTGTAAATTGATGAGATCTTTTTTTGCAAATCTAGTACTGCGCTTAAACTCATAAAGTCTTGGTACCATAGCGAAGAGCACATCCGAACGATTACCATGAATTTATTTATAAAATTTGCTCAGGGAAGCTACATTCCGGCGATGGGAAATTGACGGAAACGGAAACGACCAATAACATTACTGATTCTTCTTTGGATTTTTATAGCAGTAGCACCGGACCATTTTTCTTTGTTACTAAATATTTTTTTTTTCTGTTTCTTAATACTATTCTTTGCTTAGCTGTTTGAATGCTTCATTCTTCTGATATTTAAATTTGACGGCCACTACATTTCCAGGATATGTTTGGGTTTGATGTCGCTGTTAGATCAGATTCTTGCTCTTGTTCTTGTTCTTTATCTTCTTCTTCTTCTTCTTCTTCTTCTTCTTCTTCTTCTTCTTCTTCTTCTTATTATTATTATTATTATTATTATTATTAATATTATTCGTTTGCAGACAGAAATTCATTGATTTATTCATTTCATCAGGTATTTATTTCTACGTTCGTGTTTGTTTTTCCTAATTCTTCTACAGTATTATATCATAGTGATCGATACTTATGTAAAGAATCACACAAATTGAATATCGAGAATATTTTTCTTATCTTTTCTTCTATTTTGACACCATTCTTCAGACATTTCAAATGGAGAACTGCTACAAAAGAACTTGGTGTTAAATCCCAATAGCAATAGATTAACTACATCAAATACCAAATGTTCAGAGTTGATTATCAACTAACCTCATTTTATCAGTATCCGTTTCAGACAGCCACACCAGTTTTAGTTACACCGACTAACTTGATGATATTTATTTCCTTTGTTAGAAGGCAAAAGAGGATATATTATTATTTTATTGATATATTAATGCCAATACAACATAGGCGTTGATTTCTGCAAAGAAGTTGTTTTTTTTTTATTTAATTTGAATGGATGCTACACTGTCGCCCTCTACCGGATATATTGTTTGTTAACAAGCTAAATGAGGTTGATTGCTTAATGGCGCCGACGACAGTATACTAGCAACTTCATTTCAAGGGAAATGGTAGGTAGACACATTATCTACGAGTCAAAGCAGTTCGGAGAATCATGTTTTTCGTAGACAGACGGGAAGCGTTGTTAAAGTATAATTTGACACATTTAAGCACAGGCATTTTGTTCTTTTTTTGGCGGCGTTTAAACTTACCGATGTACTTGAAGAGAAAAATAAGTTTTAGAATATCCTGCAAATAGTATAAGTCTCTTCCAATCTCATTTTCTTGCTATGTATTTTCTATTTTCCAATCCTGTCTACCTATATAAAAAAGAATCGGTTAATTTTACTTGTCTTTAACTTCTAATACTTATTCTTAGGCACCTAATTGCTGTAACAACATAGTCAAATTTCAAATGATTTTTCTTAAATCAGATTTTTTTCTCAAACTGTTTGCTTATAAAATCTGCATTCCTCATATGCTATAATATATAGCCACTCTTCGATTAACGCTCAGATTCCGTTTAAGCTACGTGATCGATAAAAGAGCTGATCACTTCTTGATAAGTTATAGCTGATTGCTATTGATAAGCGTAGATAATTCAATTATTGTCCGGATCACACTCCTCCCCAGTCTTTTGAACAGGAATAGAGGTTTATCACTGCTTAGGATTATGTTTTTAGTTCTTTTTAAAGTGTACTTCAGTTCTATAGGTCTGACATCTCCGCCTAAACTCTGACATTTTATTTATTATTTATTTTTTACTTTTCCCTTCAAAAGGAGTAGATAAGTTCGCATATCGTCCGGTTCACACACCTTCATGGTCTTTTGAACAGCAGTAGAGGTTTATCCCTTTTTTTCATGTTTAGGATTGGGTTTCCGGTTCCTTCTAAAGACTTCCTGTTCTATTTCACCGTCAATAGCTCCTTGCGCCTTAGTGGCTTTATCGCCTTGGGCAGAACAAAATCTATTTCCATACCTGAGGATGTCTACAGGAACAGACGAAAGCTTGTAAAAAATTAAAAATACCGTATGTAACTGGAATTTATAAACAGAGATCATATCATTCATTCGGGGTTGGTGTATCTTATTTATATTGTTTGCGATGATGTATTCTCGCCATTTAAATCATTAACCTCTATATTTGTTTTTTGTATGAATGATTCATGAATTTATAAATTATAATTGCACCTTTTAATTGATATATATATATATATATATATATATATATATATATATATATATATATATATATACACGTACGAAGTCATATCCTGATTCTCCTCATAATCATCATTCCCATAATTACGTGTGGTCGAAGGTTCGCTGCGTAATTGTGTACCTGCTTCCACATGTTTCAGTCACATTTCAATGTCCAATGAGTCCCTGCGAGGTATTCCCCTGTCAACTCAAAGACATTGTCAGCCCATTTTTCGTTTCGACCACTTTTGTTATTGTTATGGGACCTTACCCATAATAACATAATGGACTATTCCATACAAAATAAATACCGCGCCTCAAGAGGAAGCAGAGAGTTCCGTCTGAAGTCTGGAGTTCCGTCTGAAGTCTAGAGTTCAGTCTGAAGTCTGGAGTGAAGTTCATCAGGAGTCTGTCAGTCAGTCAGAGCGAGTCAGTCAGTCGAGTCAGAGGCAGTCCTAAACAGAGTCGCGTTCAGACAATTACTACAAGACATTGGAATAGTGATACTGGTCGAGACTACATTGTTCTCCTTACTAAACCTGATTTTTCGTACTAACATTTTCTACTTCTCTGTATATATTCCTGTTTGTATTATATCTGTGTTATTCCATATCCGTATTCGAGTTATTCTTTATTAGTTCTACCTTGGACAATCACCGTGATATAAGGAACCGGACCATAACAGTGGCGACGAGCGATTCGAACTCATTCAGGTGGAAGAAAAAAAAATTGTTCGCCACAGCATAACAGTGGCGACGAAGATTCGAACTCTCACGTGAAGAAAAAACAACAAAATCGTCTCTCGTCAACATAACAATTGACGACGAAGAAACCCCTAAAAAGGAAATACGAACTCTATAGACGGAGAACTTATTTTTTGCTATACGTCACACATAACAAGTGGCGATCTGGAAAACCCTTAAAGAAAAATAAACTCCCTACTCGGAGGACATTTTTTTTGCTATCCCTCGTACGCAACACTGGACGACGATTAAAAAAAAAAAAAAATTTTTTTCTTTTCTTGAGATCAAATTTCACTGACAACAAAGGAAAGTTTTTTTGCGAGCACAGGCTAACAGAATATCAGGTTACACAAAAAAATACGTTAACATAGACGATTTTAAGTCAACCATTATGGAACTTATCAAAATCCAGTTTGAACAACAACAAAGGTACGAACAAAAACATCTGGAAATACAAGAATTATTGATACGTGCAATGGCAAATAAGGAGCAAAAACCCGAGAACGAATCAGTTCTCTCTCAAGACGCTATTTGGAGTAATATCGAAGATTTCAAGTACGCACCCGACGAAGATAAAACTTTTGCAATTTACTTCCGAAGGTATGAAGATCTATATGATTTTGACTGCAAAGATTGATCAGACGCACATAAAGTACGCCTTTTATTAAGAAAATTAGGTACAGGCGAATATACCAAATTCGTTGATTATATCCTTCCCAGTAAAACAAGCGAGTTAACGTTCAAAGAATCTATAAAATTGCTAACGGAACTTTTCAGCCATAATACTTCACTATTTCATAATAGATGGAAATGCATGAACCTTACAAAAAAGGATAGCGAAGATTACGTAACTTTCGCATCCATTGTTAATAAATATTGTGACAACTTCAGATTATCGGAACTCAGCGCTGACAACTTCTTAATTTACGTGCAAGGTCTGATTTCAACCAAAGACGCAGAAATGAGACGTAGAATACTTACTAAATTGGAAAATGAACAAGATCTGACACTTCAAAAACTAGCCGAAGACTGCCAGAGATGCGTCAGCGAAAAAAAAAAAGACTCTAAAGGCATAGAACAAGCTGGCATAGCATACATACGCAAAGTACGAAGACAAACAAATTTTCCCTCCTCACAAACAAAGCAAACAAATTTTCCCTCCTCGCAAACAAACCGAACTGATTTTCCGTCTCAAGAACAGGTAAACAATATTTTCTAATTATATTCAAGATAAAAAGAAACTACCATCAAGTCCATGCTATTGTTGTGGGTCTTGGCATTGGGTTAAAGACTGTACATATCGTGCTAGAACTTGTCTATCACGTAAAACATTGGTCACAAAAGTTCTCACTGTTGATATAGAAAAGAAAGCAGAATAAGAATTACGAGGACCGACCAGACAAATGAGACTAATATAAGAAAATATGTACAAGTTGAAATGCAAAACAGAAAAGTTAGGTTACAGCTGGATTCTGGCTCAGACTTAACTATCATAAATCTACGAACATGGAGAAAACTGAACAAACCTGTCATGTTAAAAACGGATAAAATTGCCAGATCAGTTACGGGGAGAATGATAAAATTCGACGGTGAAATAATCACAAACGTAACATTTAACGGAATGACGAAAAAACTAAAAATGTACGTCTTAAGAAATACCGAAAACCAATTCGGGACAGCCTGGATGCAAAAATTCGAATTCTGGGATCTACCTATTAGCACCTACTGCCAGAATGTAAAAAGCTTATCAACCGAGGCAGACAAATTAAAAGGAAAACTAAAAACGAGTTTCCCCAAAGTATTTTCGCCTGGTCTCGGAAGATGCAAGAAAATGGAAGCTAATATCAAAATAAAGGATAACGTTCAACCTATTTTTAAGAAAAAAAGGAGTGTACCATTTGCGTCAATAGAAAAGATTGATCAAGGATTATCTAGACTCGAAAATACGGGCATATTGAAAAAAGTAGAGTACAGCAAATGGGCTGCACCGACGGTCTACGTTAAGAAGAAATTAGGAGAAATTCGAGTTTGTGCTGATTTTTCTACAGGTTTGAACGCAGCAATAAAGGACTACCACTATCCGCTACCTAGTCCTGAAGAAATATTCACTAAATTAAATGGCGGAAAATATTTTTCAAAAATTGATCTAAGTGAGGCTTACCTGCAAATTCCAGTCGATGATGAAAATTCAAAACTACTATGCATAAACACACACAAGGTATTGTACAGATACCAAAGACTACCATTTGGAATTAAAGTTGCGCCGGCTATTTTCCAGCAGACAATGGATACGATGCTGGCAGGACTAGAATAAACAATATCATATCTGGATGATATATCACTTAATAGCGAAAGCGTTGACCAACACTGGCAACATGTACAAGAAGTGTTTAAGAGAATTCAAAGCTACGGATTCAAAGTGAAAGAAAATAAGTGCGATTTTTTCATGAAGGAAGTTAAATATCTTGGCCATATAATAGACCAAGAAGGTAGACGTCCAGACCCTGAAAGGTCTACAGCAATAAAAAAGATGCCAGTTCCTAAGAACAAAGCAGAACCACAAAGTTTTCCTGGGTTAGTGAATTACTACCAGGAATTCATACCTCAAATGCATAAACTTCGCGCACCATTGAACGAACTGCTAAAGAAAGAAAAAGTTTGGCAGTGGACAGATCAATACCAGAAAACAGTCGAAAAAATAATCAAGACATTAACATCGGATTTATTTTTGGCACACTATGATCCTAAACTAGAGATTATTGTAGCAAGTGATGCTAGCCAACGGTGTCGGAACATGTATATTACATAAAATGCCAGATGAGAATCCTACTACCAGCTGAGAAAAACTATTCACAAATTGAGAAGGAAGCTCTAGCAATTATCTTCGCAGTAACAAGATTCCATAGATACGTCTATGGTAGACACTTTACTCTGCAGACGGATCACAAAACGTTAATAAAAAATTTTGATGTAAAAAAAGTCTACCGTACATGGCAAATAGACTACTTAGATGGGGAACGATTCTTCGGAACTATAATTTCAGATTGGAATATTTACCAACGAAAAGAATCTGGCACGCGGATGGTCTGTCGAGACATATACCAACAAAGACAGAGCCATTGGAAGATACGGTAATCGCAGCCCTTAGGAATGAAGAAGACATAAGAACAGTACTATGTTGTACACTCAGAAGCCTCCCAGTCACATTACAAGACATAAAAAACGAAGCCAAAAATGACGAATTTATTAATGAAGCAAAAGCAAAAATAGCACAAAAAATGAGAAAATTTCGGACAGCTTTTCTCTATGCGATAATGTGCTACTTTACAACGAAAGGGTTGTAATCCCCAAAACTTTAAAAAAACGGATACTAAAGGATATCCACAGAGGACACCCGGGTAAAAATAGAATGAAGTCGCTAATGCGAAGCTATGTATATTGGAAGAATATGGACCAGGATATTTCTCAAATGGTAGAAATGTGCAAGGGTTGTAATTTAGCAGCTAAAGTACCGCCAATCTTACATAAGCCTTGGCCTGAAACTGATCGTCCATGGTCAAGAATACACGCAGATTATGCAGGGCCAATTGACGGCTTCTACTATTTAATCATAGTCTATAGCTACAGTAAATGGCCGAGGTGTTTCGGTGCAAAAATCCTACTATAGAAACGACCATAAATTTCCTCCACGAGCTATTCGCTCGGTTTGGCGTAGTGGATTGTTTAGTAACAGATAACGGAACGCAATTCACGTCAGCAGATTTCCAAGAGTTTTGCGATATCTATCAAGTAAAACATACAAAATCCCCGCCTTGCCATCCAAGATCAAATGGACAAGCGGAGAGATTCGTGGATACTCTCTAAAGAGCAGTACGAAAAGCGTACGATGTGCCTACGGAGAAAGCATTACAGCAATTCCTACAGGTATATAGAATAACGCCAAATAATGCGACACCATCAACATTATCACCAGCAGATATCATGTTTGCTAGGAAAATCAGATCAGCGTTCGATAAATTACTACCAAGTAAAATAAAACAAGTAACACAGTCCTACTCACCAAAAAGAAAATTCCTCCCAGGGGAAAAAGTTTTTTTAAGGCATACAAAAATAACACCTCTTGCTGGGAACAAGGGATAATTGAGAAAAGAATTGGCAATATGATGTACATATTTCAAGGAAAAAAATTCTCACACAGAAGACACGTAAACCAAATAAGGAAGAGCCCATTGCAGGATGCTAACGGTCCACCTCAAGAAGAGGTATTGGACACGATTTTCGACACATTCGATATAACAAGACCTCGAATAATGCCAGAATCAAGAAAATCGTCTAGAAAAAGAAAATTTGCTGAACCTTTGGAAATAGATCCAAAGAAAAAAAGATATTAAAAAAAACCCTGCTACGCACAATTTTCAGAAGAGGGATGTTATGGGACCTTACCCATGATAACATAATGGACTATTCCATACGTAATAAATACTGCGCCTCAAGAGGAAGCAGAGAGTTCCGTCTGAAATCTGGAGTTCCGCCTGAAGTCTAGAGTTCAGTCTGAAGTCTGGAGTGAAGTCCATCAGGAGTCTGTCAGTCAGTCAGAGCGAGTCAGTCAGTCGAGTCAGAGGCAGTCCGAAACAGAGTCGCGTTCAGACAATTACTACTAAACCTGATTGTTCGTACTAACACTTTCTACCTCTCTGTATATATTCCTGTTTGTAATATATCTGTGTTATTCCATATCCGTGTTCGAGTTCTTCTTTATTGGTTCTACCTTGGACTATCACCGTGGTTCAAGGAACCGGACCATAACACTAACACTTTCTACTTCTCTGTATATATTCCTGTTTGTAATATATCTGTGTTATTCCATATCCGTGTTCGAGTTCTTCTTTATTGGTTCTACCTTGGACTATCACCGTGGTACAAGGAACCGGACCATAACAGTTATCTTGCAGGAAGGCAGTGGAAAGATGGTTATTGTGAAATAATTTAATATATAAATAAATGAATAAGTAAATGGATAAATCCCATTTTAAAAAAAATGAGAAACATTAAAAAATAGAATTAAGCAATGAATGGTGAGAGGAATGTATAAAAGAGAAACAAATGGGAGGAGGAGGAAGGATAAAATGGGAGGAGGGAGAGAATGGTTGCAGGGAGAGAATGGGAGGAGAAGGGAGAAAATGGCAGGAGGGATAAAATGTAAGAAAGAAGAAAAGGAAAGAAAGTAAAATAATAGATGAAAAAGAAAGGATAACCAATGAACCAAACTGAAAGAGATAATAAAAGAAAGAAAAATGACGCGATAAAATCTGTCCAATATTTGTGTGTATAAAGAAAGAAGAGAGTATCTTGAATAGAAAAAGAAAGAAAGAAAGACAAAGAGAATTCGAATAAATAAGTAAGGAAAGGAGATACTTACCAGAATGTAAATGAATATAAAGCCCATTCATTTCAATAATAGTGAATTCTACTCTGTGATTGGTTCCTCAAACTTCATTTAATTTATTCGATTGGTTTGAGACTTGGAGAACGTCAAATAATCACGTCCAATTGCTGCATCTTAAATAGCAATTTTATTTGGTTATCAGCATTGCCTTAAACCTGACTACACTGGCCTGATAAAGGTATAACGCTGAGTATACGAAACAATTTTCAACAGTACAGAATTATTTCTAAATTTAGGAACAAGTTATTTTTAGTTACAGTTATGCATATATTTGAATTTCTTTTGTTTTTGAGATGTCTGGCTTGAAGATTGACGATACAAAATATTTATTTCAATCGCTTTTATTTGACTGACTTCGGTTTTACAATCTTGTTGCAACGAATGGTACGATGCCATTAGCGGTAGTCCATTTTGTACAAAGCTAAATAAATCGAAATAGTACTTTACGTGTTTAATCGAATCATCGTTTTTCATAACCAATCAGTTAAATCTCATACGTAATATACGTGTGAGTGATCATGTCACTTTCTATTTATAACTAACCAGGCAGAAGATATTCCTGCAGTAGGTTGACTTTTCTTTCGTCGGTAGAAAGTCACTAAGCAAGACGACCAAGTTTATCCTGCTATTCAACAATTAAGTGAGGGAGAAGAGATGGATTCATATCTTTTCCAAAGGTTTTTGCGCTTAATTCGACTGGAATTCGAACTCTGAAATTTCCGTTACATTAGGTAACACAGCCACATTTTCATAATACAATTGTTAAATCAAACTGTAAATTTGTGGACATGCACTTTTTGAGGAGCTGAACTTATTTTGTCTTAAGAAGATATATCATCAACACATTTACTCACATTGTTTATATTATGAGGACTGTTATCCTCATCTTCATTGCCATATTCACAATGTTTCAGCCGTTGTATGCTCCGGCCTTCTTCAGATGAATATGACAATGAAGATGAGGATAACAGTTCGAATAATGTAGATAATCTAAGTAATGACAATACCTCATCTCGAAAATATAGACAGATAATGAACACATTTCTTCTTTTGTGCGCCGTGTTCCTTCAGTAATTGAGCAATCATAGCAAATTTTGTTCCCATATTATCAATCCCAGTCTCTATTCAATTATAAATTTAGACAAACTCATTATGTAGGTCACTCGCTGATTCCCTCTGTCTCACTTGCCTACAGTAAGTCCCGTGGGTGTCAAATTCTTCTTTATATATCACATTTATTTCAATCGATCCTTCCTGATTCTAAGGACAAGTGTCCTTTTGGTTCTTATTTCCCTTAAAATTTCCACGTTGCTTCCAGGTTTCTATAGTAACAAAAACCTTGTGATGAGGACTCATTTGCTCTTGGACGTATGCGAATTCATATAAACGGTGACATGATGTAATTACATTCGGGCAAAGGACAAAGTGCGATTAAATGAGACTATGCTGTGCAACGAGGAAAACAGAAAATATTACAATTATTACTTACAAGTGAGTTAGGTTTATAATTGAATGATCCGTGAAAGTTTAACACACCATCAAAGAAACAAGATTATTTATATGATAATTTGAAAAGGAATCATAATATCTTACATAAACAAGTTCTTGTGCGTGATTCTTTGTGTCCATAGAAAAACAAATAAATGAACAAAATTTAAACTTCGCTGATATATGCATTTCGCTCGATGCCATTAGGCGTGTGATAAGCAGATTGAAATCACACCAAATTCTTGATAACAAACAAATACTATTTTAACCTTTACATAACAAATAAACGATTCTCATCGCAATAACATTTTGCATTTACTCGCCTATTTTTTGAATACCATTATTATTATTATTATTATTATTATTATTATTATTATTATTATTATTATTATTATTATTATTAATTCTTTTGATTTTTGTTGTATACTCATCTCCTTCCAGGCCCAATCAGAGAGCTAAAGTTAAAAACGACTTCATGACGTCTTCCCCCCTCATCATTTTTGTGAACAAACAAATTTTACATCCTTCGTAATATACGATCTGTACTTGTGAGTACAAATTTTTGTATTTCTTTATGGTAACATGGGATATTAGGAATACTTTCGATGAGTCTATTGAAATCTATTCCATTCAGTCCTAAGCATCCAGCTACAAGTGGAATTATGGATATCTTAGTGTGCCACATGTTTTAGACTTCCACTTTAACATCCTTGTATTTTGATAGTTTTTTGAAGATCTTCAATGCAAGCATTGATTCTGTGCAGCAAGAATAAAACCTTCGGTTTCAAAATTTAACAATGCAATAGGTATTATTATTATTATTATTATTATTATTGTTATTTTATACGGATATAAAATGAATTAAACTATATACAATAATAGAAAGTATGTGTTTCTTACAGGACATTTAACCTTTACACCGAGGCGATCCTGAGAGAACTGAAGTTTTATTGTTGGTGGAGACAATCTTGACAACATAATAATACAGATTACAAAATTTTATAACAGACATAATGTAACTTAAATGTGGTTCTATTTCTGTAGAACCAGGTATTTGAAGCTGAAAATATCATGGACCAAACATGTGAGTAAGGACGACGTTTTAGAGATATTGGCAACAAAAAGGCCTTAGAAAGAGAGAAATGAAAGAGGGCCTAAACAATCTGACTTTCACGCGATATAGTGAGGACAAGAGTGACAGGGGAAAATAGCGATTAAATTATCCAACGAGCTTGTGTAAATGGGGGGGAACAGAGCAAGGATTAGGGAGATAACAAAAAGATAAATCTTAATAAATGATGGAGGGTTGAGGGGAGCCATTATCGTACACGACAGAATTAGAATCGATATTTTGCATTTCATACTTTAAAACTGATTATGAACAAAACTGAATTGAAAAATAGCACTAAACATTTAGTAATAGGTGTACTTAACCTATGATCGTTTTGAAATAATAATCTAACCTAAGATCTGAAGACTTCAGAATGTAGCAGGTGCAGAAACTTATTCTATGCAGACGACAGAATATGTGAGACAAAACCCAAAGGCTCATGAGAAAATCGAAAAAGATGTCTGCCAGAAATTGAGCAAAGATGGGAAAACTATTCTTAGAAACCAAGAAAACTACTGAAGTACTCTAAAATATATAATCTCTATGTTAGTGTCTGCTTAAAATTTCCTTCACAGATGAAAGAGACTTGAAGCAAAAGACGCTTGGTTCTAGCAACTAATGCTGAAAAGGGCATTAATACAACAAGAGAAGCAAAGAATTTTAAGGAACTACAAAGAAAATGACAGTAGAAGTAAAAAAAAAAGTAGCTGGAATTTCAAAGACATATAATGAGAAAAAGGATATTGGTTAATTTAATATTCAAACGGCAGGAGGAGCAAGGTAGCCGGAGATTAACTTAATTAAGGATTTAGTTGGTTGTTTTTGTTTAGTGGCATATCAACCTCTATGGAATTTTTAATGCGGAAATTTAAATATTTTGTACCCAATTTTATTTTACTTTTGAAAATAATAATAGTTTTGTGATACAAATTTTACTGATTAACCCATAGCCATTTGAGCGTAAGTGAATATAACGAACCCAACTGGAATCGGAACTCGGCTCTCTGATAAGTAATGTAGAGGCCCTATCCATTACGCCACCTGCAAATCCAAGCTTACAGCACCTGTTATTCCCAAGCAGTCTATGCTCAATTTTGCTTTACTTCGCTAATCGTACGGGAACTAGTGTTTTATCGTGATGTAGCCGTAAGCTCATAATTAACGAGATTTAGTGAATTGATCCCAGAACAAGGAAAAACGCTTAATACATAATATATACCCTGACAATCGTACTAGTTATGTAGATTCTCATGAATCGTAATGAACAAATTAATCCAAAAATCATAGAATATATATATATATATATATATATATATATATATATATATATATATATATATATATATATATATATATAATAACAAGGCTTAAACACTAATATTCCATGGTCATAATTTATTCCGTTGTCTAAATTCTATTTTTATTTCCGGGGTAGGTTGTTTTCTGTTTTCTTTTTGAATTTGATCGTATTTACGATTCCAATGGAATAAATTATGACCATGGAATATTAGTGTTTAAGCCTTTTTATTATATCCTTACTCTGTCCTGGACATTGAGTTCTACCTGGATTCTATCCTCTCGGAATTTTTTATTTAAAAAAATATACATGTGTGTATATGCACCTGTGGATTTTGCATATATATGTATATTTACCACTAATATTATATATATATATATATATATATATATATATATATATATATATATATATATAGTGAGTGATGTATAAAGTTATTGATAACATAAAATTATTTAATTTAACTG
>OZ010604.1:37463202-37490702 GCA_963932145.1 Acanthosepion lycidas
TATATTCATACGCATTATATATATAAATAATAAACAATATATAAATAATATATATATAATAATTAATATATATATATATATATATATATATATATAATGATAAAGTTAATTAAAGGTAATATCTATTTTTGATTTTGTTTCCCCGACTTATGTTTATATATATATATATATATATATATATATATATATATATAGATAGATAGATAGATAGATAGATAGATAGATAGATAGATAGATAGATATGAAAAAAAATCTTTATGCAAAAATCAGAAACTAGAAATTACAGAATTCTTGAATGTCAAGGAATGACATTATTTCGAAATTTATAATCTTCTCAAGATTATTCGTACAGATATAATTTAGTTTTAATGTGTTTCTCTTAAATATTTTATTAAAGGTTTACTTTTAGTGAAATGTTTATCAATTAAATGGAGGAAATTCTAGTCTAACTTCGTAATGACCAACTGGTTAAATGGGGGGGGGGGGTGTACCAAATTATATTCTTATTTATATTTCTTTTTCTTTAGACCACTATTGTCATCCATACTTAAGTACAGCGTACATATAACCACTATTCTTTAAATCAATATTATAAACACCGCTATATTTATCAAACACATCTTTGTCAGATGAATGTTTGCTAATTCTACGTTCTACAGACGAAGGTGTATGTTTGATTCCAGATGGAAGGTGGTTAGAATTGGGTGAATATAAATTGCGTTGGCATTATTTTTCATAATAGGTTAGAATACTTCATTAACGGAATCCAACGTAACGTCAAAAAAATCTAATCGTTTAACATTAATAGTTATCTTAACCTTATTTAAACATTTTAATTTTCTATGAATGATTTTTCTTAATTTATCAGCATTAATGTTAGTGGATTTTTTTTTATAAGACCATCATCTCTATATAAGCCTAGATTATCAACATTAACATCATAATAGGTTATCAGTCTGGTGACTGTTAGATGTCGACTCCTGGTCATGACACATATCTAAGTTAATAATTTCTAATATTTTTCTTTTCTGCTTAGTTTGAATTTAACGTAGGTCATATTCGATCGGTTGATCAAGTTAAATCCCTCAAGCTTCTTTTTTTTTTTAAAAAAAAAAAAAAAAAAAAAAAAAAAGAGCGGATGTATTTTACTTTTGAAACAAAATTAATCGTTCACTCGCTGGTAATTTTTCAATCGCCTGAGGAGACTTACTGTTATGTGTTGAAACACAGGTTTAAGTTGTAATATATATATATATATATATATGAAGTTGTAATATATATATATATATATATATATATATATATATATATATATATATATATATATATAAGTTGTAATATATATATATATATATATATAAAGTTGTAATATATATATATATATATATATATATATATATATATATATATAGAGAGAGAGAGAGAGAGAGAGAGAGAGTGATTTGAAGGTTATGAGCTAGTTGCTTGACACGATTTTCTGTGGAAAGCGTTTTCTGTGGAAATTGTATTCCCTGTGTAAGCCTAAGATTCCGTTTAATCCTACAATGTTGGAATCTATTTTAAATAATATATTTCAAGTCGTGCTTTCGGCAATCTTATTGACATTTAAATGAAAGATGCTAAAATGACGCATCTAACGTCATCAATTCTATGTTCCGGTTAGTTGAAATGTGCAGCTACTGTGAAATTGATGTTCTTACTTCTCGTTTCGTTGAGAAAAGACACAGGCATGTCCGAAAATTCCGAAATTTAAATTTTTTCTCATCATGCTTCTATTGGGTCAAAAGGACTACTAATGTACAATATCATTATTTGTCAGAAGAAAAGAGATAACAAAAATTAAATAATATACAAAGTCCTACAAAGTACAGGAAGTTGTGGAGTGCTATAATTCACCACATCCTGAAGGAACACAGTATATAGACGGAAATATATGTATAAAAGACTGTCACCAACACTTTGGCGTAGATGTTTATATATCTCCTGTAATAAAATCACAATTAACCCCGGTGCAGCTAGGAAACCAACTCAGTTGAAACTTGCACGTAATTTCTCTGACGTCACACTGAGTATAAGTTATTTTCTGGCATAAATTAGGGTGATACTTAGATTAAATACGAAGTATATTAGCATTCTAATTCATCCAACTAGGTAATAAAATATTCTGTTGTTATGATGTCAAGACGAAGTTTATTCGGTTATTCGTGTTGAATAACACAGGATAGAGGATACAGTTGGTTCACTGTGTGGTGTGAAACATTCTTTCTCTCCGGAATCTATCCTACATATCTATAAGTCTACCATTCGTCCATGCTTAGAATATGGCTGTCACATATGGTTCCGTGCCCCTGCTATTTACCTTGATCTCCTTGATAAAATCCAAAGAAGAACCAGCAAGGTATGATTAGATCTATATGTCTTTTCTATAAATACTTTTGTGGTAATTGTTTGGATGAGCTCTTCGCTACCTAGAGTTTTCTAATTTAAGCGCAGTACTAGAATGGCGTCGAGATCTCATCAATTTACAGATGAGCTGGCTAGATGCAGCTGCCAATTCTATACTAACACACTGTTTTCTCTCACTTTTCGCCCGTGGAACTACCTTCCAGTTCCATGCTTTCCAGCCAACATTAATCTGTAAAAATTTAAATACAATGTCAATCGTTATCTACTATCCACCTGATTACTCTTCTCTTCCCGCTCATCATTAATGTTTCTGTTCCTAATTCTTCTGCAACCCCTTGTGTCTTAGTGGATTTACTGCCTTGTTTGCGGTGTGTCGATTAAAAGAAAATGCGATAAGAATATAACAAGCACAGAAATATAATAATTTAAAAGCATTTCATTGTAGGCCTTTAAAACCAGGGGGGGGGGGTCGCCAAAGAAAAATTATTGTCGTGAAAAGTGGAATGAATAAATGTAAACGTAGAAAAGAAAAACTGTACGATACAAAGAAAGACAGTGACGTTTATGAAAGGCCATCTATAATGCACCAAGCAATTTACGATAGAGAATTCAGGTGAAAATGGATAAAAAAAAACCTGACATGATGAAAAAATGAAACAAATTCTTGAACGCACATTCTACGTGAGTCTGTTTAAAATGACGCCTACTTTTTTTCATATATTGCAATCATTTTGTTTAACGTTCATATTTTGATGATTTCCAATAAAAAAAAACTTGGACATTTTTCCCCAACAATTCAGCAGAAATTTTAGTTTCCAAAATTATAATTTATTATTATAGTTCAGATATAAAGTATTTTAAATCATTTAAATTGACGGGAGGTATATATGAATTAAACTAGCGTTATATACTACTTATATTGTTCAGACTTTTATCCTCATCTTTATGATCATATTCACGATATTTTGGCCGTCCTATTACTCAGGACTTCTTCAGGTGATATCCGTTGGAATTTCGACCAACGGGGTAGATTGTACTACTTCCATGTGCTATGCCTTTTCTGGATATGTCAGTTTTCAGTTTTTACCTTTAGTAACTCAACTCTCGGTTCGAAATTCTAACGTATATCACCCAGAGAAGGCCGGAGCGTACCACGACGAAAATGTCGCAAATAAGACAGTAAAAAATGAGGACATTTGTCCAGACAATGTAAATGCTGTAAATAGTTAAAATAACTCATCAACGAAAAATGAACAGGTCCTGGAGAAGAGCGAAGCGTACAACGCCATGAATATGACAATAATGTTAAGGGTTATAGATATGAAATAAATGCGTTCGAACAATAAAAATAGTGTAAATAGTTACAGTACCTCATCTTAGAAATATAGACAGATCCCGAAGAAGGTCGGAGCATATAACGGCCGAAACGTCGTGAATAAGACAATAACGATAAGGACAACAGTTCGAACAATAAAAATAGTGTAAATAGTTACAGTACCTCATCTTATAAATATAGACAGATCCCGAAGAAGGTCGGAGCGTATAACGGCCGAAACGCCGTGAATAAGACAATAACGATAAGGAAAATAGTTCGAACAATAAAAATAGTGTAAATAGTTACAATACCTCATCTTAGAAATATAGACAGATCCCGAAGAAGGTCGGAGCGTATAACAGCCGAAACGTCGGGAATAAGACAATAACGATAAGGACAGCAGTTCGAACAATAAAATTAGTGTAAATAGTTACAGTACCTCATCTTAGAAATACAAACAGACGCGATATTTTTCACATATATTCCTTAATGTTCGTATTTTTTTGATTTCAAATTAAAATAAGCAATTTTCCAACATATTTCAGTGAAATTTTCATTTTCCCAATTTTGGGTGGGGATAAGACGTTAATATTGGTTTTAGAAAAGTTAATAACGAGACATGAGAGAGTGAAACGCTGTAAACTCAACCAATATTATCAACGGATACACTAAATTAGTTCCGAGCACGAGGGAATTAAAAGTGTCGAGACGTTTGTTCAAACCTTTTTGAACATACGATGAAGTATCGTCTCAGGAACAACATTGAAAAATAAAAGAGCAGAAATTCGATTGTCGATTTTTTAAAGCCCACAAGAGGAAAGTATGTGAAAGAGATCTAATTCTATAAGACTTCCCAACTATTGCCTTGCAGCAACTAACCTGTCTGATTGCATCCAGTAAAAAAGGTATACGTAACAAAAGACTTTGTATTTCAATGTTTATCTTGGAAAATATCAAATAATGGCGGGGGAAATGATTTTGTCAGGTCTGTATTAACTGTATTAATATGTATATCTACATTAACTATATTAATGAACACACACACACACACACATATATATATATATATATATATATATATATATATATATATATATATATATATATATATATATATATATTGTGATTGGAAAGTAAATCCCCGTTTTAAAATAAATATAATTTATTTATTAACCATAAGTTTTACACGAAATAGATATGAAATAAATGCGTTTAGCATGTGGTTTTATTTAAAATTCGGTATGGGCACTAGATTTCGCTACCAGTTTCTCGAGCCACCCACATCAACCATTTTCCCCAGGGACTCTTGCGAATATGGAAGGCATATCTTCTTGAAATTCGCCCTTAAATTCTTCCAAAGTCTTGGTTTGGTATAGTAGACTTGCTCCTTTAACCTACCCAAAAGAAAAAAATATATATGGTGTTAAGTCAGGACTCCTAGCTGGCAACTCATATATAAAACTGGGAGTTACTTTTCAGTCACCCGGTAGATAAATAGATTATATTTTAATACAAAGATATTTCTAAAGAAAAGATAGGAGAAAAATATATACAAATATTTAGAATGAACTAAATAGGGAATATATACTTCGGAAACGCCATTGCAGCAGTCACGATCAATAACAGAATTCTTGATACGAGAAACAATTGTTTCTAATGAAGGTGAGATTTGACTGTATATCTCTAGTTATGACAGTAACATATGAGCCTAAATGGATTGAGTTATATATAACGGAAATTGGAAATATATTCCCAAGTGCTCAAAGAAACAGAAGAAATTATACAAAGAGACTAGAAAACTCCAAGAGATTTAATTAACATAATATGAAAAATGACATTTACACTGTTTATATGGTCAAACTGTTGTCATCATCTTTATTGTTAAACACATGGTTCAGTGGATAAAATCCAGGGACTTGATCCAACGAGTTGTGAGTTAATACCTGGCCACAGCGGAGGTGAACAAAAACTTGGAGTGTTGAGTTACTAAAGGAAAATAACTGAAACTGAGTGACCCAGAAAAGGCATGACACGTGAAACTAGAACAATCGACCTTTGAGGATGAAAGAAAGGGTTCGAATTGAAACTCCAACGTATATCACCTGAAGGACCCCGCAACGTACAAGGTGAGGACAAGAGTCCATACAATGTAAATAGTATAAATACTTACTATACCTCATCTCAGGAATATAGACGTCACATTTCATTAAAAAAACAAAACAAAAAAAAAACAAACAAAAAAACATCCAGATAAACTAAAAGGAGATATAACTAAAAGAAAGAATTCGCCTAACGAACAAAACTAGAAATTTATATTAGGTTGGTGCAAAAATAATGTCGTTTTCTCCCATATTAACATATGTGAGAAAACGACATTATTCTTGCACCAACCGAATATAAAATAAGCCACCCAAAATACAACAAACTACTCAAGGACAACACAATTAAAACATACAGAAAAGCACCAACAATCACAGAATACGGCCAATTACAGAATAACATGGAATCTAAAGAGAATCGACTAAACATTAGACTTGTGACAACAGTATAAAATGAATCCCTTAATCACAAGCATGCATTACACTAAAAGACCGCATAAACCGGTGGAAAAATACAAAAGCTAATACAGACTAGTTCCGCAACCTAAAAACAAACATAATTGCGAATTGATATAACGATATATAAGATATTTCTACCCGTCCATAACAGAGCCGATGCTAGATAAGGCCATCTTCTTAGCTTAAGAAAGAATTCAAAGAAACACAGTAAAAATCATTAGGTACCACGTCAATCGCTATTATTGGATAACAAAGACGCGTGACTAAAAAAATAAGGAGGAACATTTGACCTTATAATTATTTGATGGTGCAGAAACATGTGAACATACAGATATACATTTACTACATGAAGTAGAATTATCGATAAAAATGATATAGGTATGTAAATGAACGACGGCCTCATAGACTTCGGAATCTGTAAGAGATAAAAACCAGAAAAATAATCATAGATATTTTCAAAAATATGGGTTCAACTCAGACTTAAAAGCAAAACTAAATTAGATTTTCTAGATTTCATACCCAACATTGATATCAGCCATATAGTAAACCTAACGATAAACCAGTTTACACACACGCACACACAAACACAAACACACATCTTTTAGTCACCAGCCAACAATCATTAAGTAGATCTCACAATCAATTGACAGCTGACAATTCATACAATGAAACCATCTTCAACGAAGCCAAGAAACATGATGGAAGATCCCTAAAAGACCCTTACATGCACAAAAGACAGAACAAAAACGCCAAGAAGAAAGTAAACTCAACCCACCTTTCAATAAAAATGTATAAAGTAGGAAAAATATTCGATAAACTCATATACAAAATCTCCACCAAGCACTCGCCACAAAATGTTCAATAGAAACACGATAAAAATCAGTTAAAGTTACATCGAGAACATGACACAAATAATAAAAAAATCTCAATAGAAAAAATAATCAACAAATCCCCCAGACAAATCAAACACACCTCTGCCTGCAGAGCAAATAATGTTTTTTCCTTTAATAACTTGCAAAACAATATAATATACCAAGCCACAGTAAAATTAGAAGAAAACGAACAAAAAAGCATATAGAGGTGTAAATGAAGAACCATGGAAACAGTGAAACTATGCGCACAAAATATTTGCAACTAGTAAATAAGCCAAAACATATATGGGAAAGTAAAAACAAAATTATACCAAAACTATCATGTAAAATAAGAAAAAGAGCATCAGCATGCAGCAATAAATCAAAGTAATGTCAACTTTGCCTGGAGGAGAAAATAGATATAATTACTTTCCCGGACCAACATAATAATAATAATCATACAAATACAGATTTACTGTTGCGAGAAGAAAATATTCCAACGCTCTCAGAGAAACCAATCAAGAATTTAGACAAGGCATTTGATAGTAGTATGAGAGATACCGCCCACATCCGTTTGATTAGTGACGACCTAGACAGCATTATTAAAAATTGATAAATGAGGCCTACCAGGTCGATTTAAAGCGTGGGTATTTTACCAATCATTATTAGTTAGAGTACCATGGCTGCTTCCGCTATATGAATTCCCGCTCACTACGGTGGAAGTTTTGGAGTAAAATAACAACGCACTTGAGAAGATGGCTTATTTAAGTTTAAGCAGTGCTGCGTTGTATGGTAAGACAAATTCGCTAAAGCTACCACTTAACAGCCTGACAGAAGAGGTCCTAGTAAACCGGGATAGGGATGTCGACAAATTCAGAGAAACTAAAAACCCGAAAGTGAGAGGAGCAGGAATAGAGACTCAAACAGGGAGAAAATGGAGCGGCATTAAAGAATTAGCTGCGACAGAAGAGATGCTATGGCAAAAAGCTTTTATAAGAATGACGGTAAAAGGGAAGATAAGATTGGGCTACTTTCCCAGTAGACGATATTATAAAGCCCAAGGTAAAGAAAGATGCCAGTTATATCAAAATGAATACCGAGCATGCCTCGAGGAAAGCCGTTATTTAGATTGGTCGAGGTTTGACAACAAGGCGCAAAATGGGAAAGATTTGAACAGCGGAAGATAAATTGGTCAGATTGCTGGTGTGCTGATTTTAGTATAATACAATTCCTAAAAATGTCAGTCTATGACGTTCTCCCAAGTTCAGTATATCTAAATATATCGGGTATGAATGAAACCCCTAACTGCGTTCTATGTGGAAGCAGAAGTTTATTGCAAGGTTTTAGGGGATGGTTTGTATCGTTGGCGCCACGATCAGATCCTTAGAGCCATAATGAATGCAGTCACGACATCCATGAGAGAGTGGAAATTTAAAGCAGAGTGTAAAGATCCATTAATACATTTTATATCTCAAATATGCTTTCAACAGCCCCCGATTGTCAGCTGATCACGTACCCAAAAAACAACTGAAGAACAGGTCCCAGGTCACATAGTGTAGACAACAGTTCGCCAAAACCTACCAATATATTCTAACACCATAAAGTCATTAATAATTTCGGAATTACCAGTTGGATGGTAAGAGAAGATCACACTTGCTAATTAAAGAAAACGTGAGAAATGCCAGGAATTGTTCGAAAGGTGCCAGCAAAACGGTTGAAAAATCTACTTCGATCCAATTGTAGTGGGGTGCAGAGGTTTGTGGGACACTCATTAATCAAGACACGAGAGAAAATTGGAATTGTAGGAGCATCAAAAAAGAAAGTCCTGAAAGAAAGCACAGATACACCTGAAGAAGGATCCCGGTGGATAGGGCTAAAAAGTATTAGCCTGTGGATTAAAGCATGAATAGGCCTCTTCGGTGAGTAAAACTGGATTTTTTATCTCCTCCTTTTTTTAAGCAAGCCAAAGGTATGTTTTAACTTTAAATACAGTAGACGGACATTCGCGGGTGAGGGGTCAAAGGACTTATATAGTTGAACCAACTGACCAACTCACCAAGAAATTTAGTTTTTTTTACGGTGTTTACCAAAAACTTTGGTCTCAAATAGCTTTTGAACCCAGGAAGCCAACGTTAATCTCGTTTAATATGACCCCCCGCTCAACGACGGAACATCGATCGAAGCCTGCCCAGTTGCTTTTGTTTTTCCGTAACACTTAAGGCCTGCGGTATAGCTTTCCCGAGTTAGTTCAAGGTAATGTAATTTTTTTTTTTTTTTACATTAAGACCAGCTGACAGGTTAGTAAGTGAATGCATGGACGTAGCTTAAGAAAAATGTAATCTAATATGGCAATTAATGTTGCGTGGATTTTTTTTTTCGTTTTTTTATTAAATATGAAGCAACTTACCATAATGTCGGCGCATGTACAAGAAAGGCAAAACCAGAAAGCGCGCAAATCGCGCCGTCGATTTTACACTTGTAGATGGCATGCAAAACAATATCAGATTGGCTAATAACAATCCCGATGCCATTATAAAAGTAAGGCCTACCGCCTGATATATTTAATGATTGTTTTTTTTTTTTTTTAAAATACATTGTTGAGCGATTTTGTGGGGAGGTGGCCTTTTGACAGATCGGGGTACCTGGCAGAACGGATCTGATGTTACAATACCCCAATTTCGTTATGAATCCAGGGTGACATCACAGATGATCTCCACCTTTTGTATTTCAATAAGCAACAACAAATAATTAAGCAATCAATAATAAATGAGCAAAGCGTTAACAAATAACTGCATTCGAACCCACAATTATTTCTACTTAATAAGAATAGAATAATTTGAAACATATATTTTGTTGCCCACCGTGGAATAGCATTTAATTTCCGACAGAGATAAATGCTCTTTATTTGTGTGCTCCACACGTATGGCTTTGCATTAGCCTTCGCATCTACATACATGAATGCATCTCTCTCTCTCTCTCTCTCTCTCTCTCTCTCTCTCTCTATCTATCTATATATATATATATATATATATATATATATATATATATATATATAGGTAAGCTGAGAACCCATAGAGTACAATTCCAACGTTCGTACATTTGATTTAAAAGAGGTCTCAATACAGAGTACAGGAATATTATTTATTTTCCGATATTAACACATGTAAAAATAGCTACACTATTTCAGTCGTGTTTCAACACATATCAATACGTCTCCTCAGGCGATTGTAACTTACTGGCGAGTGAACAATTAATTTGGTTTCAAAAGCAAAATTTCGAAAATAAAAAGCTATAAGGGATGGTGGGGGGGGGGCTGTACACTGATCAACCAATCGAATATGACCTACGTTCAGTTCAAACTAAGCAAAGGAGAAAAACTTTAAAATTTCTTAGAAATGGGTCATTGTCGGAAATTATTTGCTGACAGCAGCCAGACATTAAATTAAAGACATATACACTTCGTAGCCATCAATGTCAGACGGTCAACTTTCCCGAGAAAAAAAAAGTGGAGTATAGGTGGAGGTAATTTAACCTAATGCAAACTTTTTATATGTTTTGTGGATTTCCTACGTAAAAATCTTTTTTGCAGTTGATAAATAAGAGGGCACTTTAAGAAACTAATAAATGATTCAAATGTATAAAATTATTTAGTAAATT
This sequence comes from Acanthosepion lycidas, assembly GCA_963932145.1. NCBI lineage: Eukaryota > Metazoa > Mollusca > Cephalopoda > Sepiida > Sepiidae > Acanthosepion > Acanthosepion lycidas. The sequence continues at coordinate 37,473,990 of OZ010604.1, forward strand.
AATATGCAACCGTTAAATAAAGATCATCCATATAAGATGTTAAAAATACTAGCCAATCAATTTAAGATATCAAAAATACAAATGACCACCAATACGTCCATATAAGATGTTAATGATACTAAAAGCAGATAAATACAAAACTATATTAAATTAGACTAAAAAATGTTTATGTTATTATTAAGAGGAAAGAACACAGTATATTTTAATTATTTTTTTTTCAAATCCTTCTTTTTAGAACATTCTAACTTTTGATTAAAAAAAAAAAGTTTCTCTTTGTATCACCGGAACTACTAAATAAAATAAAATTTTAGCACTTTTTTTTTTGTTTTTGTATGAAAGACATTAATTTGTAAAATCTTGAAAAAATAAAAATAATTTTCGGTTGTTAATAAAACTTTCAGAAACCATTCACAAATGATGGAAATTATTATAAATATGTTTTCTTATTTAAAGTCATGGCAAAAATATTTTTTTAAATATTTATTACCTCCCCACCCATAACTAATTTTATGAAAACTAGAAATTCAATTTCCATTCAGTTAAGTGATTATATTACTTAAAAGCACAAGGCTTTGAGGAAAGCAAATCATGTATTTTAGGTTTTTTAATTGGATCCCACATCTGAAAATCTTCTCTGAATACAAAACATACAAAACTAAATAAAACAAAGATATTATTTAATTTAAATTGCTTTTATTTGTTTTTATGAATATGGATAGTATTGTTTTCGATGAAAAATGAATTTTTAAAACAATTATTTGTTATTTCTTAAATAATTTTATTATTTTTACATTAAAGTTGTTAAATATTCTAAAATTAGTGGATACGTCATTCAGTTTAGTCAATGGTGTTAATAAATAGATCTATGTTTTAGCATTATAATCAAAGTGACACCAAATGCTATGACCTGCTTTGTCTTACTTCTAAACTACGTCTTTTCGGTGCAGAAACTAAGTAATGTTTGGAAAAATTATAATTGATTTTAAAAGAATTTGAAACTGAGATTTTCATTTTTTTATAAAATGGGAAAAATGATGACATGATTGATTATCTGTCAATTTTGCTGACTAAAAAAACAAGATTTTTAAGGAAAATTTCGGACGTGCTAAGAACGATTAAAATGTAAAAAAAATACCCACAAAATACTTTTATTTTTCCTCTTAATAATAAAATAAACATTTAGACGACAAAATTTTGTTTTCGTCAAGTTTTTTTTTTTTTTCATCATGCTATGCTCTTTTTAGCGATCTCATGGAGGTATCTATATTAAATATAAATAAATCTTACAAATAGAAAAATCATATATAGTGAAACTAAAACATAAGAAAAATCATTATCAAATTCCGAATTTTAACTATATTGTAAGGTAAACGTTACACTACAATTTACTGTTAATTCTCTCCTTTGATTTAACAAAGAGTTCTTATCATAAAATCTCATGATTTCTTACTTTTCATGTAAACACAGGAAACACGCTTCATATAAAGATCTAAATATCCTTGACATTTTAAAAATTTTCCATTTCGCCTTAGGAGTTTTATTGTCATCTTTTAAGCACCAATATATATATATATATATATATATATATATATATATATATATATATATATATATATATACACACTGAAAAAGTGAGAGAGAAAAAAATTAGGGAGATCTGAAATGGACAGATTTGAATGAACTATATAAATAGAAGTGAACAGGATGACATAGATGGAACCGTTAGTTAGATAGATAGATAGATAGATAGATAGATAGATAGATAGATAGATAAAATCGTATGCTTTTTTATATTACTTATGTTGCTACTATAAATGTATAACAGAATGTAAAAAGTTTTTTATGAAACAATCACGAACTTGTATGTCGGAAAAGCTGCGATTACAAAAATCCATATATAGTGTATAAAAGGTAACTTATAAAAACCGAAAAAAAACTTGATGCATTGCCGGCCCATAACACGTGGATGAGTCAGCACACCTGTTATAATGGTTTTCTGCATCGTTCTCGCCATTATTACTCTTACGGCGCCATTATTTCGCTTTTGGCGCCTTTGTCAGACACATCACGGTGGCTGCACATTGCACAAAAGCGATCTTATCTTACTTGCGAATGCGTCACAAAGAAACAAATTTTACTAATCATAATTAAGCGAGATAACACATCCAAAATGTTTGAATCTTTTGCCTATTACTTCCGGTGAACGTCGTAAACGGATGGAAAGGTATTTGATTAAATATTTTTTTAACTGTGAGTGTTGTGAGGTGGCATAGATAGTTATGCTCGGAGTGACTGCAGTAGGCATAAGTAAAATGCAATAAAGATATGTGCAAAGGTCTCCATAGTTTATTTATGTCAGTTTAGTTTTGTTTTTATGCTATATAATATCACTAGAATTGTTATAAATAGTGCCTAATGTATTTATTTATCAAAGCCGAACCCCAAACAAGTCAGACATAGGCTAAGATTTTACTAATGGCTTCTGGGAAAGCTCCTTGTATATTTACTCAAATCTAATTAATTACCAGTCCCATAATAGAACATCGCCAATTAAAGTGCTTGTGTTGTATATTATTCATTCAAAACTATTGAATCTTTCGCCGATTACTTTCTAAGCTAGTCATTAGCGGAGTGAAGATTAATTATTTATATGACTGAATAACCTATAAAGCATCACTAATATTTGTCTTGTCTATATGGTAGCAATCAATACTGAAACATAATGAAGGTAGAAACACATTTTTGTCAGTGTTAATTATGCCTCTATAAATCTGGGTTGTGTAACGGATATGAGCCCCGAGAGTAGATTCAGTGTACCGAGTTCAAGTTCTGGGCTAGTGTGTTGTGTTTACTTTCAGGCTCATGCTCTTGGGAAATGCACCAATCTATCTCTTATCGACTGGTAGACTGGGCTCTCTAGCCTTGGGTGGCTGAAGAAAAGAAAAGAATGGATTCAAAAGCGTGGAAAATTCAATGGGAAACCACTCGAATGAATGAAATTAGACAATAGAGAAAATTAATCTGTGAAGAATAATTACCACCCACGTCCTGAAGAGACACGTCAATATCAAATGCGAATAGAACATAATACTAAGAAAAGAAAAGAAAAAACACTGGACTTTTTTTTTTTTAAAGAAATTTATCAATAAATAAGATTAAACTTCTTTTGAAAAAGTGTGTATCAACTTGCATAGATTCCCATGCCAATATAGCACAATGGATAAAGAAAATACATCAGTTCAATCTGAATATACAGAAGGATTATGAAGATATAACGGTTCAAGTAGAATAGGAAAAATATGGCGGTTCGTACCAGTTTTGAAAATTATCCGTTGCAGAAATTTGTACATATAATTTGCACTTTACAAGAAAGAAGTTTATTAGCATCGGTTAATACCAATATTGATTTGCTTAATAGAATATGACCTCGTACGGTTCCATCTCTATAAAACAAACCAGGAAGGAAATAGTGACTCGATTCTCTCCTTAAACCACTCGGGAAAAACATCCCTGTTATATCTTTGCTAACATTGACATAAGGAATTGTCTGAATCCTGTTATTTCTGTCTTGGTCCTTTTGTTTGTCTGTTTTTCATACATGAACATGACTATAGATATGAGAGTGAAAACATTGAAAGAAGCCAAATGTCACATGATTTCGTAATCAAAAAATTGCAGTTGGTAAGAATGATACATTTTTTTAAGTAGATGTATGAATGTCCACAATCAAAAGATGAAAAGACATTTTATACAGCAAATATATAATTTTCAAAATAATGCCTCTTCCTTACAAGGTATCTCGGAATGTAGGAACTGTTAGTGAAGTGATTCTTATTTTTATTGTGTAGTTAGTGAGTGGCCAATACAGACTTCAATGAAGGATGTGATATCGTTAAATCAACTAAGCCTACACAACTGCCTTCATTGTTAATGCACATAATTCTGTCATGAATATTAATTACATATTTGTACAATCGTCTTTTATGTAGCCTGCCATCGCTCTTTATAACTTCCTATCCTTTGTAGCTCAGAGTAATATTTGCCCCCTTACTGCTCCTCTCACTTCCTGTTCTGCCATTCATTTACAAAAAGTTATTGTCTGTTTTCCGCTTGGCTTCTTGCTTTCAATATACGCTGTGGGTGTTGAATTCTGGAAGCCTTCTTTCTCCAGAAAATTCCAACTGTTTTTTTCCTTTTGATTCCAGCAACAATCCTTTCTATTTCCCTGTTTGTTACTCACGGATAATAAGACCATAACATTTTAGCTAACATCGTGTCGGCCTTCTTTAGATTTATTGATGCCGTCTCTTGTCTGTGTTTGATTTTGTAAACATGTAACTGTTTCTGCTCGCATATTAGTATCAGTTGATACCCGTGGTGTACTCCCAAGTATTATTCAATAATAATAAAAGAATACAATGAACTTTTTTTTTTATCTGAATGACGTATATCCATTACATCTTGACGTCAAAATTTCTTTCCTTTAAAAAATCTCATTTGACTTGCAATTTTTCTTCACTTAATTCAGATGGAAATGGGTACCAATTCACAAGCATGAGGGTGAATAAAGCTGAAAGGAGACTGGACATTGGTTGACGAAGAATGTTTAATGGAATATGGCACAGGTTTACAGTACGCAACCAGTGAAAAGACGTGAGAGAAGACGTTATAGCGTTTAGTGACGACTGGAATTAAATATGTGGAAAAAACTAATTAACAATTTAATTAGTTAAGAGAAATAAGATAACTTTATGGATTCTTGAAAATCGAAGCCGAATATTAACTTGCTGATAACTTAGCTTAAATGGATACAGAATAGCACACACACACGCACACAACTCCAATTTGGGCGACAATGATGAAAGTAACTAAATCTCTAAAAGACAAATAGTGAGATTAAGTTGTTTACATCACTGGGTATTTTTAATCATTTCACTCCAAGAAAGCCGATAAAGTCACTAAGACGCAAGGTTTACTGAGAGTAAAAGAATGTAAGAAAAAATAACTGGAAAGGAAGAAGTCCAAAGAAATTAGTGCGAGAGATGAAACATAGAACTTATGGTAAGGAATCAAGAAATTTCATTTATAAAAGGATGATACCTAGTTGCCAATCTTGTATTGCGCTTAAATTCGTAAACTTGAGGTACCAAAGAGGAAAGCTCATCAGAAAAGTTTCTATGTAAATATTTATTGAAAGGACACAGGGGAGTTATGTTACGGCGGTGTGAAAATGGGTGAAGTCAAGATGCCAAGTCAGGATCATTATCATTGCAGATTCTTCTTTGGATTTTGTCAAGAATCTTTAGATAGGTAATAGCAACGTACGACTAGATGTTTCTTAGATGGAACAATTTCGGAGAAAATGATTTTCGAAAAAGTAAACATAATATTAGTAACATTGAACCAATGGGTCGTTTTTTTTTACATATAGCCAACGTTATAAAGAAAGAATAATTTTCGGGAAATAAATTATTAGAATTTAGTATAATACGTCATGTACTCCCAGGAATAAAAAATATCCTGTGTTGGCAAATTAATAGTCGAATCCTAAAAATAAATTGGTGATATCCCAGAGGCTTGGGAACTATATGCGACGAACTATACTTCGTTCCAGGGGTACCAACAATGGAATCGCCATGGAAAACGCTGCTGAAAGAAGCACGAGAAGGGCAGAAGGTCGAAGGAGACGTAGGAATGGTCACTAGCTTAGTTTTTGAAGAATAAGTAAGAAGACAAGATAAAATTCTGAACACGTGAATGGCTACACCGACCCAGAGCGTTGGTGCCAGCCGAAATTTCTATACTGATTGAGATTTCAGCTATCAAGAATTAAAATGTGAGAAATGAATACTCTTACTTGAAATGCTTATTTTTTCATCAGCTAAAATTAATTTCATCTGATTGACATTTAACTGAAGATATTCTCGTCTTTTTCATCATTATTCCGGAAATTCAATCAATATCGAAAATCTGTCACCTTTAGTTTTGTTACACGATTCTAGATCGAATTTTCAAAGTTTCAAACACGAAATTCCGAATTCTTCAGATATTCTAACCATAAAATTAGTAGAAGTGATACCACGAATTAGTGTAATGGTTACCAAGCTTGTCTCGCTAGAACAATTACGACTGAATAGTGAGTTTGATCGTCACTAGATGCCTCATATATTCTGCCTTGTGCCACATTTAAGCTACACTTAGAAAATCAACTTAACATGAGTAAAAAAAGTCTTCTGCAATTGATGACTAAATATGAGTGTGTTCATCATTTATAGCGTGATGTTTATCATGATCGGGAAGTTCGTAGTTACACAAGATTGTTTTAGAAAAATAGCTTCTTTGGATTGATTTGATTTCATTAATTGACTTCTATTTAAATGCAGGAAAAATCAAAATTCTACTAACGTAATAATTAAAAACAGAGAAAAAGTGGACATACGCTCCATGTCCCTCAGGCAGTTTTCACTGACTGGTAAAAATCGGTTCGACGCAGTGGCCAGATTCCATGAGAAACGATCAGTGTACGTCCAACGATAAACGTAAGATATCTCACGAGATGAAAACTTGAATACTATCATCTTCAGATATCTCTTTGGTGAGAAATGAATCTCTTAGTCCTATAAATAAAATTCTTTATTCATGGCATTCATCTATCACTGTATGGGGATAATGTATGAGTGATACATGGGAAATATTCGCTGCTACTGTTTTCTCTCATGAGAAATTAAAGGACTATAACAAACGATCTAAAACAACGAGAACTCAGTCTTTATTTTTTTTTTAAAGTAATACGTCACTCTTCCAGAACAGCAAAGCTGCATATTATGACTCTAGCTCTGATTCTCTCTGTCTATGCTGCTAAACGACAAGCCTATGGCCGAAATCCTCTATCAGGTTAATTTGATTTCGAAATGTTTAATTTTTACTTAGACATTTTATTTCTTTCTCCCAATTTATGGACAACATGTCGTTGTTTTGGATTTGTCTCACTTCAATTTTACTGACCAAGCAGTAAAATGACAATTAGTTTTAAATACCAGTCGCTCCAAGCTAAGATAAAATTATTTACAATCCACTTGACTCCTAGAATGTTGTATGCCAATCAAGAGAGCACTTATTGTTTACAAAATTATATTATTCTTTATTTGGGTGTAACAGAAGATAATTGTCTTATACACTCCGTCCAGAATGTTTTTTTTCGTGCTCAGATTAATATAATGTACGTACAAGTGAATTGTAGGTACACGGCTAACAAGTTTTATTCCATCATTTAGTCATTCAGTTGTGCCATACAAGATGTGGGTGCCAAAGTTGGGCCCACAGAAGTAAAACACGGAATACGGATTAGATGTAAGAAAGATATATTAACAACAGGTTACAGAGATAGTGTAAGCAGAGCTTACTATAAGTTAGTGTCCAACACTGGTAGTCGTACGAGACTCTCTGTGTCACTCTCTCTCAGTCTCTATCACTCTCTCTCTGTAGAGTGCTATGTCGCCTACTTAATATAGGCCTGGAAGAGTCTATTGTGTAGGTAGTTTCCGGTCTCACAATAATACATGATACACGTTTGGGCGCTCATGTCTCTTTCAATTCATGACTGACTAGGCAGAAGATTTCTCGCAGTTGCAATTTAATTCTGCACCACACTGATTGCCAACCAAAACTATAGGACCCAGTCCGTCCTCCTATTTAACCTATAGTTTGGAAGAGAAAAGATGGATCGATATCTTTCTGAAGGCTTTTTGCGCGTAAATGAATAAAACGAACCCAACTTGATTTCAAACTCGGTTCTAAGATTTCTCATTCCGAAAATATACTCCAACGAGTCAAAGGTTTAATTTTGCCAACGGGTAAACGAGGTTCATTTTGTAAAGGACGCCTATCTCTCGGTTATGAGAAACGGAAAAATAAAACATTGTGATATTTTTTTTTTTTTTTTTACTTTTCTTTAAATCTTCAGCGAGATATGTATAATATTCTCTGTAAAGCCCAAACGTTCCCAGGGTTCCGTCAAAATGGGAAAAAATATTATTTGAAGGAAAATTACTTGATGTTACTGCTGGATACGTGAAAGCTTTCTTCTGGATCTACCAGTGTGATTTGTAATTTTTTGAAGAATCCTGACACTTATGGTGACTCAGGGGAATGAGCTGACAAGGAAGATAAAGATTTCTGAGCAAACGAGACGATGAAATTTAAGAAATGCTAGAAAATATCAATTAAGAAGTATTCGAAAAAATTGCATGGAAATAAACTTGGTACAGTAAGTATTGAATTCGTCCGTTGACAAGTAACTATCACGCCTTTCTTCGAAGAAACTGTCACCAAAAAAATCCATATGCCAGTAGGCATGATCCTTAAACAGCAATGCGATCACCAAAAAGTGAAGAGAAGAAAAGAGCTTCAATATTAACGGACCTGACTACTACGCGCATCATCATCATCAGCAGCAGCATCATCATCATCATCATCATCATCGTCGTCGTCGTCGTTGTTGTTGTTGTTATTGTTATTATTGCTGTTGTTGTTGTTGTTCCTTTGATTTCTGTTGTATACACATTTCCTTCTGGGTTCCAACCAGAGATCTATGGCTAGAAATGGTATTATGACATTTTCCACTGCCTTATTAAAGAAGAAAAAAAAACCTAATTAAGTAAAAACGGCGTGAGTGTGTTGGGGGGGTGCAAATAATGTTTCTTTGTCTCTTTTCATTTCTCATTTGTTGATTCATTTCAGGTCTGGATTCCAATTTAGTTTTGTATCCACTCCATTTCAAAGCATTTTCATACACCCCGTTTTGTCTAAAGCCGAGTTCTAGCATTAGGGAAAATGTTTTTCAAGTTGCTTCGTAAGCACTTCCCTAAGAGTTCTGTGTTACAGAAGATGTTTAATAGAAACAGAAATAATAGAAAAATTAAGGTACAGATGTACTCGCATGAAAAGATAAAACAATAAGAATTTTAAAGATAGCGTGCAGCAGAGTATGGTGGCTAGTGAGAAATGTAACTGTAAGGATAACGATAAATGTCCACTGGATGGTAATTGTGAAACAGAAGGAGTAGGTTAGAAAGTGGGAGTGAAGAATGGAAATGGCCAGAGAAGATATATGACGGGTGTACTGAAGGTTCCTTCAAGTCATCGTTCAGAATCGAAAGGCACAGAATTTCTACTAGAATGGCCAGCCATGTGTGGGAATTAAAGGAAAAATAACCACAAAAGCCCTATTATCATCTGGAGCATACTGCAGAGAGCCAAGTCTTACAGTAATGTTAGCGATGGTAGTGATGTCTGTAGCCTGTGCTAGGAAGAAAAAAACTAGAAATAGTAGCGTGTCCAGACCGGAAAACGCTGTTAAAAGAAAGTTCTAAGATCATGCCGGAGTGTAGACACACTGAAAAGTATATTTTGGGTTTATACGAACCCTGATGAAAGTAAGTAATTTTTTTTTTACTCCTCCATCCCACGCTACTTCCCCATTCTTACCTCCCCTCCTCTTCTGTCACACTTCCCGTTGTGCACACATAAAATAAGCCAATAAAACTTTAACTATCATCTACCGCCTGATGATACCTCAATCGTTGAAACCATGGTAGCTGATGTGTAAATTATTACTGATTATATATATATATATATATATATATATATATATATATAGAGAGAGAGAGAGAGAGAGAGAGAGATGTGTGTGTGTGTGTGTGTGTGTGTGTGTGTGAGTACATATATATTTGAATATGGCTGAGCATTACTATTAGTAATGTTTTTTTTTTAGTTTCCCTTTGGGCGCCTAAATGAGTTGAGGAACTGTCCGAAATTATTATTGTTTCAAGTGTTTTCGGCCACTTGATTTGCCATTTTCAAGGGGTTCTTTGTTAATATATTTTCAGTGTTTAACATCAGATGTGGTCTTTTGTCATAATCACACTGACATTTTTTTTATGCATCTTAAAATTAATACTAGTTCCACATAATGCACCTTTCAGCCCAAACATTGAAAAACATATTCACACCGAACTCCATAACAATTGCCTTGGGATAACAATTATTAAGCGTAGCTTCTACGACCTCTTGGCCCCTTCCCAAAACGCAACACTGCAAAAATATATGAACCACTAATAGAAACATATGGATATGCTCTTTCCTGTCATATCTATAAACATGTGTAAAAGAGAGATAATTACCCGAATATATAACATCCAATTCATATAATATTCAACATGCATATATATATATATATATATATATATATATATATATATATATATATATATATATATATACATTGGCAGAAAACTTTCTTTTAAAACATGTTTCGTTGATTATGACAGACAAGGAGAAATTAATTTACTGTTTAGTTTTTCTTGCGTTCTTACTTTTTTTTTCGTTTGATAGAAGTAAGGAAGAGCAAAAATAATTTTCATCATGTGCATTGTCTAAAGCGCTTCCGGTCACTTATTTAGGGACTTTGTTTCTTGTCTGTCATATTCAACAAAATACATACATACATACATACATACATACATTCATATATATATATATATATATATATATATATATATATATATAATTTATGCGCACCTATACATATATATATATATATATATGTGTGTGTGTGTATGTATATTTACACATATATACATCTATGTACATGCATATTGTGTGATGTATAAATTGTTATTTAAGTTACGCAACAATGATAATAACACTGACATTTTATTTTAACTATAAATATTTGCCAAAATTGCACAAAACATCATGAATTACTATTGAGTAAATTTCTTGAGCACAATCGTCACTGCCTTCAATCACAGCCTCCAGATGACTTCGGAATTTCCAGCAGCTATTTTGAACCGTATCCATGTTTAGGTCGGTGAATGCTGCAATAATCCTTGCCTTCAGCTCATCTTTGGTATTACAAGGAATTTTTTTGGTCTGTCGTTCATTTGCCACTCACACATAATAACCAGGGAGTTGCAGTCTGGGGAGTTAAGTAGCTCGATGTAAGGGGTGATGTGGTCTCAGAAACTGTCTAACAGTCATGCTTGGGTTCTCCTGTTAGCAGACATCGTGTTTTCCAGCAGCCACCCTCTTGATTCAGGGCATCACTATCTCCTCAAGGCACTTGTTGTAGGCTTCCATGTTGAGTCTGATTATCTCGCAAACACATTCGCGTGTTCTTTTCTTATCAGAACAAACAGAGTGAGTTTCTTGATTTGCTGTACCCTCGTAATCATCATGAGACTCATTCAAATCTTTCCGAATCCTTTGCACTATCCTCAGATTGACACCCAAACACCCCGAAATGTTTGTATTGGAAATGCCGGTGCGAATGCCAAGCAGTACAGCATACTGGTACCAAATTCTTAGCGGAGTGAATTGCATCATGGTGATCGTTGGTAACACAGACGGTGGCAAACTGACCCTACTATACTGTACAGCCAACAAAATCAAAGCAGCACACATGGCCGAAATTAAAACTAATAAATGGCGACAATTTAACCATTGCACACTGTATATCTATCTATCTATCTATCTATCTATATATATATATATATATATATATATATATATATATATATATATATATATATATGTATATATATATATATATGTGTGTGTGTGTGTGTGTGTGTGTGTGTGTGTGTGTGTGAAAATATTGTAGAAAATAGGAAAGAAACTGGTTTGGTAAATAATCCAAAGTTCCTTAGTATTTTTGTTATTATTTTAAAAAAATAGTGCTCGATACGAAAGTAGAGCATAAATATAATTATTTATTAAAAAATATGATTCCAACTCGCTACATAAGAGGTCTCATGTTTCAAAACAAGAGCCGAAAACTTCAAAATAATATTTGAATTAACTTGAGTTAATGTAGGCTCTGTTCCATCTTCAAGCGAAATTTTTTGGGAATGAATTATTTCTGAAATTTACGAGTTTTAATAGTATGGTCAGAATTGAAATCAAAAAATTTCCATGGTAACATCAAGGGCGGATTGTTGTTTTGAAACATGAGACCTCTTATGTAGCGAGTTGGAATCATATTTTTAAATAAATAATTATATATATATATATATATATATATATATATGTGCATATATATATATATATATATATATATATATATATATATGCATATATCTATGCATATATTCATATATACGTGCATATATACAAATATTTATATACATACACACACACATATATTTATATCACTGGATACACGTGCAAATACAGACACACAAACACACACACACAAACACACACACACATATATATATGTGTGTGTGTTTGTGTGTGTGTGTATAAACATGAATGTGTTTTCCTGTATCTCTACATCATGTGATTTATCATACACCTTTTTTTCACGTTGTGCACAGCCATTCTTATATAAACCAGGCAAATAGAATAAAACATTCAGTTATAAATATCAGTACACTTTTGTCATTATTCCCATATTCTAATATATATATATATATATATATATATATATATATATATATATATATATATATATATATATATATATATGCATGCTTCATACCTCTATATATCTATGTGTAGACAATGTATTTCATAACACACATATAAATATTAATCTTGATCAAGGATGTAAATATACGTGGAAGGAACTAGCGACCTATTTGTCTCCATTTATCCTTTCTGCATCTTCACAACAATGCATAAGTGAACATATAAATCTATTCGATATACAAATGTGCACATTTAATAACAACGTCTTGTATTTGTGTCTCTTGTCTGTCCCTTGTGGCAGTGACGTGTTGATTTCCCGCTCGGCTTTCGAGTCTTTTTCGGTCATTCACAGACCATTATGCTGTCACTGGAGGCCATTCATATAGAATGACATATTGTAATATCCTCAAGCTCCAGTCGTTCAGTTCAACAGCTTCTCAATCGCATGATAGACAGAAAGGTAACCCTTACATTTATATATTATTTATTCCTGGTCACTAATGGCATTTTTCAAAAAAATATTCATCACTGATTTTGTTGTAAGTGATAAAGAATTCTAAAACCCCATTACTTCTAGGTTGATTAAAATGTTTCTGGGGTGATTCCTCGGGCAAAGAGAATGTTTGCATTCGTGTATCTAGTTTAATTTCTAAAGATACAGAAAGTAATTATCTCCCCTTTGGTAGGAAGAAGTGCACATGGCATAGGGGGCCCTCGAAGGTCATGGTATAGACCGTTCAGGAGAATAGTTTGCATAGATTTCCATTGACGAGAATACAAGTTTGAAACGTTCTAAAAAGTAACCGAAAAATTATCACATGTCTGTAGTGATCCCCTTCCTGAGGATGTCACAAGTAAAAACGTTTTTTAAACCGGTTACCTCTATAAACTGCTTGCCTACTTATATGCGCCAAAATTTCAGTGTGTGGAACAATTTGTTACTTATATATAGATAAAGCATTTTTAATATGGCACACGCACACACACACACACACACACACACACACATATATATATATATATATATATATATATATATATATATATTAAATTCATATATATGTGTGTGTGTGTGTTTGCCATATGAAAAATACATTATAAGTATATAAAATATATTATAAGTAACAAAGTGTTCCACACACTGAAATTTTGGCACATATAAGTAGGCAAGCAGTTTACAGAGGTAACAATTTTAAATACATACATACATACGTACGTACGTACATACATACATACATATATATATATATATATATATATATATATATATATATATATATATATATATATATATATATACTAATATTTTGCAGATAAAATATTTTCATATTTTAGTTATTTCTTCAATTCCTCTTTTAGTTACTCTAGTTCTCTCTTCCAATTTTTTAAGTGTAAGTGTATCACAGTGATAGTACTGGGTCTTGGAAAGTTGGTCTCAATTTTATTGTTGGAAAACCTAGACATAATTGTAAGTTCTATCCTGGTAGCTTCTTCTTTCACAACTTCTGACTCTATTCACATTTCTTGCTTTTCTGTAAATTATGATCTTTAAAAATGTAAATGCAACAACAATCGCCATCTTCTGTCTTCCGGAATCCTGTTCTTTTATTGTCCTTTCTCTTTTTTTCCCTCAGTAACTCCTTGTATCTTAGTGGCATCATTGCCTTGCTTGTAGTGAAATAATTAAAAACAAAAATACAAAAGTGTAAATGTACTTGATCAAGATGCTTCCTTTTTTGTCCAAGTACCAAATTATTGTGTTACCATGAGTTTTGCTATAAATGCAATTAAAAATAATATCTCTTTCGGAAGGCAGAATGCTAGAAAAATTTCGAAATTAATAAGAAGTTAATTTGAAATTTGGACATTAATTAGATGTTATGAAGTGGGTTTGGCTGGAAAGGTTTCAGCAAGCCCTCATACTTGGACCCCATTTTCATTAAATGCTTTTCATGTCAGGAAAGAAAGATAAGTTTGAAAATTTACTTCAATGAAATCATTAAAATTATTTTTGTAGTCTTTACTCATACAGCTACACATCATTCATCTCAGGTATCAGTATTACTTGTTGTCTGTGAATCTAATAAACTTCGTGTATAGACAAATAAGAAGTCAAAGATTGGCCTTCAAGCTACCCAAAATTTACACTAACGTCTATTCGAAACCAGGTGTATATTCAATCACTTTTGCAGAGGATATAAAAAGTTGTTCTTTTATCGCAGACATAACACATCGCACTCCGTCACAAGTAACACACACTACACTTAAAGAGCTTAGAACTGAATCATGTTATATGTTTTCAGTGGAGAAGTTAATTTTTTATTGAAAAATTTCTTAATGTTGTAAGGAAGACGTACAATGAAAGAATTAGAATTTTTCAGAAAGACAATAAATTGCACTTTCAATAAATGTTTATTTAAAATTGAACGTTGGCGCGTTCTGATGGCCTACACATTTCTGTTGTAAAGTTTTATAGAAGTAACCAAATTAGTCGGAAGGTAATAATTATTGGCACTTCTAATTTGATCTTTTGGCCGGAAACAATTACTTCTTACGAATTTCGATAGAAGTGATTAAATAATTTAAAATATAGCCTGTTTCTTTTTACCTATTGTAGAGTGCAAATAGAAAGTTTCATTAGATAATGGGGTACGTCCTCAGGCGGACCTAAGTTACCTCCTCCAGTGTTATATAAACAGCCAAGTGTCCAGTAGCCGAGTGTATTTTTGTATTTTATTGGTACCTGAATAAAATAATTTAAAATTATCTACGACCATTGTTGCTGTGGTTATTTCGTGACTAACTTTTAAAAAAATCATTCCATTGGCTGATTCTTTTCTTGATATTTTTCAATTTACTGTTAGGTTGGGGCAAAAATAATGTCGTTTTCTCACATAGTAACATATGTAAGAAAACGACATTATTTTTGCACCAACCTAATATTTTCATTTTTTTTTAAAATATGCATAAAAATAACTTCTACAGTGTAACCCGGATATAAGAGACCCAGTTATAAGAGAGATTGTGTCTGGTCCAAGATTAGAGCCATACTTGCCTAAACAAAATAGACCAAACCCGGATATAAGAAAAACCCGGGTATAAGAGACTTAATCTCCGGTCCCGACAACTCTCTTATATCCGGGTTACACTGTATATTGTGTTAGCCTTGATATTTTCAGCATTTCCATCAAAGACATTAGAATTATATCATTTTATCAAATGAAGGATGCAACTTCATGGGGGGGGGGAAACTAACAATTATTTTTTTCTATGTAGAGTTTGTCACATATTTAAGAAATCATTTGCAGCCACAAAAAGTGGCGTGGGAAAATTTGACGACTGCATTAAGGAACAAAAACTTGAAGAGTTGAGTTAAAGGGAGATAACTGAGACATCAGGAAGAGGTATGGCACGTAAAACTAGAACGATCTACCCAAGTTGACAAAATAAAGGATTCAGTTCGAAATTCCAATCACCTGAAGAAGGCTGGGGCGTGCAAAGGCCGGAACGTCGTGAATATGGCAATAAAGATGAAGAAAACAATCTTTATAACTTATAGTATTAGGTTGGTGCAAAAATAATGACGTAATAATGTCGTTTTTTGACGTATTTTTTAAAGTCAAAAAACGACATTATTACGTCATGATTTTTGCACCAACCTAATACTTTTATATATTGCTAAAATCACCAGTAAATCTGTAGGAAACATCTTTTATTTATGTGTACATTCTTTCAAAAGGATTAAATTTTATTTTTCTGCTTTACTTTTTTAAACTTTTTTTTATATTTACCATTTAAATCTGATTTTTTTATTTTCTTTCCGTCTTTGGTAAACACACTTATGTTATTTCTTCTCAAATCATTGAATTTTCATTTTTTTCTTCTTCCCTTCCATACGTCCATTCCTTATTTCCCCCTTACGCTTCCATATTACTTATTGCATTATATGATAGGTTTTGGTTTCATTTCAACTTTTGTATTAACTTTTTTTATCTTTTTAATTTATATTTTATTTATTTTTCCCTTTTCTAGTCTTTATTTTGTTAATATTTCTTGATACACATTTCATCATATCTTTTTTTATTTTTCTTATTTTTCGACTTTCCTGTGGCCATTCTCTTTTTTACTTTTCTTTGGCCTATTATTATTATTATTATTATTATTATTATTATTATTATTATTATTATTATCATTATTATTATTATTATTATTATCATTATTATTATTATTATTATTATTATT
>OZ010604.1:37493202-37615702 GCA_963932145.1 Acanthosepion lycidas
GCGGTTAATAATTTAACCATTTAGTCACGTGTTCGAATCTCACCATATACGATTTAGGAATTCTTGATAATAAGAGCCTGGGTTGAGTACCACAGCGTTCAGCATTTCTTTTAATTATTTCACGTCAAGCAAGGCCACAATGCCCCTAAGATTCAGTGAGTAATTCACTGAGTGTGAAAGACTATAAGAAAAAGAAAAAAAAATCATTAGGGAGCAAGAACATTAAAAGAAGTTAACGTCTGATAATGAATTTTAATTTTGGAAGATTAAATTTAAGTGAAAAGCAAGAAGCCGGTAGAGAGTTCCACAAACGAGAAGTGCGGGTAAAGAAACTCTCAGCATAGAACTTACGGTTACATCCAGTCAGTGTAAAATGATGAAACCTTGTCGCCAATCTAGTACTACTATTAAATTCATAAAGTCTAAGTAATATAGAGGAGAGTTCATCTGAAGAATTATGATAAAAGTATTTATAGAAAACAAAAAGGTGATCTATATTGCTGTGGTGTGAAAGTGACTGAAGCTTAGATGCCAGGTCAGGACCAATGACATTGCAGATTTTTCACTGGATTTTATCAAGAATCTTTAAATATATAGCAGGGGCACTAGAATATATGTAGCAGAAATATTCAAACCATGGATAAATTGTAGACTTGTAAACATGCAAGGTGGATTTGGGCGAAAAATATTGTATAGTACGAACGAATGTTTTTAGCTGCAGACCAAGTAATTGCTATGAGTGAGTTTACGCCGACGAAACTGTTCCGATGCCCTCAATAGTCGTGGCCGAAGTTTCGAGTATTATTCCTATCAACTTATGCGCTCTATCCTAGAAAATGTAACCAGGTCAAGTACAGCATAGTTATCGTATAATCCACCAGTTTGCTTTCTGAGTATTGAAGAAGTATAAATATCACTGATCAGGCGTCTACAGCATGGATTAGCTAGCGACGCTTGACTCGGATTTACTTGGACAGAAGCAAACAGTGTTATTTTCGCATCTTCTATTTTTCAAGAGATAATGTCGACTTAGTCGATTGGATGAAAGGGCGATTGGAAACGCGAAAATAATTCGGTTGATTGAATTTTCATTTGTATAATGAATAATAGAAAAAAAGATAGATATTTACGCGTAAAGAAGACAAATCCAGAATGTAAGGGGTAAATTGTCGCCAATTTTATATTTTTAATTTCGCGCATGCGCGTTGTCTCTTTCTATTTTGTCGACTGTACAGTATAGTAGAGTCAGTTGGACACCGTCTGTGAGAAAAAGAGCACCATGACGCAGTTCACCGCACCATTCTGTACTGCTTGGCATTCGCGCCGGAAGATCCAATACGAACATTTCAGAGTGTTTGGTTGTCAATCTTAAGTCAGTGCTGGATATTCGGAAAGAATATTTGGAGTGATCACTTATGATGGCGACGTTATGCCCCCATTCATCTTCTCATAGGGCCTCAGATTCAAGATGGAAGAGTATATCAAGTGCCTTGAGGAGGTAGTGCTGCCCTGGGTCAATATGGTGGCTGCTGGAAGATACTATGTATGGTACGGTGATTCTTCACCATGCTACACAAGCAGGAGAACATAGTCATTGGCTGTCGGACAATTTCTTTCGGACCAGATCACGCCTTACATCTGGTTACGTAATTCCCCAGAGTGCAACTCCCTAATTATGTGTGGTCACAGTTGAGTGAAAGACCAACAAAAGTCCTTGTAACACCAAAGATGAACTGAAGGCAAGGATTATAGAAGCATTCACCAAATTAAACAAGGAGACCAACCAGAAGAGCTGCAGGAGATTTCGAAGTTTTCTGGAGGTCGTGGTTAAAAACAATGGTGATTTTATTGAATAAATTTACTCTTCATTATTTCAAAATAATTTTGTTTAATTTTGTTAACTATCTATGTTTAAATGAGATGTTATTTTCATGATTGCATCATTTAGACGACAATTTATCCATCGCATCCTGGAAAAAAACAATGAACGACTTTGTCGGAGGACTAGAACGTAGATAATACAAAAGGGGAAATATATGACAAATTAATTCATTGTTTTTTTTTACTGCTTATCGACCTTAATGTCATATAAAGCCAGAAAATATTTTTTATTGTAATATTTTGTGGGGCGGAAATTATAATGATTTAGTGATATAAGTCCTACTATTTAACCCATTGATGGGGAAAGATGTGGATTCATAACTTTCCCAAAGCTATTTCCACGTAAGTGAATATAACAAACCCGACTGGAACACGAACTCGGCTCTCCGATTTTCAATTCCAAGTCGTTATCAATTAAACTACTCGCACGTCCAAGTTTGCAACACCTAGTATTCCCAAACCGTCACGCATCTAGGTACTGACCAGGCTCGACGTTGCTTAACTTCGGTGATTATACGAGAACTGGCGTTTGGACGAGATAAGACTGTAAGCACATAGTAAAGAAAAAAGGTGGAAATTTAAGTTAGGTAGGAGAAGAAAACGGGGAATGGATAAGAGAGGACAGAAGTAAAAGAAAAGCAAATGAAAAGAATGGAGGATAATTTGCTGCGGGCAAAATATACAAATAAAACAAAAGAAAGAGAATGGAGATAGAACGAATGGAGATAGAACGGGAAATGGGTGTCAAGTCAATGTAGACGAAGAAATAAGGAAAGAAGAAAAGAAAGAACGGATCTACAGAGCATTTTCCATAAACGGGCTTTTATTAAAAACATAAAAACACGATTCTATGAAACGGCAAATTTGCTCAAAAGTGTCGATTAGGGAATTACTACGGATTAGAATCCAATTGGGATAGATATGCTTTTATCTATCAGCATTTTCTTTAGCTTTCCAGACACATTTGTTGCTTCCAGTGTTCTCTTCATCTTTAGGGAAATTGTTCCGCATTCAGTGTCATATAGGAAGATTTTGATATTACACATTTGTCCAGCATTCTTTTCTTCGATTCCAATAAAAATTTCATGTTTATTAATACTTTGTTTAGTATTTGGAAAGCATCTTTTTATTATTCCCGGATTTTGATGTGACAAATTTTCCACATCTGTTAAATCATTTCTGAAATGTTGAAACTTATGTGTTTTTTTCTGAAAGATTTTAATTAAATAGTATATCAAATACTAAAGAAAAATAATTTCTTACACTGATCTCAGACTATGTAACGTTCTTTACCATTCCAATAATAACTGTTTTAAAGATAAATAATGCTTATGATTTTACACCTAAACTGTATTTCATTGATGCTTGTAAGACTAAAGATTTCCTATTTCTGGTATATGGATTCAATTCCTATTCTTCCACTTACACACACAGAGACACACACACACACACACACACACACACACACACACACACACACACACACACACACACATCAAAAAACATGGGTAACACAAGCAACTACATAGGAAACTTCACAATCACAGCACGATCGCCCAATTTATCGGCAACTGCTGTTCTGTAACCCATGATCATTTCATCAAGTGGCTGATGTTCGAAAATTTTCCAAGTCGCAAATTTGTTTTGCAAATTCTCTGAGCTACGAGATCAGGTTGTTCTTAAATTGTAGCTTTTTGATCGGCCATGTTTTCCTTCGAGTACCTTGGACACCAGAAGTCGGAGTGACAGTCCAGACTTTGCTCCTAAAGCTGTTGTCTTTGAAAGGTAGGGCCGAGGCGTGCGCCACTTACGTCTTTCCTCTCTGCCTTTACCAGTTGTCTGTACTTCCTTTCTAAAAGGTGCATAAGAGGCGATGGAAGGCTTGGTCTCCTCCATCTTGTAGGGTGGTCGCAAGCATTATGCCAACAGAGATGTTTGTGCCTAACTTCTCTTCAATGGCGGGCTGGAAATGCTACACTGGGTAAGTCACTGGATGTTGCCTTTCTTACGCCGCCTGTTAACAAAGGACTTGATTTTGGATAGGATTGTTACGGGCGCTTTCCCTCCTCTTACCGTCTTTCCTCCCGTTTCTCGGTATGAGCGCCGTCGTAAGCCCCGGAATCCGTCGATTTTCTTCTAGGTGTGTCGAGCGGCCTTGAAAGAAATTCCTTGGACCAGTGACCTTTCACGGCCAAGGAGGCTATTGTATCGGGAATTAGTGGAGTGGGTCGGGAAGGATTAACTCTGTAGGCGGCTTCGCTTGTTGACAGTCGAGTTGCGCTCTTTTTGGTCTTGGACACCAGAGGCGGATTACCTCAATAACCCTGAGTTTTCGCTTACATGGCGATTGGTTCGGAATAGGCTATCACTCAATGATGTAGCTTTCAGATGGGTCTTTGTGAATTTGCCTGTCTGTCATCGGTGCGACCTTGACTTGCACGAAACATCTTCGCGCGCCTTATATGATTGTCTTTAGGTGTGACCCTCTGGCACTATATCGGGGAATTAACGACTCGTATCGCTCCCGAAAAACTCTGTGTTCAATGATCTGGCATACGCATGCGATAATGCGTTGTGTCCGTATTCTGGGGTGAAACGGATGCTGTTTCTAAGGCTGCTAGCTGTAGCAAGAATGGTGATTTGGACGACGCGGATGCAGGAAATCTTGCGATACGAATGTTACTTTCATCAGAATCTGATGAGATTCTTTGAGCAACTGCTCCTGATAAAGATGAGGACTGATGGAAAGCGTTTGTTATCGACAGATTTCAGGAAAAAGTGGGTGAAAATGGCGAGCTTGGATCATGTGAACGGGGTTAAACTTTCGGGTTTAAGACACCTAGGTCACAATGGGACGGTTTCTTGTTGAACCCTCGCCTGGTTAAGATATACTGTCTTTGTGTATGGAGTTAATGTTAATGTAAGTAATTGTTTCCGGCCTGTTACCGGCTTTTATTATGACCCAGGTGGAGATTCCTGACATCTCCAGTTTGTTTTTATTCTCCCTTTTAATCCCAACTAGGCCAGTCCATTTATTTTCCCATGCCAGTATATATTTTATCTTTTCCTTCCCGTCAGGGAGTGAGCTTCTTGATTGTGTCTGTTATATTTTTATGTCTTTAGGGTTCATCTACTCCCCACCGCTCATTTCATACCATCACTATATATATATATATATATATATATATATATATATATATATATATATATTTCTATGGAAATTTGTATATAAGAGATTTAATGTCATGGGGCATTTTTATAGGTTCCCTGTGAATATGAAGTAATTTGGTATATGTAGGAGTGAATGGTGAAGGATGATTTCTTGTAGTTAATGATAAATTGTAATGTATGGATGGATTATGAATTAGATTAGCTAGGTAAAATATATTTAATGTTGACCTCACACCATTTCCCACTTTTTGGCCTTGTGCCACAATTATTGTATTTTTAACAATAATGAATAATGAATATCTTGCAACCCAGAGACGTACGAACGTGATTCATTCCAAGAGGTAAGCCGTTTTCCTTTCTATAGTAATGACACCATATAAATGTTAGAAAGTTCGTGAACTTGATAAGTTTATTTTCCTGAAAAACTGTTTTAAGAAAATTTAACCGATACTGATGCTAACTTCCTGGGCAATGAATGGCGAATGTTTCCTGTTTACCAATGAAAATATCTGTCTCTTTTCAAATTGATAATATCAAAATTTCTTATGAAAAGAATTATGTTGAATGCTTTGGCTACGTGCTCCTTCAATAGCTCTGAGAAAAAAAAAAAAATGACAAAATATATAACGTTGGGACTGAGCACTACGCGTGCATTCATAGCTTTCTCAAGGGCAAAATGTTTAGTCGGAATTCGAAGTTGGTTTAATCCAGTAGTTTTCAACCGGGGTCCATATGGCATAGAGCAATTAGGAAAATTTGTTAAAAATAAGAATTGGATTTTCTACAGTAATATTAAAATATTAGGTTGGTGCAAAAATAATGACGTAATAATGTCGTTT
The DNA here is from genome assembly GCA_963932145.1 of Acanthosepion lycidas. Classification (NCBI taxonomy): domain Eukaryota; kingdom Metazoa; phylum Mollusca; class Cephalopoda; order Sepiida; family Sepiidae; genus Acanthosepion; species Acanthosepion lycidas. Next base: position 37,499,094 of record OZ010604.1, read on the forward strand.
TTTGACGTATTTTTTAACGTCAAATAACGACATTATTACGTCATTATTTTTGCACCAACCTAATACCAAAAACAGAAAAATAACTCTAAAATTAACAGAAAACGAGATCAAGGGATGTCGGTTTGTGTCCCTTTACTGAAGGTTTTTATTGTAAAAGTTTAATAAAAAACTGAGCGCGATATATAAAGAAAGGAGTATATATAAAAAGGAAAATTATATAAAGATTATAATTTATTATATAAATTAATTTAATATATTAATAATATTAATTTTAAATATTAATAAAATATTAATATAAATGAATTAATATAAAATATTACAATATAAAAACATTAATAATAAAATTAATACACACACACACACACACACACATATATATATATATATATATATATATATATATATATATATATATATATATATATATATATATATATAAGAATTATATATTAAGGAAGGATTAGCAGCATTAACAACAGAGAAATTTTCCGGAAAAACCATGCACTCTGAGGGCCTATATATAAATCAGCTTGACACAAAAATTGACTTCACTTTTGTGCAAAACGTCATCCTGATAAGGTAAATATTGATGTTAAAGTTTATGTTCATTAAATTAGTTTTACTTCAGAATTACTCATATGCATTCACTATTTCTATAATACAATTCTTAAACGTATCTATTAGTAAAAAAAATAAGGTAAACCTTTTTTTTGTCGAATGTTTATGGGCTTCCATCAAAATAATTAACAGTAGAAGTCGTCTATACGTAATAAAAGGTTGAGAATCACTGAAAGCAATTTTGATTTCTTTTCTGATAACTCCATATATTTAACGCAAAAAACACCATATATGTAACACAGTCATGGAAAACTTCATTGTGCATCATCCAGTTTATTTTTTTAAATAACATGTGTAAAAGTCATTGAGAAAGAAAGCCTATTTCCAAACCTGTTTGTTCCATTCATGTTCTTCGTGTTTTATCGTTTTGTAATTGGAATTTAGTCAAGGGAGAATACCATTCTCATTTTACAAAGAAAGATAGTTTATGTAATTTCAAGACAAAAATAGAAAGATTTAACAAGCTACATGTAAAGCAAATTGTGTATGTGCGTGAGAAATATATTGCCTTTTTGAAAATAGACTTTGAGAACTTTTGGAATAAGCATATTCAATTATACTGACACAATATATAATTTAATATAGACAGACGAAGCACGTGTGTGTGTGCCTTCTAGCCATATAAATCACGTTTTCAATACCTATTATGGACAACTATATTTTTCTTTTTAGGAAATGAGAAATATGCAAATGTCATTATTAGAAATAGAAATACATTTACGCTTAATAATAATGGAGCATACATGCAATGATATATAACTATACACTAATTTATATATATATATATATATATATATATATATATATATATATATATATATATATATATATATATATATATATATATATATATTACGCTATGAAGGTACGGTGGAGTAATGTATAGCGGAGAATCGGAGAGCTGAGTTCGAATTCCAGTCGGTTCCATTATATCCACGTACGTGCTAATGGTATGTGAAAGGTATGAATGCTCTTCTTCGGCACACATATGGGTTCTATAGCCTTGGATGACAAACTGGTCTAGGAGATGGACAATTCCGAATGCCCTGAACTGTGTGGAGAGTCGGTTGGGGACAATCGCGCGCACACACACACACACACACACACACATATATATATATATATATATATATATATATATATATATATATATATATATATATATAAATTATTAGGAGGATTTGACAATTATATTTAAGTAATTCATCGAGCCTGAAAAAAACTTCAACAGAATGCAGAAACTGGACGGCCGTTTCGTCCTATATTTGGTACTACATCAGCAGTGCGCATCCACTACCGAGAATTGAAACCTTGACAGTTAGCAAACATCATACCAACTGTTCCACCGGGCCTCGGTGACGAAGAGATTGCAAATCAGACTCAATATAGCGCCACTCGCTCACATATTCCGTGGTGGAACTCTTACTGAGTTCTCTGTAACCATAGGACTGTGCCCCCTGGAGCCACGACTACTTTCACCTAGCCGCTCACTCTAGAGCGGTAGAAACCAGTTCAAGTAATGATGTACATGATAGAAATTATTAAATTAGAGGATTTGATAATTATATTTAAGTAATTAAATTATTTATTATATATATATATATATATATATATATATATATGTGTATGTGTATGTGTATGTGTATGTGTATGTGTGTGTGTGTGTGTGTGTGTGTGTGTGTGTGAAAAGTGTGTGTATATAAATATAAATAAATATATATATATATGTATAATTATTTATATATTATATGCGCGGTACTTATTAGAAAGCGCTCAATATCAGAGATAGAGCTAACATATATGGTTAGACAGATGTGAGCTTGTGACCCTGGGTTTCACGCTTTAGCGATCGTCAGACAAACTGATTAATTTAAAAAAAAATTTTGGTTTTATGTAGATTGCGTGTATTGGTGTTATTGTGGAAGTGGTGGGGGAAACTTCGTCGTTTTTTCATGGTACTAACGCAAACATTGATGTATGCAGACACATATACATACTTGGTCGTCTGTCGGGACTCATACATATATAAACATATGTGGGCAGTTTCGGATATGATATATGTATGTATACGGATGGTGTTGTGTCTATACATACGCATTTGTATGTTGAAATTTAAAGATTGGAAGTGTGGCGGAAATGTCTCGTGAATGTCATATTTTTTTTTCCGCTGAATAATATTTCCTCGCGTGTATGTATATACGTGTGGTGGGGTTTGTGTGAAATTATGATAGGTAAAAATTATTATTATTGATATTTATTTTTAAATTTTGAAAAAAAATCGCAGTTTATTTGTTATATTTAAATAGGTACCTCCACGAAAATGTAAACAAACAGAGATAGCATGATGAAAAAGACGCCGGACTTGACGAAAACAAATTTTTATCATCTAATGTTCATATTATTATTAAAGAGGAAAGATCAAAGTATTTTTGGGGTATTTTTTTACATTTTTAAATCGTTCCTATCACGTCCGAAATTTTCGTTAAAAATCTTGTTTTTTTTGTCAAAAAAAAAGTACAGATAATCAATCATTTTCAATCATTTTCAATCATTTGATAAAAAAGATGAAAATCTGACTCTGATATTCTTTTAAAAATCAATTATCATCTTTTCAAAACTGATTTTAATAAAATCAGAAATTATAATGTTTATTTAAAATATTTTGAACCAAGCTTAACTTAGCTTCTGCGCCGAAAAAATGTAATTTGAAAATAAAACAAAGAAGGCCATAACCTTTTGCGTCGTTTGACAAGTGACGAAAGGCACATTCATGACGTTTAGATAACTTACGGGAGGATAATTCTTTCTACGGATGGAAGGAAGTGAAATTATTTAGATTTAAATGAACAAATTATTTACCTCGTTACTTTTAAGGAAAACTTTCAGCTCTCTAATTTTTCATTTTTTTTTTTTTTTTGTACTTAGCTTTCATCTTTACGTTTACGATGCTTTATGGAAAATATAGAGAAATTAAAAAATAAGACTGTTAAGAGTGAGATTAAATTTCATAAGAAAAAGGTATCTAATTAATTTATAGGCACCTTTCTTATGAAATTTTATCAGAAGTGTACATAAAATACTAAAATTTAATGTACATTTATTACATTTTACTGTGTTATTTGTATTTGCATTCATTTTATTATTAATTTTGATATTTCATTTATGGAAAAATGTCATAACTGAGATTAATATAAAAATAAGATCATATAAATTAAAGTTTAGCAGTTGTTAAATTTTATAAGATGATACTGATACTTAGGTACCCTTCTCAGTTGAAATTGAAAAATCAAATTAACTTCTCCATACGTGTTTCGCAAAAGTAAAGGCCTTAACAGCGGAGAACAATGCTGAACTCAAATAATGCAACTAAATTGTATTCTAGTTGGTCTTCCATACTTTATAATTACTGCCCGATTATAAGCACAAAAATTACATTTTTTAAATTACCATGGCTCTTCTGATTGGTCCAAACGATACAATTTTCAAAGCGCTAGACAATGACGATCTCATCTGGACACTTTGAAAGGTTGATGTTGCTTTTAACTAATGTTATAATATTTTTAAAAACTTAATGTAAAAATCTATTATAATTAAAGAAATAACAAATAATTGTATTAAAAATACAATTTTCATTGAAAAAATTTTTTGCTTTCAGAAAATATTGTCCATATTCATAAAAACAACTAAAAACAAATAAAAGCATTTGAAATTAAATAATATATTTGTTTTATTGAGTTTTGTATGTTACAATTCAGAGATGATTTTCAGGTACGTTGGCTCCAATTAAAAAAAAAAAAAACATGATTTGCATTCTTCAAAGCCTTGTGCTTTTAACTATTGTACTCACTAAGGTCTGCGCGCTCGAATTTCTAGAGTTTTTCATAAAATTAGTTATGGGGGTGTTAATAAATATATAAAAAATATTTCTGCCATGACTAATAAAAAAAAACATATTTATAATAATTTCGATCATCTGTGAATAGTTTCTGAAAGTTTCATTAACATCTGACAGTTATTTTTATTTTTGCAAGATTTTCCAAATTAATGTGTGTAATACCAAAAAAACGTGCTAAAATTATCTGTTATTTACTAGCCCATGTTGGTACAAAGAGAAACAAGGTTTTTTTAATCAAAATTTAGAATGTTCTGAAAAGAAGCAAAAATTTTAAAAAATAATTAAAAAAAACGTTGGTCTTTTCTCTTCATAAAAACATAAGCATTTAGACGATAAAATTTTGTTTTCATAAAGTTTGGCGTCTTTTTCATCAGACTATGCTCTTTTTTTAGCGATTTCGTGGAGGTATCTATATTTAAAGCTGGTTATTTGTTTGTTTTTGGCTGTGTATATGTAAGAGGTAGAAATTTGTAATCCTTATTGGTTATTTATATGGTGATGTTTAATATTTAATATGCTGGATGAGAGGGTAGTTTGATTTCATAACGGGTCTATATGATATGATGTGATAGTAATGTTGCAAGGGATTGGAGGCAATGATAATATAATTAGTTAATAGTTATTGTAAATTGGTAGAAATTGTAAATTGGTAGAAATGATTAGTAACGGTGGTGGGAGAATGATGAAACCATGAATGTAGTTATAGTGGTGGTAGCTAAAGACTGGTTGTTGGTGTTTTATTTTATTTTATTTTGTTATATGTATCAATTTATTTTGGTATAAATCCTGATAATAGGTATTCTGTGTAAAATTATGGTAGTTGAAGATTGCTATAATATTTTAATTTTTAATTTACAAAAATATTATTGTTTATTATATTAAAGCTCGCAATTTCCTTATTTATTTGTGACTGTGTATATGTGGCTGGTAGAAATTTCAGTTTGTAATCCTTATTGGTTATTTTTATGGTGGTATTAAATATGCTGGGAGAGGGGGTAGTATACGTGAATAATTATGGCAGGATTATATGGTAATGTTAGATATGGTGTGATAGTAATATGTAAGGTGGATGGTGGCAATAATAATATAAGTGGTTAATATTTATTGTAAATTGTTAGTAGTGATTAGTAATGTTGGTGGGAGAATAATAAAACCTATAAATGTAATTATTGTGGTACTAGCTTGAACTAAAGGGTGGTTGTTGGTGTTTTATTTTATTTTATATTTATTTGTTTATTTTTATTTATTATGAATCCTGGTAATGGGTGTTTATTCTCATGGTTATATATGGAAATTATATCTGATCTTATTGTTTTAAGGTGTTAAATATGCTGGGGGGGTAATATGCGTTAAAGATTGTAGAGGATTTATAATAGTAGGTGTGATGTGTAAGTGATGGTGCTGGGTGTTGGTGGTAATGATAATATTATTAGATAATAGTTATTGTAAAGTGGTAAAAGTGATTACTAATGGTGATGCAATGATAATAATGATAGATGCAATTATTTTGATGGTATCTTGAAATTAAATTGTGATTTTTGGTGGTTTGTCTATTTTATCCGTTTGGTAAGAATTCGGATAATAGGTACCTGTTCTCATGCCTACATTTGGAGATTATCTCTGATTTTTTGTTTAGTAGGTTCTTTTGCGGTTTGTGTGATATTATTGCTACTTTTTCGTGTAGGCAAAGTAGGCATTTTTTTGTAATGTTGCTGTAGGCAGGGGCTTTTTTCAATATTTCCCAACTTATTGTTGGTGTGATATTTTTGTCTTTTTGCTGCCATATGTATGTAGAAAGTGTCGTGCTGTTCGAATATTTCCCGTTGGTGAATGAAAGTTTGTGATTGTTATTCCTCATCTTGAATGGACCTTCGGTGGCACCGATGTAGTGCATTATGTTGTTGTTTGCACTTACCTTGGCCTTGTATATTGTGTTCGTAAGTTGGCAATTTCCCTGGAGTGGACATGTTGTTCTAAAAAAATGAATCAGTTTGTCTGATGATCGCTAAGGCGTGAAACCCAGGGTCACAAGCTCACATCTATCCAACCATATATATATATATATATATATATATATATATTATATTATATTATTTATATATTATATATTATTTATATGTATATATATATATATATTATTTATATATATATATTTATTTATTATAATATTTATATATTATATATTATTTATATGTGTGTATATATATATATATATATATATATATATATATATATATAGAGAGAGAGAGAGAGAGAGAGAGAGAGCATAGAGACGAATACTCCTTAGAGTCTTCCTATTAAGAAAGGGCACTCAATATATTAGCATAGTTATAGTCCTACTACTTGAGTACAGATAGTCTTTTTAAAGCTTCAGAACTTCAACACTAGATTTTCGAAGTGTAATAAAGCATCGGTTAGAATATTAGGTACTCTGTCAGTAGGAAGTTCAATCCCGACGCTGGGGAAAGCTGAAAACACATACTCGAATTGAAAGTAAAATATTGACAAATGACAAAGATAAATAAACCTTGTGAGTATTAAGCATAGAAAGTGGAATGGAGGCTACTGATTGATTAAAGAAAGTTTATGGAGTACAAAGAGACACACACGGGGAAGGTCAAAGAATGCAAAGGCTAAAACTTTGTGTGCATAACGACCAATGATGAGCATATGAGTAGGATAATTCCTTATAAAAATAAAAACTCCGACAGAAATGAAGATGAAATTTTAAATGCTATTGGCTGACCGTTTCTGTATGATCGTGTGATACATAATTCTGGCGTCTACTAAACACCTGAGTGAGTATTACAGATACTTCTAAGATTTTCCTATTATTATGATAATGATGTCGATGAGAACTTTAGAATCAATTCCTTGACTTACATGCAGGCAAACCTTTCATGAAATGCAATTAAATATATATAACACTCAGAAGTGTCTATAAATGTCCGTATATAATTTTGTTTGTATAATAATTTTTTGTTGTATAAGAATTTACGTATTTGTATGCAATTGCTTTGAACTTTGCGAATATATATTTGCCAAGTTAAAAGCAACTGCATACAGATACAGATTGTTGCGTTTTTTTTAATAAATCTCTGTGTATTCTGTGTATGGATGTAAGTGCGGACGTGAAAGCGCCCTTGTCGAAGTGAATTAATGCAATTATTTTCGATTTAAGGAAGGATTTTAGCATGAAATTGATGACTAATGTATGGATGAGAGCTTCAGAAAATAATCATAGTAAGAAAATATATGACCCGAAACTGCTTTCATTTTAATATTTATTTAATTTCACTGGCTAGATTTCCATTTATCAATTCACCGTAATTGCAATTGGCATAACCCAGTAAGCTAACCGGGGTTTTCGATTAAACGTGAATTTTATAAAATATCATAAAACGATTTCGCTGAAAGAAAAATTTCGTTTTGAATGGTGCAACTGATTTTAACTAATAGTTTTCTCTTAAGCAAAATGCACCGAGACGGCATAAGATTAAACTCACTAAAATGTACTCTATCGGGGTTTCAAATTATCTTAAGACGCATGATGGCTTTTTGGTTTCTCGGAGAAAATCTATAGTGTAATGAGATAAAAAGAGAATATTGTTTTCTTCGGTGATGAATATAAAATAAAATTGAATTTGAACGTCAGATAACACACACACACACACACACACACACACAAACTGTTCATTCATACTGCATTAATAGTAATAAAATTATGAATGTGCTACGCGGCATAAATTTGTTAATAGAAATATAAATAAGGATAGCGTAACGGATATAAGTCCGGAAAGTAGAATCGAGAAATAGAATTCAAATTACTAATTTCTTACTCATTTTCACATAAATAAACTGTGGAAAGGCATGAATCCGACCCTTCAATCCAGTTATAGTTTAAATAGTATCATAGACTGCCTTTTGGTGGTATTTATAAAGTATTATTTACAGGACCAAAGCCTATTTACCAGAAAATATCAGGTAAACGGAATAAGGAATGAAACAAACCCAATATGGAGATCATGGGAACGAGACTATTGACGATTTAATGTCTTGACCAATAAGAATGGAAAGATCGATATGTTGTAGTATAAATATTGGGAGATATGTCATTAATACATAGAGCTCCCCCCCCCCCAAAAAAAAATAATACTATGAACATCACGATAAAAGAGTCATAAAAATCCATATACTATATCACTATACATTGGGACTTTAACATTCCACTTGACAGACAATAGATGAGATATTGGGATTAAAGTGTACTAATAAAAATTTCATTCTATAGCTATGGTAGTACCGTTGGAGAAAAAGGGAAATATTAAAGAATATGTTAACATAAATAAATATTAGGAAACTGAAAATTACAAGAAACATGAGTACGATAAAAAAAAGCCCCCCCCCACCCCCCCAAAAAAAAAACCGTTAAAGCCAAATGCATTAATAAATTACCCAGCAGGACGTTGAGAATAGATTCTAAAGATTGCACCATGTGGCAGTACTTATCTATTCAGTGGAGTATTATCAATCAAAAGAAACTATAAATACTATATATATATATATATATATATATATATATATATATATATATATATATATATATATAAATTTAAGTTATAAGGAACTTGGTAAACCGAATTGGTAAATCCAAAGAGGATGAAATCCTGAGAGCTCAATGTGAGGACAGAGCTAATATGTAATGAAAAACAAACCACTTTAAGGTAAATCCTTTTTTAAGGATTCAGGATCATCAGGTAAAACTTTAAGTTAATAACAAAATTTTTTTCAGACATCGAATTTTCTATCAAACATTGTAAGCTATCTTTTACATAATTTTGATAAAACAAAATTATAACAACTCCATCTCTCTTTCCCCCTCCCCCTATCTCTCTCTTTACCATAAGACTCACTTGTATACATTTTCTACAATTCATTTCCGTTTTTTTAACCATCTAAATAGGTCAAGATTCTGTCACTCCAACTACTCCAATATAAAACAGACTTAAGAGAGATATAAAATTAACCCCTCCCTATACTTTATATTGTCTGTTTAACTACCACTCTCAACCCCCTCTATTAAATTACAAAAATTACACTACCCACCAATTTCTAATCCCATTTTTCCTCTCAATTCGTTGTTGGAAGTTTTACCTGATGATCCTGAATCCTTAAAAAAGGATTTAGGTGAAATAAATTATCGTAATGGTACCTTAAAGTGGTTTGTTTTTCATTATATATATATATATATATATATATATATATATATATATATATATATATATATATATATACTGAAAACCGTTTACTATAAAAATGTATTTTTATGCTTTCATAATGTTTTGACCATGGTTGTAGAGTTCACTTGTTCATTGCTAGGACCCTAACAGATGCTACCACCACGGGTCAGGTTGGACCTGGGAACAATAGCAATTATGAGGTGGTTCTGAGCGTCTTAAAACATTTTGATCTGAGACCTCGCTGCCGGAAGTAGTTTATTGTCATACCCAGGATTATTACTAGCAGTAGTAGTATTAGTGGAATCATAGCCTTTAGATGTGTACATGAAAGATGCTTTTGAAGTTCTCTAAAAAAATAAAGTACATTTGATGTACCCGGTTTCTTTGAAGTCTATTCATATACGTTGCAGCAAAATAAAACAAAACTTCGCTGTTAGATTTCAGTCATCTTAGAATATATCAATGAAGGGAAATGAATTTAAATATACACAGAAAAACGAAAGGTTAAATTACATAGAACAATGGTAATCATATGAAGCTGATATATTTATTACAAATATAAGAATAAGAGAAGGTCCAATTGATGAGAATATGTAAAGAGAAAGGAATGAGAGAGACAAGAGAAGACTGTAGATAGATGCATATCCACATATATATAAAAATATTCTAAAAGGTGCTATATACTGATCGAACAATCAATAAGAAAGAACATATCCTAGGGCTGTAGACAAATAGATACAAATATGAAAGCCATGAATAGATTCTTAAATCGATAACTGAATGCGAAGATATTTTAAAGGCGCTATTGCTTGAAAAATTCATGTTTTTATACTTACCTGAATAATTGTGTGCCTTCGTAAAATTGACATGTATGTATAAAATTGGCATGTATGTCTAAGCTCTTCAATTCCAAAAGCCATACATTTCACAACTGTCGCTCAAGTAGACGGCAAAAGACGAGAAGTCATTTACATTTAGATAGAGAATACTGTCTTCTTGAATGAGAATATGACTTCAATTAATTAGAAAGAGATGCAAGCTAGCGAATGATGAATAGCTGAAAGAGAAGTGGACAGAGTTATAATAACTAGAGAATATAGACACAGGAAGCAAGCATCAAAAAATATAAGAGAAATAACAGTACAGAAAACCTGCTCTTTGAGAGCAGGTATAAAATCTAAAAAGGGAAAAACTCATAATAAAAAAAGAAAAAAATACTAGAAAAAAGAAAATCCCTTTCCGACAATAGAACTGTGCAATCTGCAATCTATAAGAATTAGTTGGACCATATTTTATTAAAATTGAGGTAGATCGGTACTGCCCAAATTATACAGAATCAAAACAGGACCAAATCGAATAATAAAGGTGATACTGTCTTCGACAATTTCGCGATCGATAAGCAGTTTATTTTTTTCAAATCTTTAAATCTATATTTCTTAAAGACCAAAATTATTTCTAAAGAATCTTTTTATGAATCTGTGAATTGCCATGATCTTTTAGGAAACATAATAGAATAGCTTTTCCTTTTAATTTAAAGTTTTCCTTCTCCAAAACACGCTGTTACCCATTGCTTGAGAACTCTGTCTAAACAACTACTTAACTCATAGCTACCATGAGGAGAAACATATATTCCTTTCCACAGACAAAGCAAAGATTTGAACTTGGCATTTCGTTGTTTGTCTGAAAGCTTATGCAATGTTGTACATTGTGCTTATGTTATTGTATGACAAAATTTAAAAATAAAAGATAAATTTGCTAAGAGCTACAAAGAACAGGGAATTTTGAAGATCTGTGATTGCCAAAGTCCTGAGGGACACGACAATAGAAGAAGAATGCACTAAATATGGTGCCTTTGGAAATTAGAAACTATTAAAAGAAAGAATTTGTGAAGTACCTGATCGCCCACGTCTCTTGGTCTAAAAATCTTAAATGAAAGAATTAATAGTTTTTACTCATCTATGTAATGTTTGTAAAATCTTTCGAAATAATTTCGCTTTATTCTATCAGCTTGTATTACTATGACCAGATCGATAAGAGTTCGCATAGGTTTGAAGAAATACGATTTCTACAATTTAATTAGAATAACACATAACGCCAGTGTTGGAATATATTTGCCAAAAGCTATATTTTATTATCGACTATTTAATGTGGCTTTTCCCACAAGCGCTGTGCAAAAATTCATCTTCAGCGAAGAAAAGTGGCATGGGAGAAAGTAAATAGTTTTATTAAGAACATGGCCTTTCGAAAACATTTTTTGATAATTAAGAAAAATTCTACCGTTAATGGAGTCCTTATAAATTTGTAATTGATGATGCTGTTTAAAATTAAAAAAATTAGACACTTTCCAAGATAAATGAATTACTCGATATTATGTTGCTAAAAATCAAACACACACCCTATAAAACTTGCTTGCATTTTTTATGCTTCTTTTGTATCTTCCTACTAAAGTTATGTAATGGCCACTGAACGATATCGAGTTAGTAAAGCACCAATACGTTTCTAGCTATCAAAATGTAGTATCGCTGCCATGTCTGGACTGGAGCTGCTTAATCCTCACTTTACAGCCTTGGTAGATTTCAACTAAGGCAGCATTTTTCCAAATAACGACTACTTTACTAAACAGATTATCGCAAAGATGATTCACTGAAACCTATAATCTTCAAATCATTCTTTAACTCGCTCGTTATTTTTCCTCTTATCTCTAAACACTTTATATTCTACCACCTTCTTTGCTGTTCATATCGCATACCTCATTCAACCTTTTCATTTTGACTATAAATTTCGACTGTGAGTGGCTTTTGAGCCATACTGCTTGAAATTTAGTAATGAAAAATTTTAAAATTATTATTATTCCATTTGCATATTCGTAATTGATATTTTCTGACTCATGATGGGGGAAAAATTGCAGCAAGTTTTGGGCTTTGTTTTGTCTTTTATTTCCAGCGTTTTTTGTTTTTTTTTGTTTTTGTTTTTTTCGAATATGAAATAATTTTAACTCATTCCAAACTCACCAGTGGTCTATTTTGGAATTGGTATAACAATTCCATATATTTTTCACCTGTAATAGTAAGAGATGAGATTTAGTTTCTTATATTTGATTTGTGTAATGATAAGCATTCAAATCTGTTAGTTTTGAGTCAATTCCTAGTGTTTATCAATTAGTTTTTACAGCTTATCAAAGCAGGTTATTTAAAGCCAGGAAATAGTTTTAGATTTGTAACAACTTCTGTGAAAATAATAATGATTTTATCGATACAAGTTGTACTAATCAACCTACAGCTGGGTGAAAAGGTGCAGACATATCTTTCCCAAAGGTATCTACGCTTAAGTGGATATAACGAACCCGACTGGAATTAGAACTCGTCTCTCCGATTGTCAATTTAAAGCTTTTATCCATTACGTCCAAGCTTACAGTACGTGGTATTCGAAAACGAGCACCCATCTAGTTGCTGACCAGGCTTGTCATCGCTCATCTTCGATACGAGAACCGGTATTTTAACGTGATATGCCCGTAAACCCAAGTAGCAGAGAGATAGATTTCATTTGGTCATTTTCGTGCCTTAGTTTTTCAATCACTATACTTGATATCCAAAGAAGTTAACGAAGAGGAATATTTACAATAAGAAAAAAGACGGTTGAAATGTCTGTGACACATAATGAGGGAGGAGTATTTAGAGAATTTATTACACACAAGGCATAATGAAGGCAAATAGCACAGAAAGAAACAAGGAACAGCACGAATAAAGTATTTATACAAATGGATGACTGAGCAGGGACTATCAGAGATGGTAACGAGACAAACCTTGCTTACATCTACAAAGGACAGGAAGCCGAGGAGTGCCATGAGACTTCCCGTCTTGAAAGGACACAGATCATAGAAGTAGACGGCTTCCTCTTTTGTTTGACGACTACCTACCGCTGAGAACTAGAAATGAATTCCAATCCTTAAGAATATATTCACTAACATTTGCATTCGTCTAAATCATTTCTAATTTCTCATAAAGCTTAATATGAGTATTTCTCAAATTTAATCATTATCTGGACATTTGACATTTTTTTGTTTTACTATTTCATAAAGATATTGCATGTTTTTCTATTTTCTCGGTTCTTTCTTTTCACGATCGCCTGATTATCCAACTGGCCTTTTCAGGCGGGTTCGACGAATCGCTGCACAGCTGAGCATCTGACCAGTTTCTTATAAGTATTTGTGTTGAAAGCCATCCATTCCGGTGCAACATGATCCGGGCATGTAGACCTGGTAGGCCCATATCTTTCTAGTTCAAATCACAGCCGATGTCTCTCAATTTCAAGGCTCGCCGTGGTCTCGGACATGTAGCTCTTGATTCCATCAGGAGAACCTTCTACCCTGGCCATTGACTACAGTCTCAGAATTGATCCACCAATTAATATAGTGTCACAACTGGCAGAATATGGAGCCAAGTCGAGCCGATCGTGCTAGATATTTGTGGACGCTACAAGAACATCCAGCCGCCTCTTGAGAGGTTTTGCTTTTAATTCTGTTGGGTGTCTAGTCAACCACATCCCCAGTAAAAATTCGTGGAGGACTGATTTAGTCGCCAGTGACCCGACGATGTGGCAGATAGTACTGATTTACATAGTATGTATATATAGCTGGCCACTCGTATTCGAAGATATCTGTATAATATGGCGGCTAGCCAATCCATATTGCAGACGCTCGCACAGGCGCATTGTGGTTTATGCTGCAATGTTGCTGAGCAAACCTTAGTTTTAGTTTCTGGGAAATAGCGTGTTATCAAGTATGATCAACAATTTGATCAAAGCCAGCATGCTCAATCCCTCGGCCACGATGACTTGTGACTTTAAGGCCACTCGCAAGTCTTCAAAGTGTCCCTTCAGAGAATAGGTACCTGAAAACTATAAGATGTGTCAACGGGTATGGTTTTCAGGCATATTCCTAAGGGACCGCACGCTGGGATCGACTCATCCAGTCCGATAACATCAGAAAGTCTCCTTACTGGCAAATCTACCATGTTGAGATTTAAACCCGAGTCTCATGGTCAGAATACGGACGTTCTAACCACTCGGACACAATTTACATGGTACCAATAGCTGAATTCGCTGATTAATATACTCAAAGATCCAAAATATCATACGGTCTTTCATTCTAATGTATAGCTTCTTATGACAATAACAGGTGTTTGTACAGGCTATTGAAGCAAAAGTAAATTTCCTACCAACCTCAACAAATACAGAATAGTATACTGACAGCTATTAATGCGCATATATATTATTCAGGAATCTCATTAAATTGTAAAGTTCTGTTAACATTACCTTCCACCTGACCAGACCTGTAACCTCTAAATTCCACCGCAGAAAGCACTTTGTAGCAGGCTATCAACAAGACCTCTCACCCGAATATCAACAACCTCAAGGCTTCTGTCAATGGGGATTGATCTAAGATATCTAAGGGGTAAGTGTTACGCGGCTTTTAAAAAATATTTTTGAAACATTAATTAAAAAAAAAATGAAACAATAGGCGTATATAGGAATTGTAAACTAATTTCTAATGTCGAAACTTGTTTGATAATTAACCTTCCCAACTCTGCATAATCGAACAGATATCGTTATATTATTTCCTGGTGATTACTATTTAACAACGTCTATTTTGTATTCTAATTGGCCATATGTTGTGCCAACTCTCTCCCCCCCACCCATCGTAAACAACTACAGTTTCTTCTAACTATCCTACAATAAAATAGACAAGAAGGAACATTCTGTACTGTATTTCTACTGATGGCTATGGTGTTATATTAAATCGTCATTGTTATTATTATTATTATTATTATTATTGCTGCCATAAGCCTCCATAATAAGAATAATTTGAAATGGCGTTGACTGTAGAAAAATGCTGGCTTCGGATTTGTCTCAGAGTTCAATAACGCTTTCATATGAACAAGCTAAAATGTCAGAAATATGAAGAAAAAAGCTTACGTATTCACCCTCTGCCCTTCTATTGTATAGCCTGGAAATAGAAAAGATGAGTTTTTACTTACGGAACGACATTGCCTATAGGATTATATATACATTACGCGTTTCCGTTTTTCACAGGAGATATTTCATCCGACCTCCCATCAGCACCATCTTTAGAAACCAAGTTTCATTTTATATTGTTATTTTGACATCGTCAGAATAGATCCTATTACCGCCATACTTATTGGCTGTGTCTTCTTTCTAGGCCGCCTTAGCAAGCTTTTAGAGTTTGAATGGTTTCGCTAAGTTATCTTCCGGAGGTGAGGACTTGCAATTTTTCTACGGAGAAAAAGAAACAGGCGGAAAAATAAGAGAATGAATGCTTAGAAATCATACATCTGCATCAGAATGTTCTTTATATTAGTTGGAACAGTAGTACGATAATTCTACTGCCATTATCACAATTATGACTTGGACTACTAAACAGCATTCTCTGTACTATTAAGTATTGAAATAATAATAATAATAATAACAATAATAATAATAATAATAATAATAAAGCGCATATATACATGCATCATCATCATCATCATCATCACCAACTTCATCTTCCTTTTCATTTTCTTCCTGTTTTCATCTTCTTTTTCATCTTCTTTTACATCTGCTTTTTATCTTGTTTTTGTCTACTTTTTAATTTTATTTTTCATCTTCATTTCATCTTTTTTCTTGTTGTTCTAGCTTTTATTCTTTTTCTACTTTTTCTTCTATTTCTTCTCTTCCTTCCTTTCTTCTTCTTCTTCTTCTTCTTTTATCTGCCTTGTTCCTTCAGAACTTAGTCGATAAAAGTCTTCCATAATTTCCAATCAAGTATTGAAATAATAATAATATTAGGTTGGTGCAAAAATAATGACGTATTTTTTAACGTCAAAAAACGACATTATTAAATCATTATTTTTGCACCAACCTAATAATAATAATAATAATAATAATAATAATAATAATAATAATAATGATAATAATAATGATAATAATAACGAAACATAGATGCACCATATTTTTCTTCTTTTTGTATGTGCCGCGTTCCTTCAGGAATTAGGCGATAAGTCTTCCATGATTTCGTATACTCAATATATCTGAGCAATATTTGTTGTTGTACACTCTCACCCAACACCAGACTCTTTTCTACCAATCCTTCACGCAAGCAGAGAGATAGGTTACTCACTGTTTTGATCTGTCTCTCACACCTTCAATATCTCCAGTACGTTTCAAATTCCCCAATTACTCTTTCTCATATAGATGCATCCAAGCAATTCCAATTATCTCTTTATGAATCAAAGTCTCTTTTACGTTATCATTTTCTTTAAAGCTTCCTCATTTTTCACATGTTCATCCATTCTATTCTCAGAATTTTTCTGAAGAACAACATCACTCTTCTCTCCAGCCTGCTCTTCATCTGTAAGGAAATGTCCTGCCATATAGGAGGATTATCTTTTGGAAGGCACCTTACATTATTCCAGTGCGCACGATGCTAATAATAATTACAAGAATTACGAAGCCTATATTGGTAACAGTACTACTGTTTTTATGATGATCTTTTTGAAGTATCTTTATATATTTCTGCCAATTTTTACGTCTCCATATGCTGGGGGATTTACGCAACATAATATTGCGACTTGAAGCAGTCAGACAATACTTATATTCGTAAAATATCAAGTAGCTACATGATATAAATAAACGTATACGTATGTGTCAAATTACTAAGTACATTCTTCCGACTGTCAGTTTTATCTCTCCACAACTTTATCTGTCTTAAGTTCTTTGTCTCCAGCTATCATTCCCGCTGTCTGATTGTCCACTTTGCAGTCCATTAATAGCCATTATGCAAAGACGACAATAGCAAGTTTATTTAAAATATCAAAGGGCAAGCTTTATTTGGAAATCAGGTTCTGAATGATGTATTCGAATACAAACTCAGAACACATATCCTAACAAACTCAGAACACATATCCTTACTTCATTTAATATATATATATATATATATATATATATATATATATATATATATATATATATATATATATACAGAGAGAGAGACAAAAAGAGACAGAGAAATTAGAAGATCTTAAAAAGATATATGAACAGCCGAAAGAAAGCTGCCCTAAGACTTTACAAAATAGTAGAGCTTTTCTAAACAATGGATCGCCTTTTAGGTGTACACTGTCATGTCGCTAGTAGAAGTTTCATGCCTTTAAAAATCTACAGGCGGTCGGCAACTGTAATGTCAAAATGAGAATTTTATATAACCCCAGGAAACACCAAGATGGAAAACAAATATAGACGGTGTTCGCGCACCATGAATAAGACACCCAGTCTCGTTTGCAGCTAGTATATATATATATATATATATATATATATATATATATATATATACTAGCTGCATGGACCGGCGTTACCCGTGCTTGATTCAAAAATCGTACGACTCATACAGCAATCGCTATCACTTGACTTAAAATATTTTTGCCCTTCCTTGCCTTTAAAGGAGTGCCTTTTGCCGTGCTGATGTTGGTACATGCCTTACTTCTTGCCTATCTCACACTGCGAATATAGAATCTTCCTGACTATTCGTGGCAGCCAGCTATAGGTTCTCACTCTGGCCAGTAGAAAATGGCCGCAAACTACACGAAAACTGCCGTAGAAGCATGAAAAAATCGATTATTTCCACTATCGATGGGAGTTGGGAAATGCAAAGTCGGTCTTGGCCTTTCCGCTAACTTGGAGCATGTAAATTTTGGTGCAAATCCGTCGAAAATTGCAGCCGTGCATTCGTTACACACACACACACACACATCCTGCTTTATATATATATATTTATTTTTTAACAAGTTTTGTCTGCATATTTTCAATAGGATCCACTCATATTCACAAAAAAGCCTCTTAGTATCCTTATTAAAGGAGGCAAGAAAATTATCATGTTGATGCATATTCATTTATGTCAAGTACTTTCGACTTTAGCACAATGTCATCATCAGGATATTGATTTTTTAACACAAAATTGTTGTGTTCATATGAAAGTTATTTTTTTTAACCGTAAAGTGAAAATTTCACGATGTAAACATCAGGGGAGGTAACTAAGTTTTGAAATGTCCATATGTTTTTTTTTAATCGGCATGTTTTTTTGTGTTTTTTTTAACCAACCCTCAATAAAATGTTCTGAACCAGAAAAATATTAAAAAATAAAATTTTCAGAGAAACTAGGTTGTATATTAATATTTTTTGTTTAGTTATTTCAATTTGGTTCCTCGACTAGTTTCGACCATCATGGAGATCATCAGGAGAAAAAATTCCTGCTTGTTAGTAGCAGTGATCTACAGGAGTGAATGATTGTTTCTGAAGAAAGTGAACTTTATCTGTAGTTTTCATTTTTTTAACGTTGATTTTAGTCAATTTTTGTATTAATCAAACGGCTTCTTTCAAGTTGGTTTTAAGATAGAGGATGGGAGATTCTTTACTTTAAGAATTTTGTCCTTGTTGATTTTCATAGTTTTATTGGTTGCTGGGAATGAGATATGTGTGAATTTAGTGTATGTTATTTATTTGTGAGTGTGAGTGTGATGTTTGTATATATATATATATATATATATATATATATATATATATATATATATATATATATATATATATATATATACACTAGCAGTAGAGCCCGACAGATCAAGTATCGACCATCATAAAGACTGAAAAAATAAAATTGACAAAGATTATTGTTTAAGGTTGACGGACACGCATGTCTTAATTAGTTTTTTGTTTTGTTTTGTTCATTGTTTTTTTTTTTACAAATTGGTCAAACTCAAACAAAAACATTGTTTTCAATCATTATGAGTCTCTACCGATTGAATAGAATTTTATTATAAACAATTGTCTTGTAAATGGAAATTTTAAAGCATTCTGAATGTAAAAATAAAGAAAAAGTGTGCAAGTCAATAAGAAACACTACCTGCCAAAAAAAAGTGAAGTTTTGTTGAAATCGGTTGAAAAATGTAGGAAATCCGATCCCATATATAAACGAACACACACAGAGAGAAACAACCTGGGTTTTATAATAAGTATAACCCGATGTGAGTTGTCCCCCTTTCATTAATGCCTTTTAATTGTGTTTTCAAATTGATTTCGTGCAAAAACAATTGTGTTTTTCCGAAAGAGGAAATCACGGTAGATATCGGTGTCATTAAAGTAGGGGAAAGATCGGTAATAGTGACCGTGCCCCCTTAACATAAACTTTAGGTGAAAGAAGAGAGAGTGACAATACCCTCTCTCTCTCTAAGCGAATATTGCGTATCATGTTGCGTTAGTGCGTGTATGGAGGCCGTCCGTAAGGGGAGGAGCGGGAGAAGCTTGGCGCCCGAAAAGGCACCCACGTGTGGACAATTATTGAAGTTTAAAAAGTCAATTATGAGTCGAGGTTCCCCGGAGGAAACGACGAAAATTCTCGTAAACTCCTAAGCAAAAAAAAAAGTAAAGTTTTGTTGAAATCGGCTGAAAAATGTGGGAAATCCGATCCCATATATAAACGAACACACACACACACACACACACACACACACACACACACACACACACACACACACACAAACAAACAAACAACCTGGGTTTTAACCCGATGTGAGTTGTCCCCCTTTCATTAATGCCTCTTAATCGTGTTTTCAAATTGATTTTGTGCAAAAACAATTCTGTTTTCCAATTTTTGGCGCTGTCAGAACCACCGCCTAGGTAATTTTATGTAGTCCTGTGAAGTTTTGTTGAAATCGATTGAAAAATGTAGGAAATCCGATCCAATATATAAACGTTACAGACACACACACACAATCTGCGTTTTATAATAAGTAAGATATATATATATATATATATATATATATATATATATATATATATATATATATATATATATACAAAGATATGTCTCATTGAATAATTTAGACAAATTTTCTCTCCTTACTTTTAATGGGATCCTCTCGTAATATTTTTATTCAAGGCGAAAGAAAATTAACATGTTCATGCAAATTAATTTTATTCCGAGTACTTTGAACATTAGCACAATCTCGACATCAGGGTATTGTATTTCTAAGACAAAAAATCATTGTGTTCATCATTTTTCTACGACAAAATTATTGTGCTTGTCAGAAAAGTAATTTTTTTACGTGTGAAGTGAAAAACGCTATGGTTATATAGTATCAAATTTTAAATTTTATTAAGTAGGCACACATGCAAACGGCAAGCAAGGTAACAATCTTATTGTAACCTCTAAATATTTTTTAAAAGGAAAAACTATTCAAAACTATTAGTTAATAACTAGATATTTAAAACTATATACTGAAAATTTAAAAAAAATAATGTAGTATTCAAAACTAATAGGGTTGGTTTCATTTTTTTATATATTAGGTTGGTGCAAAAATAATGTCGTTTTCTCACATAGTAACATATGTGAGAAAACGACATCATTTTTGCACCAACCTAATAGATAGCTCACTCATATATCTACCTATATTTTCCCATTTGGTTACATATAGATACATACATACATACATACATACATATATATATATATATATATATATATATATATATATATATATATATATATATATATATACAATTCAATGAAAACAGACAATTTTAAGGATCCATTGGTTATAATTTTTTTCCCCAGGGAATTTCTTTTTCCTTGGCTCATTAGGCCACACTTCCAAGGGCGAAAAAAGAATTTAAATTTATATATAGTTTTTATACAGTTTTGAGGGCTAGTTTTAAGTTGATGTAAGGTGATATAGGGTGGGGAGAGAGATATGGTCGAAATTAGAGAGGGAACGGAGAGATAGGAAAGATTTTAAATTTATTTTTATTGCAATACATAATAGTGAGGAAGGAGAGTAAGGACGAGACATTTCATTGGTCATCGCACAGGAAACGATATAGAGAGAAAAAAGAGAAGTAAAGATGTAAGAAATCAGAAGTAGAATTGGGGTTATAATGAAAGAAAAAGGAATAGATAGTTGGAAACGGAAGGAATAATAAGAGAATTATTGTATCCCTGACATATTGCGGCTAATTAGGAAAAAAAAACTCAGATTTATATATTTTGTCATTGACGTTAGACAATAATTTTAGCGTTATAATTTTTCAGCAAATTAAACTAGGAAATAAATATAATTTGAATATAAGATCAATAAACAAAAAATATTACTATTATTAATATTTTTAATATTGTGAATAACAGTTATGGCGTAATAGTTCCTAATTAAAGTCTAAGTCTTCAAATCTAATTTGAAAAATATGTCGAAATGAAACAAGAAAGAAAAACAAGAAAGAAAGGTTATATGGTTCAACCGTTCATTCTGCAAAATATCAAACGTCAATATAGGAAAGTACTTCTTAAAGTTAACAGATGAACATTTTAGTAAAGACAAGAAACTGAATTATTTTAAAAAACTAAATCTGATAATTAGTTTCCTTTAAAATTTTATCAAGTAGGCACACATGCAAACGGCAAGCAAGGTAACAATCTTATTGTAACCTCTAAATATTTTTTTTAAAAGGAAAAACTATTCAAAAGTATTAGTTAATAACTAGATATTTTCTCCGGGGTTTCTCCTTCTGTTCATATATATATATCTAATTCCACTTCTGATTTCTTACATCTTTACTTCTCTTTTTTCTCTCTATATCGTTTTCTGTGAGATGATCTATTAAATAAGTCAATGTCTGGTCTTTACCCTCCTTCCTCATAATTTATATTGTAATAAAAATAAATCATTCCTATTTCTCCCTTCCCTCTCTAATTTCGACCATATCTGTTCCACTCTATATCACCTTACATCAACTTAAAACTACCTCTCAAAAGTGTATATAAACTATATGTAAATTTAAATTTCAGGGAGTCAGGGAAAAAGTAATTCCCTAGGGAAATAAATTATAACCAATGGACCCTTAAAGCTGTCTGTTTTCATTGAATTAATCGCTCTGATTTAACATTGAGCTCTCTGGATTTCATTCTCCTTTGGGTTATCCATATTTCATTACTTATATATATATATATATATATATATATATATATATATATATATATATATATATATATATATGTATACCGAGTGTAAAAGCAAAATTCCCTGTTACCTTTTATACTAATTATTTCTTCCGTCCTCTCCTTTTTTTTCTTTGTATATCTGTCTGACTTGTATATCTTAATTACATTTCATAAAATGTAGTCTGTCTGATGAGATAAATATGTTTATATTCATCGAAATAAATGTATTACTGACTATGGATTTTTAAGGTTTTCTCCTACTCACACACACACACACACACATACACACACACACACACACACACACACACATATATATATATATATATATATATATATATATATATATATATATATATATATACCGTGTAACAGCAAAATTGTTCAGTTGTTAGATTAAGCTTTGAACTGTTGTACCTTAGAAATGATTCTGGAATTCACCGAAGTTTTTATAATACTACTGGACTTTGAGCAATAAGAATGTACAATTACTCTCCAAGCATAACAGAAGACGCGTCATGAAATCGATCATAAACGAAAATGACATGATCATGATTAATTAATCATAGCTAAGGACCGGAAGCTCAGGAAGTATTGAACTATATGTGTGTGTTTCTGCTTGTGTGTGTGCGTATATAATTATATTTTTGCATATATGTGATGACAGTAATCTAAATGATTTACTTTATAAAATAAATATTTATTTTTCAACATTTATCACTATATGCTCATTTATCTATATGTTTAATTCACAAGTAAATATTAATCACAGAAATGTCAGAAGGTGGACACATGTTAGACAAACATGAACGGAAGGAAGTATATAGCTAGCTAAATATATTGATATGAAAGGAAGCTTGCCAACTGCTTAGTTCTGTTCATATCTATCTGTCTAAAGACCTATCTCGTGTTCATAGCTCTCTAGCTAATCGCTATCTCATGTTTATATATATCTACCGGGGTTTCTCCTTCTGTTCATATATATCTACCTAGCTATCTCCTGTGCATATCTAGTTAGATAGCTATATCCTTCTGTTCGTATATATATATATATATATATATATATATATATATATATATATTGGTAGATAGCTATCCCTGTTCACTTATATCTATCTAGCTAGGTATCTGCTCCAGTTCATATTTAGCTACCTAGCCATCTCCTTCTGTTCATATCTATTTAAATAGCAATCTCCTTCTGAAAAGAAAGGCGCTAGGTAGCTGTTTTCTTTTTCTCATATTTACGGAGATACTTAATCACGTTCCTGTTTATCTATCTATCGAACTAACTGGCTATCGGTTTCTATTTTTATATTTCTCGCTAGTTGCCTATATATTTCTGTTCGTATCTAACTAGCAAACTATCGACCCTGTTCATATCTCTGGAACTAGCTAGCTATCTCCTGTTCAAATCGTTATTTTTAGTATCTACTCATATTTCTCTCGACACAGAGAGACGCTGGTTCGTATCCTAGCGGAGATCATCTATTATTCCTTAATAAGATTTTCTCGAACATTCAGGCCGATAGATGAAAATGGATAAATATGTGATTTAATAAATAAATAAATGAAGCGTCTATTCGAATATGAATATTCACTGAAAATAACGTTTAAAGTGATAAAAATCTGCTAGATTGGTCAATACATATGCATTAGCGTAGAAAATGATACGGTAACCTTTGGATACGAAACAAAGCAAATATGAAAATTTTGAAGAATTTAATACAAGAAGGATTTCGCTTAAATGGCACGTTTAACATTTAATATAATGAAATATGTCGGATTAAAAAATAAAATTATATATTATATTATATATATATTAAATATGGATTCATGTGTGTGTATTTGTGTGTGTGCGCGCGCAGGTATGAATGTGTTTCGATGCAATATTAATACGCCTGTATATTTGCTTGAAACTAGTATGTGAGTGCATATATATATATCCGAAAAGTTATTGTAATGTATACGCATATTTCAAATACTAGTATTCACCATAATAACAGTAATTAAACTGGTTTTAAATTAAATCCATCAATATATATATATATATATATATATATATATATATATATATATATATATATATATATATATGGTTGGATAGATGTGAGCTTGTATATATATATATATGGTTGGATATGGTTGGATATATATATATATATATGGTTGGATAGATGTGAGCTTGTGACCCTTGTGTGTGTGCGCGCGCAGGTATGAATGTGTTTCGATGCAATATTAGGTTCACAAGGTTCACAAGCTCACATCTGTCCAACCATATATGTTAGCTCTATCTCTGATATTGAGCGCTTTCTAATAAGTACCGCGCATATAATATATAAATAATTATACACATATATACATATTTATTTATATTTATATACATACACTTTTCACACACACACACACACACACATATATATATATATATATATATATATATATATATATATATATATATATATATATATATATATATAGGCAGCATATCTTCATTCAAGCATGTTTGATTGAATTATATATACATATGTATATTTTAATCTATTTTTATTTTAATCCTCTTTTAAACTGGCTATAGCGGAGCGCGTTTCATGCTTATTTCCAAAAAAAATATCGCAACTCACAATTACATGATTTCTTATCTTAGCAATTCGTCCCTGAAGATGATCTTGGATGAGATTGAAAGTACTTGGGAAAATAAAAGAAATAAATATAACTACGGCCCCTTTCTTAATCAGTTTTGTAATATAAGTAAGAAATCAATCTGTGAATTTGAGAGGATTAAAATAAAATAAATAGACACAATATGTCTAGATTATTCAATCAAACATACTTGAATATATATGATTGACACTCAAGTCGGTTTCGACGTATGGGGATCGGAAAAATACATTCATTTTATATTTGTGTCGTATGTGGCACATCAGTTTCTCTAGTGACTTTCATACAGTTCTATATATTGTGCAACAGCGAATCTCCCCAGTTGTTGTATAGCTACTTCTGGGATTCTATTGGCCACGGCACCAATCTGAGTATATGTTGCATAGCCCTTTGGTGGGGTTGGTCTTGTGGAGGCGATGTCGATTCACTCACATTGTTGAAACTGTTCTCTTTTCTCTTGCTTTTCTGTATATGTATGTGTGTACACGCATATATGTATGTATGTACGTGTAAATATAAATATGTTGTTGTCTATGTGTGTATACGCATGTGTTTTTGAACATAGAAATATATGTCCTTGCAAGTTTTGTTTTTTTATATGTTTATGTTTGATTTGTAACCTGTAGTCGATATTAATTTTGTCAAATTTTCTTAATTACACAGTGGCCCTTTTAATAAATGCCCCTCGGTTTTAGTTCTCCCCGCACCATCTCCCTCCCCAACCCCTTTTGCTTTTCTTTTCCTCTTCTTCTTCTGATCTTTAAGATTAGATCGTCTATTATGTGTGTATGTCACCACAAAATGTATCCTTTCCGGTTACATCTTTAATGTATTAGACATCCGACAACATTCATATTTCTCTCACTTAAACCGTCTTTGACTCCCCTCTCTAAAACTTCTCTCTGTTATTCCCCCTTCATCTTTAGAACTTCCTGTTCTTCTCTCGTCTGTTACCCCTCCCTATAGCTTTCATTTATACTAACATTCGTCCCACACTCTCATACATACACTCTCACTAAATTTTATTTTTTATTCCCGAAGTTGTTTTTTTCTGTTTTCTTTTTGAATTTGTAGGTCTCATGAATTGGATCGTATTTACGATTCCAATGGAATAAATTATGACCATCGAATATTGGTGTTTAAGCATTTTTAATATATCCTTACTCTGTCCTGGACATTGAGTTCTACCTGGATTCTATCTATCCTCCTGGAATATATATGTATGTGTATTTATGTATGTATGTATATATATTTATGTATTTTAGATATATGATTGCATATGTATATTTACCACTAATATTATGAATATATATATATATATATATATATATATACGTCGCTCTCGGATATTAGATATATGATTGCATATGTATATTTACCACTAATATTATGAATATATATATATATATATATATATATATATATATATATATATATATATATATATATATATATACACGTCGCTCTCGGATATATACCCAAAACATTCAAACGAACATTTCGTAATTTGATTGCTGTTCAGTTCGTTTAATTAAATAATTCGTATCCATGGGTTTTAGTTTTCCTTCTGATAAAACTTAAGGTTAGAGTTCATGTCCTTTTGTCAATCATCCCACCACCCTACCTAAATAGATGACATGGTTCAGATTTTCGCATAATCGCTTATGGACCAAGTTCTCATTAGATCCCAATTGTACAGAAGACCCTTAATCGATTTTTTCCATTTAAGGTTTTCTCTATGAGTATAAATGGTGTCATTATTCGCTTAGTTACTGAGGATCCATGACCAGTGTTGACGTCATAGCCACATCAATACTAGTTCGTATCATTATATAATCCTCACAGAATTAAGAATTAACCAGAAGCTTCGATATTCTTAGCGACATATACAAGTCGATTCAAATACACAATCTTTTCAGGTAGGGTACGCACTGTTTTCTTTAGTCCCTCTTATTTTCAATATGTCCCGTGTGTGTCAGATTTTCCATTCCTCATTATGCGCCCCGAAACTTTCAACCGTTACTTTCTGATTCTAAGAGTCCTTTTTGTTTTCCATTTTCTGTAAATCTTCTTAGTTGCTCACGTGCTTCGTAAATGCTATTCTCAGCATCCTTCTCTAAAACTACATTTCTATTGCCTCAAGTGTCCTCTTTACGAGGAAAGTGTTCCGCATTTACTGCGTTATAAGAGAATTACTATTGCATAGATATTCATTCCCCTTGTTTTCTTTTTTAACAAAATGTTATTGTTTCTTAATAATTGACTTAATATTTTGAAGGCATTTTCCTCTACTTCAAATTGCCTTCGGATTTGGCTGTCATATTTTTCTATGATCTATTAAAATATATTTCAATTTCTGAACTTGCTTGATGTTGACGTCTCGACTTCCTAAGATTTACGAATTAGTGACACACATACACACACACACACACACACACACAGACACACACACATATATATATATATATATATATATATATATATTGTGTCGCTGACAATCGTATATTCTGTCTTCTTGCATTTGAACGTTTGTTCTTTTTTTGTTTTTTCTGTCTCAATAAAATTATCGTAGAGAAAACAACTGAAAATCACTCCATTATGATTCTCAAGAAAATTCACAATTAAAAACAAATGTAGTCGATTCTCTTGTCCTAAAATCTGGCCTTCATTGTGATGACATGGATTTCATATTTTTCTTTCTTTCTTGGCACTTTTCGTTATTTGGCTCGAAATCATCTTGCACCTCCTCACAGGCATTTTTCTTCCTTCCGATTCGATGTCATATGATATTTATGCTGCGGCCGTTTACGCATAATCTTAAGAAGAAATCCCATGTTGACAAACTTTCGTCGGAACAGCGCTTGATTAATTACTTGTAAGGTCACATGAGATGTTGAGCGAAAAGATTTAGAAATCGTGATTGGGTTAACAAATGAAACCGGCAGAGTTTTTCACATCGACGTAAAACTCCTGCTATTCGCCAGTTCTTTTTTACAATGATGTATCACCTGTACAAGGCCCGAGAGCCAATTGAAATAGACGGTTACAATGCAAGAGTCGCAGTTTATGCAGATATGTGGGGAAGATAACAGCTAACCCTACGCACGAAGCATGTTAAGCTTCTAGTGATCGGGGAAGCATTATCTTGGGATTCGGTTTCACAAAGCAGAAATTTGTCAGAAGAAGACTCTCGAGGATAACTTACAACTCACCAATATAATACAAAGCAAATGAGAGTGGTTCGATACAATCTGCGTAACATGGTGGGTCGAAGCCGTGAAGATTAGAACTGGTAAGAAAACTCTGAACACTTTCATATGGAGATAGAGCAGTGAAATGCTTGCGACTTTTCGTCTTTGTGAAAGCGGTTCTAGGGTAAAAAATTATTTGACATTCACAAGAATGCGGAGACGCTTTTTGACTCCACGGAGACTGAAAATTTAAAACTGGGTAGCTGCTGTCCATATATGGCAACAGTACTCCATTTTTGACCTGATTTGGCCTGATCTTTTAAAGGCTGGTGTTAGCAGGTAGAGCTAAATATTAGGTTGGTGCAAAAATATGTCGTTTGCTCACATAGTAACATATGTGAGAAAACGACATTATTTTTGCACCAACCTAATACTTACTGGAGTGGTACAGGGAACCATTTTCCCTGCATCTTTAACAGTGGATAGTATCTACGAGTTACACTTGAGGACTAATCTCATTTTAAGTCCCAATAAGCGGTCAAAGCACGTGGCCTTTCTAAGGGAACACCCGTTCACCATGATTGGTGATAGTTCTGGGCCTGAGCGGCGATGATAAAATGTCACTAGTTTGGTTTTCGACGCATTGAATGTAACTAACCAGTTTTCCCTCACTGAGCTGCTAGAGATAGGTCAGAATAGAGATCAGTTGCCAATATCTGATCAGCAAGAGTTCTAGAGGTGCACCCATATACAGTTGAGATAAAGTTTAGATGTTCACAAATGATTGGAGTATGCTTTTAGGCAGAGACTTTATGTAAATTAGAAAGAAGGCTGATCCATGAAGTGATCTCTGGGGGACACCTGCATCGATTGCTACGGCCTGGGTGGAATGACCGTTTTCAACTACCTTCAGGAACATGATTAATACAGATTCAGAACGAGTATTCTTCAAATTAAATTTATTTTAACGGATAAAGACAGAAACGAATAGATGAACCAATAAATTACCGAAACTGAAAAAAGGAATCGAAGAGAAAGAAAAGAAATGAAGCGATGATTTAGAAGAGGACGCTCGTAGAGTAATGAATGAAGTATCATCGTAAGAATTATAAATGAGGAAAAGAAAAGAATAGTTGAAAGAATGAAGAAGTTAATTAAATATGAAAAGGAGTATCGATCAAAAAAGGGAGAGTGCAGGGATGAAAGAAACGAAACGAATGAAAGAATTATATGAATGAAGAGAAATTATTAGATTTTAATAATGGCTTTTAAATTGATTTTTGACAAGATTTGAATAAATTAATGAGAGAAATATATATATATATATATATATATATATATATATATATATATATATATATGTGTGTATGTATGTATATATATATAAATATAAAAGTGAACATAGAAGTCAACACACTTAGAGGCGACAGTATGTTTCATGCTATATGCAATCGTCAGGCCACATATGCTGTTATTTTTCTAGGCTATCTATATATTTACACACGCTCTAGCTCTGATATTGAGCACTTTATTCCATAAATATAGCACACCGTAAGACTATATTTCTTTATATATATATATATATATTTCTCAAAAAGACGATTATAAGTGTTTCATAATTTAATTAAAATGCAAAGGCTAAATCCAGTTTTGGCTTTATCTGGATTTTTAAAGAATTATATATGCTCTACATGAGATTAAATACTAGACAGAAATGAATCTTTTTTCATTAACTTAAATGTGTTCTTTTTATAGTTGCTCTCTTGTAATGACTGACATCGTTCTCTCTCTCTCTCTCTCTTTCCGTATATATATATATATATATATATATATATATATATATATATATATATATATATATATATAATTTTACACAATATTATTGTTATGTGTTGAACAGCAGAAATTTTAAGCAAGGAGATACATTTAGATCAAGGATATTGGTAATATTTAGCATCAATTTTTAATTGAACAAAAGCTTGAGTAGTTACACATGGAAAGAGATAAATCTAAATTGTGATGTTAACAAGATTACCTTTACTATTGCGAGTTAATATTACAAATTAATTTCACTTTAGTTCTACAAAGTTTGTCTTTCCAGATGTTCTTTTAGGATTAGTAGCCAAGATAAAACTAATACAAAATGTATATTTGTCCTTTTCAAATTTATCAAGAGTCTATTATACACAGCAGGGATGGTCGAATTCAGTGACGCTATATAAAATTCTATACTTTTTAGTAAATGTTTATGTGGGCATTAGATTTAGAAATACGAAAACAATGAGATATTTTAGAAACATGTAAAGAATACATTGAAATTGAGGGGATATTTTTTATATTGTATAAAGTTTTCTTGTGAGTCATGCTAAGTAGGAGATACTTGTATATTTCTGCTCTTTAAAGAAAAAATTAATCTGAGCTGAAAAATAACCTCCAACCCTTTCCTTTGAAACAGAAATTAAAATAGTGTATTTGCAATTTCCTTTAAAACCTTTATCACTTTCTCTCACTTTCTCTCAACTTATTTTCTATACTTCTCACAACTAACGGGAATAAAAAGAGGAAGATTAAAAGATTGATCCCGGCCGGAAAACACCAGAAATTTTCAGGATCAGAATTTAATTATTTGTGACTGAAAAATACCAAAAAATCAGAGAGGCTCCACGCATAACTTCCGTTATAAAATGAAAAGAACGAAAGTCCGGAAAATAAAATAATTTTGGCTAATCAAAAAATAGAAAACTTTTGATGTTAGCCGAAACCAATGTTCGCACTAGAGTCTGGAGGCTTGGTCAAAATATATAAGCTGACATCCCTGAGCTAGTAGGAAAAAACGACGGCGAGGGGGACGAACAGAGATGCGACTACGGAAAAAACAGCGATGTGTGACGAGTGAAGAAGTTGAGATCATCTGCTAATGATATTTCTTCTCTGCTTAGGGCCGAGAGAAACACAGTAAATTGACACTTGCCTAATTTCTAATATTACTACTATCCCTATGATTGTATGACTTCAAAATCCACTACCTCTAGACTAATATTAACGGAATCACTCATCACTCTAAAATAAAAAAGAAATATATATTATATTTATATATACCCTTTCACAACAGTCCTTTTATACCAGAAGTTCAGGTAAATAGATAACCAAGAATTACTCTTCAGCTATTTGGTTGGTGCAAAAATAATGTCGTTTTTTGACGTATTTTTAACGTCAAAAAAACGACATTGTTACGTCATTATTTTTGCACCAACCTAATAAATTAACACAACCTGAAACAAGCGTCGAAAGCACGAAGAGAAAAATAATATCTTTGTCATGATCAGTTGTAAATTTGTGACCTTTTCGCAGTGGCAATTTGCGTATGGACGCAAGAAAGATTGATTTGGGCGAGAACAACGTTTAATTAATTTGTCACTGGGAATTGTTAAGCGAAAAGGTTTTGGATCTTTGGAGGTGTTCGAGATGATGCAAAGCTTTATATTACTCCTCTTCATTTGAATACCCAATACTTGAATAAACAAAAAAGTAAAGGAAGAGAAAAAACAATGTCTTTGCCATGATCGATCATCTTGTTAAGCAACTTTGGGGTTAGTATGAAGAATTTAAAATACTGTTATCAGCACTATTTCCATCCCGTTTCTTTATTTTCTAATGAAGGTTGCTCAAAGGCAAAGTAATAAAAATGATAAAAGTTAACCAATTTATCAATTATACTCTCCGACAGCCATGTCAGCTTCAAGTGTCAATAAAATCTCAACCCTGAATGTTAGACATGGAGAGAGAAAACCCCTTTCGTGAAAGATGCTGTTTGAATATTTGAATTTGAATATTTAAATTTGTACCGTATCCTATCAGAGGATGAGAATAATTATAGCTCGCCGCAGTTTACTAACCTTTTAACTGTAAGCAGTGTTTCTCCTCTTGATATAACTTTGTTTCTCCTCAACCATTGATATATACAAGCTCGTTAGATATGTTACACACTGTTTTCTTGTGTCTTACTTGTTTTCACTAAATCATGTAAGTGTTAAACCCATCTAGCTGACTTTACTGACCCAGACATTTCAACTGTCTTTCTAATTCTAATTCTCGTTTTCCTTAAAACTTCTTTGTTGACCGCATGTTATATTCACTCTAGTTTCAACATCCATTTGTAGGATGTTATCTATGTCGCTTCAATTCTCCTCTTCATCTGTGAGACAATTATCCATCATTCACTGTCATATAAGAAGATGGATATCACCTATCAGTTAAGCTCTTTTTTTTTTCTAAGGAAACGGTTCTGTTTCTTAATACTTTATTTAGCATTTTGAAGACATTTTTCGCTTTTCCAAGGTGTCTTAGGTTTTCTGCGTATTTTGTGTCTGTTATCAGTATAATGTCATCTGCGTATTTTATCTTGTTAAGAGTGTACATTGTATCATTCTGATTTAAAATAACATACTTTCTTAGTCACGAATCCTTATAGAAATATCCATCTATTTTCTTTCTACAAAACTTATAGTGTCTTCCTTGGCATTTCACCGTGGTGCAATAGTTCGCAAGCTTGACTCGTTAAATCAATTAAGACCGAACATCGATTTTGAACCTTACCGTTTGCTCCATACGTGCCTTGTGACACACGTAATCATCTTTTAGTAAATTGCAATATAGTGTCTGATTTGGTGGATCCCTGAGAAATATTTTAAGCAATATCCTCCATGCAAGGCTCTAAAGCCACTAAGACACAAGGGGTTACCATGTGTGGAAGATTTAAGGACAGAACCATTAATAATGAGCGAGAAGAGTAATCAGGAGTACATTAGATAGCGATCGACGTTGCACTTAAATTTGGGCAGATTAAAGTTGGCTGAAAAGCATGGGGCTGGAATGGAGTTCCCCAAAAGAAAAAAGAAATTGTTAGCTTAGAATTTAAGGTTACATCTACTCAGTTCAATTGTAAATTGATGAGATCCCGACGCCAAAAAAAAAAAAAGTCTCAGTAACATAGGGAATTGCTCATCCGAACAATTACCATGAAAGAATTTATGGAAAATACAGAGAGGCAGCCTTACCGCAGTGGAAACGTGACTGACGCCGAACCGCCAGATCAAGACCAATAATATTGCTGATTTTTTGTATTTTTATCAAGGAGCTTAAGGTAAATAGCAAGGGGCAACGGGCAATAGAGTCCAAAGACTAAATATTTTTGCTGTGCCTAATTGTAAAACAAATGATGAAAGAATCAATAATCTGATTAAAATCATTTTGCTATGATTCAGAATCCACAAAATGAACGTACGAACAGTGATTTCTTCTATTTACTTTTTAATTGGCTGGTAATGCTCGCCTCCACAAAAAAAAAAAAAAAAAGAAAAAGAAAGAACAATAAATATTAATTCATAGCAACAAAGGATGGAGTAAGCAGCGCGGGCGATTAGGTTTTTCTTTACGATTTGAGAGAAATAAAACGTTTAGCAAGTTCTATTTATTTCCAAATGTGCTGACGAGGCATGGCAAATACAGGAATTTGCAGTGACGCTTTCATTGTTCAAGAATATAAACGTAAAGAGAAAGAAGACGTCTAAAATAAAATAAACACAATAATTCGTTCACACGTTTTCTACAATAGTTTTTTTTTTATATATATAATTAGCAGATCATTTTTTCTTTCTTTTTTTCTTGGGTGAAAGGAATTGGTAATTCGAAACGAAGAAATACGATTTACGTTTGTGGAGCCATTGTATTCAAAATTATATTTTTCAAAAAACTCTAGTGTTCGCTCAACCCTATCGACTGTGCAATATATTATTTTTTATTTCAAATGTGCGTTTATGTGAGTAGATGCAAACATATGCATTTTCTGAGTCATAATTGAGTGTGCAGAAAATTTATTTTTGAAATTAAAAATATTCGCAATAAATTGATCCGCATGTTCCGAAAATCACCTCAGTATAATATGTAATATTTTACATACATGTTCGATCTTTGTTTCTTTCATTTTTCAGAACTTAGATTGCTAAGGAGAAATTAGCTATGGAAGTTGTGACAACTTAAGAAAAAATCAATGTTTTAGAATGTTATTCTTGATTTAAATCAATCCAACTAATTTCACGAAATTCCCATATTTTATCGTCACTACGTTCTCATAATTTGACATCACCTGATTATTTTTCTTGGGGATTCAAGAAAAAACTGTATATACCTCAATAACTCGTAGCCTATTCAGCAGCTCCTGAATAACATAGGTGCAGAAATGTGAGTCTGGAAGAAGCCAAAGTTACTAAACCACATTTATGAAGAATACTATAGAAAGATTGCGTCCACACGAAGTCAACAGTTGAGAATATTTACGTTCTATAATTTTTCCTATTTAAATGTAAATACATTTCCAATGTATTCACTACTTAAAAAACTATTTTTGAATTCTAAAAATATGTTGAGCTTATTAGATTTTTAAATCCCTAGGTGACCTTTTAAACATTACACACACACACACACACACACACATATATATATATATATATATATATATATATATATATATATATATATATATATATATATATATATATATAAATATAAGCAAATATATGGATATAGATCCGACAGTATGAAGAAAATATACGGAAAAAACAAACAAAAATCCTTATATGCAATTATGCTGTTTTAATGTTAATATAATATCAACGTCTGACGTTTCGGTCTAACATTAAAACAGCATAATTGCAAAGAAGGATTTTTGTTTGTTTTTTCCGTATATTTTTCTTCATATATATATATATATATATATATATATATATATATATATATATATATATATATATATATATATATATTATTCCATGTAATGGGGAACCGATAATTATTTAAACATATATTGTTAAATATAACAGACGATGAATGGCTATTATGTCTGATCATGAGCCCTTCTAATGTTTGAATGTTTGCTTTAATCCAACAGTTGGACATTTGGAGAATTAAGGGTTGCGGAAGTATTACAACAGAATCAATGCATACATTGGTTCTCATGTAATACTTCGGTCTATCGCGTGGTATGACGTCGTAGATCCGCATCTTGAATTTACGATCTGCGTTTGCTATTTCGCGACCGTTAACATCACATAGCAATATTCTATGTCAAAATAACAAAATATCATTTTTCAAAGTGGTTACCTTTCTTTCATGTCTCTATAACCAATCTGAGGATGGCTTATGTGAGCCGAAATCTTAGGACCAACTTAAAAAAATATCCAAATGTTGGATAATTTTTGTTTTTATTTTCACCAGAAATTAAAGCAATCATTCAAAGGTTAGAACGGCTCATGATCAGACATAACAGACATTCAATGTCTGTTATATATATATATATATATATATATATATATATATATATATATATATATATATACACAAATATATATATATGTGTGTGTGTGTTTGTGTATGTATGATAAGATGAAGAAAAAATAGGAAACGTCTATAACACGTCTCGCTTTTATCAAAGCTTCATGGGAGAATATGATATGAAAAAATATGGTATTTTTATTTTTTTGTGTTTTATTTTCATTTTTTTAGCAGACTGAAACAAATAAAACAAAAATATAAATAGTAGCAAATATTTTCCATACCTCATTCTCTACTGAAGCTTTGGTAAAAGCTAAACATGCTAGATTTATTAACGTTTCCTGATTATTCTTCATTCTATCTTTCTGCCGAATTCCTATCCATATTTGATCCCAGTTCATGCATACATACATATATATATATATATATATATATATATATATATATATATGTGTGTGTGTGTGTGTGTTCCTTTTTTTTACGGTATGGGCAAAGAAAGCTGAATTTTAAGACGTGTTCTTTCCATAAATGCTCAGCCTAATAGTATACTCCGATCATTTGTGAATATTCATACCGATTTATACACGGATATGTGAGTGTACCTCCAAAAGACCGACCTAGCTCTAACAACTCAGTGGCGGAAAACTGGCTGCTTACATTCAATCCTTCGAAAACCAAACTAGTTACATTCAATCATCGCCGATCAGAACCAGAACTACCACCAGTCTCAGTGAATGGATGTCCCCATCTGGCTGGGCACGTGCCTGAGCGATTATTGGGTCTTAAACTCACACCAGACTTCAGGTTGAACTCGTAACTTCGAACCATCGCTGAATCTGCTGGAAAAATAGTCGGTTCCCAGTACCACTCAGAGTAAGTATCTGACTATCCTCTACCTTTTACAAGAGCCAGATCAGGTTTAAAATAGAATACTGCTTCTATAAATGGGCAAGAATTACCCAGTTCCCACTTTCCAGTCTCGATAGTCAAAAAGCGTCTCCACGTCCTTGTTAGTAACAAACTATTTTCCATCTTGCAACGCCTCTCCCACAACCGGGACAATCCTCTGACAGACATATCGCTAATTTCATAGAAATTTTAAGTTTTATTTATTTTTCTTT
Organism: Acanthosepion lycidas; assembly: GCA_963932145.1. Lineage (NCBI taxonomy): Eukaryota > Metazoa > Mollusca > Cephalopoda > Sepiida > Sepiidae > Acanthosepion > Acanthosepion lycidas. The sequence continues at coordinate 37,536,179 of OZ010604.1, forward strand.
ATAAACTTAGTAATATATAGTTTCACATGTATATATATGTGAAACTATATATTACTAAGTTTATAAAAAATAAATAAATAAATAAAATAATAATAAAGTTTACTAAATCAGAAAAATGAATTATCTATTTTTGCCGTAATTGTCATAAATTTTACTTAAGTAATATTTAAATATAAAATTTTAAAAAATCGTAATATACATACTTATACTTGATGTGGAAAAATAATTTTACTTACTGTAAGTAATTTTAATACATTTACTTCTTTTAAAAAGAAATATAGTCTATTAAAATTAACAGTGAAAATATTTTAAAGTTGGATTTAAAATTGTAGTTAAAAAAAACGAATTCTAACCTAAACATCTTTTAAAATTGTAATGAAATAAAACGTATTCTAACCTAAAAACCTCCCTCTACAAGCACTTAAAAGAATGCAATAAAACACCTACAGTAAAATGAAATTAATATGAAAAGCTAGAAGATGTAAGCCATTGAATAACCCATGTCCTTTGTACTTACATGAGAAACAATATATTACTAGGTTTATATAAAAAATAAAAGTTTACTAAATCAGTGAAATTAATTAGCTATTTTTGCCGTCATTGCCATAAATTTTACTTAAATAATATTTAAATATAATTAAAAAAAATTGTTACCTAATAATATACATACTTATACTTGAGGTGAAAATAATTCTACATACTATAAGGGATTCTAATACATTTACTTGTTCTTAAAAGAAATATAGTATATTAAAAATTAAAAGTGAAAATATTTTTCAAATCGTAGTTGAATAAAACGTATTCTAACCTAACCCCCCGCCCAAACCTTTAAATATACAAATAGAAAAATGCCGTAAGAATTTTTGCCGTTAACAATAAAAATTAAAAAAAAAATCCAGACGACATACATTTAAAGGATGTCAGATTTCATTGAAAAATACATCCCTACCCCTACCAAAACGTAACTAATAACTGATACATCAAAATACAGACATAATGAACACGCAAACACCCCTTGTCTGGTTGAAATTGATTTCTCTGTATCCTTGGAAACGTGAATTATGATTTTTGCTGATTATGATTTTAAAACTTACTCCAAAATTCGCTTGAGGATGAAATGGAACTAATGACTTTAATTTAATTACAAAATTAAATTCGGAGCTTTCAGCTTCCATTTTTTGAACATGGTTAGAACTGCGTAGCGAAAAAACATATTTTAAATCAATTAATTTATAATATATATATATATAATATATATATATATATATATATATATATATATATATATATATATATATTATAATATATATATATATATATATATATATATATATATATATATATATATATAATATATATATATATATATATATATTATAATATATATATATATATATATATATATATATATATATATATATATATATAACTGTATTTAACTCTCAGGTGAAATGATGATACCACTTCCTGTTCTGACCTCTTGATCCAGTTTTCCTCTCTACTGTTCCCTCTTTTGTAATCTTATTCACCGTTCTCTTGATGGCACTTGAATGGGCTTTGAAGATGGAAGTCAGAGTATGAATGTTGGTACCATTATTGCTCAGTTTGGAAGACATAGTGAAAAAAATAATATATTCCTATAAATTCATTCACATGCATAAGAACCCACATATTTCGTTAAAAAATCGTCCTTAAAATAATAGCCGAAAGCGTTTGTATATGCAGATCTTTTGGACAGTTTTTACTATTATACAAAATAAGGATTGCTACCTAAATACACAATATATATATATATATATATATATATACATATATATATATATGTGTGTGTGTGTGTGTATATATATATATATATATATATATATATATATATATATATATATATATATATATATATATATATTGCATATTTAGGTAACAATCCCTCTCTTGTGGTCGAATTTATAGGAATATATTATCTTCCCACCTAAGGAATAGTGAGAGGAAAATCATTATTCAGGCCTTTAGTAATGTTACCAACATTTATACTCTGGCTTACACCTTCAAAGTTCATTCTATATATATATATATATATATATATATATATATATATATATATATATGAGAAGCTGAAAATGACTTGTGTTGACCGAGTACTTTTTCCTATTGTATTTTATTTGTTCAACGTTTGAGAAATTCTCGGGCACAGAAATTTTCCGCACTTCGTCATAGAAGGAGAAAGAATGCCCCTTTCATATATCGCACATAGGCGTAGAAAATACCGGAAAATTGGCTCGTCAGTATGATTTAAGCTTACTTGCCTGAATAACTGAAAATCGTAGCCTATTATCAACGAGTAGGCAAATCAAATCCTACTTTAAATGGGATTCTTCATGTCCAATAAAGATCTTCTTATTCTTCAATGCCCTTATGCACAATTTATTCTTCAAAAGAATCTGATAAAATTCCCTTCCTAACAGATCTCTAAAAAAAAAAAAATTCTAATACAGTATTTTAATACTGCATTGCTCACGTTTGCAATTGCTACTACTTTTCCACGTTGGAAATATAATATTTCATGACGATGCCGAAATAGTTATTGTATTGATAACCCGAATATATATTCTTAAATCCTGAAAATTCTACAGTGGCAAGAAAAAGAAACGATCCACCTTGGGAAAAATCAGTTACCTTTATTTTTACTAAGAAGCAGTAATTATTCAACAATATATATTTGAGACTAGTATTAGTGGTTAGTAGTGGCTATAATACAATTTACCATATCTATACGTGGACATGGTAAGAGCTGAGATACAAGCTTGGACGTATACTCCTCTTGAAAATACATTGCCTAATTTTTAAAAACTTTACTAAAAAATCAAGCAATTTGATTTTTTAGTTCATTAGCTTACTTATTTTGTTCACCACTATACTTATTTTGCAAAGGCCGGGTTTCTTTGAATTAAATATGCAACATATTTCATAACTTCATTCTGTGAATTTCTGGATATTGATGTCTTCCTAATTAGGTTGGGGGCCTGATTCCGATTGGATGTTGAACGATTTTATAATAATAAAATTTTTATGATATTTTTACAGAATAATTTCCGCTTCATTTTGCTTTTTTTTTTTTTTATATATATTGTTGTTTTCTTGAAAATGTATCTGCTTGTGTCAAACACCAGTAGTCAACAAAGATCTAGCCATATTAAGACGCGAACACAAAATACAATCGCTACTATCTTCATAGCAATGCCTAAGAAACCATGCGCAAACGAATGCAAACTCCACCGAAGAATAACAATAATGATCCACAGGAGAAACATCAGCTTCCGTATTCTGATAAATAAAACGCGCAGCAGAATCAGGCCAGAGATAAGACGAGAACAGTGCAGGTTCATTAAAGATACCGAGACAAGAAACGCGAGAATTATGCACAGAATATAATCAGAAAGAGCGATAAAAATGCAGAAGAGCGTGAACCTATGTTTCATAGACTACGCAAAGGCCTTCGACACAAGGATCTGCTGGAACTACTCAGAATCTTTGATATGTTCGGGAAAGATATCAGAATAATCAAGAACCTATACTGGCAACAAACAGCATGCGCGAGTTCAGCGAATATACAAAAACAGAAAGAGGAAAGTTTTTTTTTTTTCTCACCCGACCTGTTCAACTTATAATTGGAAACCCTACTGGGATTTAGCATTGGCAGCCATAATCTTAAAAACATAAGATACGCAGACAGAAAAGAAAGTATAAAATATCCTACGGAAGGTAACGACGGATAATGCGAAGAAGGGACTAAGCATAAACTACAAGAAAATAGAATACATGGTCATCAGTATAGGAGGAGCCCGAAATGCGATTTTCAAGTCGAGAGCACTAGAATGAAGCAGACGCGGAAGTTTAAATACCTTGGAAACTTTTTGACAGAGGATGGTAAATGCGACACTGAGATCTGTATATGTATTGGGATCGCCTAAGACGCATTCCCAAAAGCTGAGCAAAGAAACAAAGAAAAGAATACTGACCCGTTGCGTGACATCTGTCCTTTTTACGGCAACGAATGTTGGACGATTTCCTCAGAGGAAGAAGAGACTCGAGGCGAGGGAGATGTAGTTCTACAGAAGGATGGACACTAAGGATATCATGGACCAAGCGTGTGAGCAATGATGAAGTCTTAGAGAGGTTGCAAACAAGGAGGGGGGCTTACACTTAACACCAGGAAGAGGCAGCTGAAGTTTCTGGGAGGATGGCCTAGAGAATCTGATACTCACGGATCGAATAGAGGGAAAGAGAGCCAAAGGAAAACAACGCATGACATACTTAGCAGGCTTGAGCAAGTGGATGACAGAACGTTGTCTGGGGGGGGGGGAGGTGGCAGAGAGAAATAACTTGTTAAGAGTTGCAAGCGATAGAGGGAAGTGGAGAGCCATGATCGCCTACGTCATGAAAAACACGACACATAAAAAGAAAGAAGCCAAAGAAACATTTGTCCAGGCGATGAAAGAAAAAGTCCTAATAATGCTTTATATCCTCGAATCAGCATGTTACATGAATGAAATGTTAGAAACTGATTGCTTGTAAATTATTAGGTGTATGCTCCATTTTTGAACGCCCTCTTTTAGCGTTGAAACCTGATATTATTAATTAAAAATATTGTTAACTTTGCCTACGCCTAACAAATGGAAAAAAAAATCGTTCTTTATCCGCATGACGAAAGTTTTCTCGAATCACGAAGCATATTTTTCCAATTAGATTGACAGAACCGGATGGTTCTATCTTTCAGTATTCGTACGCCATATTGTAATGTTTTCATAAAGCCTTCTAGTTATAGTGGATTTCAGAACTCTTTCGTGATCACAATATGTAAAATAACGAATGTCATTTTTTTCTCTGAAACTTTCTCTCAATTTCTTGCTTTAACAATTCGCTTAATTCTCACTTAATAAGCTGATATCATATGAAAATCTGTATCTAAATTACATGGAAAATGTTAAATAATTCAAATAGCAACAGGACCTTCTTACAATAAAATAAGTATTTATGAATAATTATTTCACTACATATACGCAACTAAAAGAAATTTTCCAAGCTTAAATATAGAAAAAGACTGTATATTAATCCTCGTATATGAGTCCATATGGTAGTATATATAAATATGACATTGCATTCTCTGTAGGAATTTCTGAGTTGAGGATTTTCCATTAATTAGTTAGACTAATGTCCTCGTCTTTTTCGTTAATATGACAGAGCTTCAGCCGTGGGGAAAATAATACATTCCTATAAATAAGGTCCCTTTCGACACATTTAATATACAGGGATTGTCCAACTGATCCCTTCTACGGGGTAGATTATTCCCATTACCGAGTTAAGGACAGCGGCATGAGAACAATCTTTCTATCTATCTGATAAAAATATGGTTTCAACATATGCTATATTTAGGAATCAGTGTGTTCAATATCATAGATAGAGCCTATGTAAATATAAAATTTATTTGTACTTATTTCCTAGTGTTCTTTGTTAACTTTTACTCATTATTTATTATTGGTTATCTTATTATTTCTTGGTCATTATTATTATATTTTTTGGTGTTTATGTTTGCATTCGTAATTTGGTTATTTATTTGCTAAATGTGTTTATTCATTTATTTAATATTTTGCTTATTTTCCTTGTTACATTTTTTTCGTGTTGGTCATCTTATTTGTCAAATGGATGTCACATTATCTGCGGTATATATAATGAATATAACTGAATTTTTCGGCAGTGTATTTTTCCAAAATATTTTTTTGCAGTTTTCTATTTTTAAGTAATGTAGTAAAAACTTTTCTTTCGTGTTTGCATTTTGAAATGAGTTCTGACCGTTTATTTATTAGTTTGTTTTGGTCTCGGAAGGTAATTATAATTATTTTCTCCTCTTGACACATTTTACAATTTTTCTATTTATTGATGTGGGTTGATGCCGTTTTCTTTATTTTTCATGATAGTTTTGTTAAAATTTGATTTGCTTTTAATTTCCAACATGTGTAAAAACAGTGTGCTCTTCGAGTATTTACTCTTTGTAAAGGATATTTTGTGTGTGTAGTTTGTCAGTTACCAGCTGATTTTACAGGAACTTGGTATATTATATTGGTTTGCAGGAAATTGCGATTTCAGTGACATTCGTTGTTCTGCAATTACAGGTAGGTTTCATATGTGTGAGTGATTTGTTGGTTATTTTTTGTTGTGGTCTTTTATTATTTTTCATGACCTTGATACAGATCTAGCAGATTTGTACTGTGTTTCTGTTGAATATCTTGGAGAGCCTTTGATTGGGCCAGGGTTTTGAAAAAATTACGATTTTAAATCAGGTTTTCTCATTATTAGGATTATGAAACCTTTGTCCCTGTAGAGTTTTTGCACGAAATCAATTCGAAAACACGATAAAACACGATTCTGTCGCTAGAATGAAAGGGGGAGAAATCATATCGAGTTATACTTATTATAAAACCCAGGTTGTTTGTGAGTGTGTGTGTGTGTGTTCGTTTATATATGGGATCGGATTTCCTACATTTTTCAACCGATTTCAACAAAATTTCACAGGATTACGTAAATTTCTCTTGCGGTCGTTCTGAATAGGAAAAACACAATTGTTTTTGCACGAAATCAATTTGAAAACACGATAAAACACGATTCTGTCGCCAGAATGAAAGGGGGAGAAATCATATAGAGTTATACTTATTATAAAACCCAGGTTGTTTGTGAGTGTGTGTGTGTGTGTGTGTGTTCGTTTATATATGGGATCAAATTTCCTACATTTTTCAACCGATTTCAACAAAATTTCACAGGATTACGTAAATTTCTCTTGCCGTCGTTCTGAATAGGAAAAACACAATTGTTTTTGCACGAAATCAATTTGAAAACACGATAAAACACGATTCTGTCGCCAGAATGAAAGGGGGAGTAATCATATCGAGTTATACTTATTATAAAACCCAGGTTGTTTGTGAGTGTGTGTGTGTGTGTGTGTTCGTTTATATATGGGATCGGATTTCCTACATTTTTCAACCGATTTCAACAAAATTTCACAGGATTACGTAAATTTCTCTTGCGGTCGTTCTGAATAGGAAAAACACAATTGTTTTTGCACGAAATCAATTTGAAAACACGATAAAACACGATTCTGTCGCCAGAATGAAAGGGGGAGAAATCATATCGAGTTATACTTATTATAAAACCCAGGTTGTTTGTGAGTGTGTGTGTGTGTGTTCGTTTATATATGGGATCGGATTTCCTACATTTTTCAACCGATTTCAACAAAATTTCACAGGATTACGTAAATTTCTCTTGCGGTCGTTCTGAATAGGAAAAACACAATTGTTTTTGCACGAAATCAATTCGAAAACACGATAAAACACGATTCTGTCGCTAGAATGAAAGGGGGAGAAATCATATCGAGTTATACTTATTATAAAACCCAGGTTGTTTGTGAGTGTGTGTGTGTGTGTTCGTTTATATATGGGATCGGATTTCCTACATTTTTCAACCGATTTCAACAAAATTTCACAGGATTACGTAAATTTCTCTTGCGGTCGTTCTGAATAGGAAAAACACAATTGTTTTTGCACGAAATCAATTTGAAAACACGATAAAACACGATTCTGTCGCCAGAATGAAAGGGGGAGAAATCATATCGAGTTATACTTATTATAAAACCCAGGTTGTTTGTGAGTGTGTGTGTGTGTGTGTGTTCGTTTATATATGGGATCAAATTTCCTACATTTTTCAACCGATTTCAACAAAATTTCACAGGATTACGTAAATTTCTCTTGCGGTCGTTCTGAATAGGAAAAACACAATTGTTTTTGCACGAAATCAATTTGAAAACACGATAAAACACGATTCTGTCGCCAGAATGAAAGGGGGAGTAATCATATCGAGTTATACTTATTATAAAACCCAGGTTGTTTGTGAGTGTGTGTGTGTGTGTGTGTTCGTTTATATATGGGATCGGATTTCCTACATTTTTCAACCGATTTCAACAAAATTTCACAGGATTACGTAAATTTCTCTTGCGGTCGTTCTGAATAGGAAAAACACAATTGTTTTTGCACGAAATCAATTTGAAAACACGATAAAACACGATTCTGTCGCCAGAATGAAAGGGGGAGAAATCATATCGAGTTATACTTATTATAAAACCCAGGTTGTTTGTGAGTGTGTGTGTGTGTGTTCGTTTATATATGGGATCGGATTTCCTACATTTTTCAACCGATTTCAACAAAATTTCACAGGATTACGTAAATTTCTCTTGCGGTCGTTCTGAATAGGAAAAACACAATTGTTTTTGCACGAAATCAATTTGAAAACACGATAAAACACGATTCTGTCGCCAGAATGAAAGGGGGAGAAATCATATCGAGTTATACTTATTATAAAACCCAGGTTGTTTGCGAGTGTGTGTGTGTGTGTGTTCGTTTATATATGGGATCGGATTTCCTACATTTTTCAACCGATTTCAACAAAAATTCACAGGATTACGTAAATTTCTCTTGCGGTCGTTCTGAATAGGAAAAACACAATTGTTTTTGCACGAAATCAATTTGAAAACACGATAAAACACGATTCTGTCGCCAGAATGAAAGGGGGAGTAATCATATCGAGTTATACTTATTATAAAACCCAGGTTGTTTGTGAGTGTGTGTGTGTGTGTTCGTTTATATATGGGATCGGATTTCCTACATTTTTCAACCGATTTCAACAAAATTTCACAGGATTACGTAAATTTCTCTTGCGGTCGTTCTGAATAGGAAAAACACAATTGTTTTTGCACGAAATCAATTTGAAAACACGATAAAACACGATTCTGTCGCCAGAATGAAAGGGGGAGAAATCATATCGAGTTATACTTATTATAAAACCCAGGTTGTTTGTGAGTGTGTGTGTGTGTGTGTGTTCGTTTATATATGGGATCGGATTTCCTACATTTTTCAACCGATTTCAACAAAATTTCACAGGATTACGTAAATTTCTCTTGCGGTCGTTCTGAATAGGAAAAACACAATTGTTTTTGCACGAAATCAATTTGAAAACACGATAAAACACGATTCTGTCGCCAGAATGAAAGGGGGAGTAATCATATCGAGTTATACTTATTATAAAACCCAGGTTGTTTGTGAGTGTGTATGTGTGTGTGTGTTCGTTTATATATGGGATCGGATTTCCTACATTTTTCAACCTATTTCAACAAAACTTCTTATTGTTTTGCACACTTTTTTTCTTTATTTTTACATTCAGAATGCTTTAAAAATTCCATTTACAAGACAATTGTTTATAATAAAATTCTATTCAATCGATAGACTCATAACGATTGAAAACAATGTTTTTGTTTGAGTTTGAGTTTGACCAATTCGTAAAAAAAAACAAAAAACAAAAAATTAAGACATGCATGTCCGTCAACCTTAAACAATAATCTTTGTCAATTTTATTTTTCAGTCTTTATGATGGTCGATACTTAATCTATCTCTTACTGTTACATCCCCGGGCAACGCCGGGCTCTCCTGCTAGTATGAACTAGAATGAAAAGAAAGTACGTACATTTCATTTATTCCCGGCACCGATACATTTCCAGTACCCTTGCTTTTCTCCTCCTCCTCTATCACACATCACGCCAAGCGTTAATTATTTTTTTTTTTTTAAATAATAAAGCTTTCATTAATTTAAAAAAAAAAATTAAAGCGTTTGGATATCAATTGACCGAACATGCCTGAAGATGTCGATGCTGAAAACGAGGTAGCGGAATCAGCTGATATCCTTATTATATATATATATATATATATATATATATATATATATATATATATATATATATGTGTGTGTGTGTGTGTGTGTGTGTGTGTGTGTGTGGTGGGGGCGTGCGTGCGTGTGTGTGTGTGTGTGTAATAATATATAGAAAATACAAAAGAACTCGTTAGGTAAATAATCCAAAGTTCTTTAGTATTTTTGTTTTTATTTTTTAAAAATAGTGCTCGATACAAAAGTAGAGCATAAATATAATTATTTATTTAAAAATATGATTCCAACGTTACATAAGAGTTCTTATGTTTCAAAACAAGAGCCGAAAACTTCTATATAATTATTTCAATTAAATTGAATTAAAGTACCAAGGTCTGTTCCATCTTCAAGCGAAATTTTTTTTGGAATAACTTATTCTTGAAATTTACAAAATTTAGACACACCAACCTTATCTGACTTGACGTCTTGGAATGTAACTGAGATATTGATACAAGTTATTGACCCTTACTTTTCTTTAAACAATTGCTCTAGCCGTTACCATAGTAATTTTCATTTCTATAATGAATATGATTATAAAACGCGTAAATTTCAGGAATAAGTTATTCCAAAATGTTTTTTTATAATCCCGCAATTATTTCGTCCAGTTGACTGATGTTTCTCCCACATTTAGGGATTGTGTGGGGGGGGTATTACTAACCCTATTTTGTTTTGTTTTATGTAAGTAGTATTAAATCATATTGTAAAAAATCATTGGGGTTTTTAAATTGTTGTTTTTCCCCTCCCCCCACCATAAACTTTGAAATGTACATATGGGGACTAGTTAGGATTTCATAGAGAATTTGAGGTATTATGGTGGATGCAGTAAGAAAGGTAGGATTGAATGTGTTGTTTTGGTGATAGGACTATTGTTGGTATGTTTGGGTCCGTGTCTGTGACTAGCTAAGTTTAGAATTTAAGACAGAAGAAGACCGTCCTTCCCCAACACCCTTTATGGCCTTGTGCCACATTTTGTACTATTGTACGAATAAATAACTATTCCCCAAAAAATTTCGCTTGAAGATGGAACAGAGCTTGGAACTGTAATTCAGTTTAATTCAAATAACTATATTGAGGTTTCGGCTCTTGTTTTGAAACATGAGAACTCTTATGTAGTGTTGGAATCATATTTTTAATTAAATATATATATATATATATATATATATATATATATATTGATAATATTAGTGGTCAACACACACACACATACACACACATACACGCATATATATATATATATATATATATATATATATATATATATATATATATATATATATATATATATATATCAAATAGAATAGACTTCAGGTAGAGCTGAATGCCCATGACAGAGCAAGAATATAATATAAAACGCTCAAACACTATTATTCCATGGTTATAATTTATTAAGCTGGAATCGTAATCACAAATTTGTAGGTCTGATGAATTCGATCGTGATTACGATTACAATGTAATAAATAATAACCATGGAATAATAATGTTTGAGCCTTTTGTGTATATATATATATATATATATATATATATATATATATATATATATATATATATATATATATATATATATGTATGTAATAATTTCGTTTTTTGACGTAACGTAAAAAAAACGACATTATTACGTCATTATTTTTGCACCAACCTAATATGTATGTATGCATGTGTGTGTGTTTGTGTGTGCGTGAGCGTGTATGTGCTTTTGTGTGTACATGGCGCGATAGATAAATATCGTCTAAATTACGGAAAATTAACATCGGAATCACATTTTAACTGATATAGTTACAAAAATTACAGAGAAATATCTTGAAATATTAAAGAGTAAATTTATTAAATAAAATCAACATAGGATTCAACCACGACCTTCAAACGAGTTCGGAATTCTTGCATCTCTTACGGACGGTCTCCATGTTTAAGCTGATGAATATTAGAGATATAGAGAAGCGTCTGCTTAGCGTAGTCCAAATTAAAATAACGTATAAACAGAAAATATATTAAATAATTACATTAAGATTTACGTTAAGATTCGTTTCGTCAGCAGATATGATCGATCGAGAAGAATCGTCGAAGATTGTGGGTCTAAAAACATTAATTTTGAGTTGGACAAATAGTGAACCCTTAAACTTAAAAAATTATCAGCAATATATTTTTTACAAAAAATAAAATTACCAAAGCTATCAAGAAAACAAAATTTCGGCATTAAATGACGCATTAATATGCCGTCAGAGAAACAAAACAAATTCCAACACGTTGACGTTGACAGCAAGATTCGACTGGGTAAATAGATTCATCGCAATGAACTGAAGTGAGTATGCAACTTTTTTTAAAACGAAAATCCAGCCCCGGCAACTACCTATTCAGAGCAATATCATTCCAGACAACGTAGAGTGAGTAAAAATATTGCTCAAAAATGAAAGCCTAACAAAACGTTATGGGAGATTCTATAAACACTATACCAGATGGTGAGATATTTGCTGACACAATGAAACAACCTATGTAACGTGTTTCGACATTTGAAAAGGACTACATTAGACTAAATAAGGTTTGATCGATGGGATCATATATATATATATATATATATATATATATATATATATATATATATATATATATATATATATATACATATATATATATATATATATAAAGCGGGTTGAAATAAAAAACAAATTCTATACATCGAAGTAAAGGCTGAAATGAAAGTGCGCTTGACTTTAAGTCTAAATTTCATCTATTAAATACCGGGCTTGTCACTTGCGTTCACTTTTGAACTATTATTCTTGGAAACTCTCCCTCTCTCTCTCTTTCTCTCTCTCTCTAGGCCCCTTACCGAAATGGTCGCCCCAGCCGTTTCCATAGTAATAAATTTTGTGAATGAACATGCTTATAAAGATGCGTAAATTTTATGAGTGGTTTTTCTTAAATTTTCGCTTAAGGATGAGACAGGGCTTGATACTTTAACTCAATGTAATTTTAATAATTATATTGAGGTTTTCGGCTCTCCTTTCTGAAACATGAGAACTCTTATGTAGCGAAGGGATCATATTTTTTTTTAAATAATTATAATTTAAGCTCTACTTCTATGTGGAGCACAGTTTTTTAAAAATAAAAACAAAAATACTAAAGAACTCCAGATTATTTGCCTAACGTGTTCTTTTCAATTTTTCTACATAAATGCACACACACACACACACACACAGAGACACACACACACACACATACATATATGTATATATATATATATATATATATATATATATATATATATATATATAACGCCCTAAACACTCGACCACGTTTAAATCTCACCATGGTCGGTGACCAACATCAGGAAGCCTTGCCATGATGTTATCGGAGTGGTCGATCCCAGCCTGAAAAGCCTGAAAACCGTACCACGGGTTGACCCAAGTAAACGGATAGCTGTGCGTGCTGGCCTTGTACAAATTGTTGATCACGCTCAGAAACTGTCGCTAAGGTCTGCTCAGCATATTTGTAGTATAAACCACAGGGTGTTGAATAAACACAAATGCATCTGGGCAAGCGTCTGCAATAGGGATTGGCTAGCTGCCCCAGTAGATATGTTTCCTCGAATATTAATGACCAGCTATACATATTTGGGCAGCAACCTTCCTTTTAAACACCTTTCATTAAAAAGGAACATAATTTATTTAGGTTTCAGAGCATCCTAAATTATTCAGTTTTCTAGGGTGTAATGCAGTACAGAAATTTTCCATAATTTTAATTGTCTCAAACGATTTCGGCATTTCCTTGGTTATTTTCAAAGGGGGGTTGTTTTTGCTTTTAGGTTGTTTTGCTTGAGGAAACAACAAAAACAGGACGATTGCGACTGAGTAGTGAGTTCGATCCTCACTGAGTGCCCATACTTTCGACCTGGTGCCTTATTTAATCTACGCTTAGAAAATAACTATATATATATATATAAATATATATATATATATATATATATATATATATATATATATATATATATATATATATATAATATATATATATATATATATATATATATATATATATATATATATATATAAATAAATATATATAAAATGTGCATGTCGTATCTGCATATTGTTTATTCACTATGAATTAAACGCATGGATGAACGTCCCCTGTCTGGTTGTGATATCATTTTCCTATTACAATTGTATTTATTCGATAGTCAAAGAAAATTTATTTCTTATTCTAATTATTTCTTATTCTGCCATTACCTCAATTCATTGAGTGTGTGTTTTCTCACTAATGAGACTAATTTTCGTACAGAAATTAATAAAATTCCCCCTTTTTTAAATGACTCTGTATATAACGTGTCTATGTGTGTGTCCCTTTGCGCGAGCTTCTGTATCAGTTTGTATACGCTCACGTATAAAATTATGACATTTTATCAATGAACCTCTGAATATGTCTTCACATACACCGAAAGACAGAAATAGGCACACAGATATTTGACTATAAAGACGGTGTATGCGTTACTTAGGGTGAACATGCATTGTTTCCCAATGAGACTGGTGCTCAAAATAATTTATGAAGTAAGGTTCAGAGCCGGGCCTCAAGCATCTATTCTTCCTCGAAATAGCTACATTTTCATATCGCTGCAAGGAAGCCATTTTTAGCCTATTGTATCCGAAACCCATTCGCCATTATTAAGATTCTTACATGTCTCTAATAATAATAAAACTCGTAACAGCAGTTCAACTTTCTTCTCTTCTTCTACATATTTCTTCTTCCAATCAATGCTACTATGTCAGTATATATAATTACACACACACACACACATACTCACACACAAACATATCTATCTATATATATATATATATATATATATATATATATATATATATATCAATACTATTACGTCAGTATATAGATTTAAAGACACACACACTCACGCGCACACACACACATATATATATATATATCAATACTACTACGTCAGTATATATAATTGTACACACAAGCACACACACAGATATATATATATATATATATATATATATATATATATATATATATACCGAGTGTAACAGAAAAACTCTCCGTCACGTTTTATATTAATTCTTTCTTCCGTCCTCTTCTTATTTTTTCTTTGTATATCTGTCTGACTTGTACATATATATATATATATATATATATATATATATATATATATATATATATATATATATATACAAAGAAAGAAAGAAAGAAAGTGATGAATCGATTTATGTGTGTGTGGTAAAAGATATATAGGAAAATATAGAGAACTTTCCTTCATTATGCTACTCTACATCGAACTCTAACCCTAACTTGAAGACGAACTTTCATCATAATATTTTGTTCGTTTGTTTTCATTCATTTACGTCTCTTTTCCTAAATAAGAGCGAAGATCCCTCCCAAAGGTTAATGGAACTTTGTGCTCTAAGCGCTTATTGTGTGGCAAATTATATCCCAGTTGGGTTGTATCTAAAACTCAGAGGACGCATGCGCACTGAACGGTCGCCATATTGTGCGCACAGCGGGTGAGAAATTAAATCCGCTTCCTATCTCTAACAGTCAGCACTTGACTAGATATACTAGCTTTATTTTCGTCAGTATGAATATATCTTCGGGACATTGAAGGTTTATATATTTATAAAGAGCAGACTGCTTTATAGATTCTACGATTCTTAAATAATAAAAAAAAATCCATTTCCTTGAAGAGAAATATACATTTTTTTAAAAATGAGATACATTTTTAGAAGTTGGATATACAGCATTCCATTTAGAACGTGTTATATTTACAAAAATAGATGTTTAAAAATGGTTATCGAAACGTCTTGGTATATTTTATTCAACCGTTCGGGGTATGACGATAAACTGCATCCAGCAGCAAGGACTCTGATCGGGAGGTTTTGAGGAGCGTTAAACCACCTCTTAATTGTTGTTGGTCCCAGGTTCACCCTGACCTGGGGTGATAGCATCTGTTAGGGTCTCAACTATAAGCAAATAGCAAACCCCGTGCCCGTTAGGTTCTCTTTCGTTCAATTGCCATTGCTAATTGTACGAACACATCAAGGTGTGCGTAGCTGCTAAGCTAAAAGAAGGGAAGCGCGAAATTGTGAACTGTGGAAAGTACAACGGAAAACAGCTCGACTATATTCTCTCCAAAGAGGCATGACAATGCACAGAAAATGAACAAAAAGAATTTGCGGAAAGCCATGATTGCATAGAGCCTGAAGGGATATAACATTTAAAAAAAACTTTTCTGAGTCTCTAATGCATTTTTTTTGTCAAAGGAAAGAACACTTTCAAATTGTCATTATAAAAATTCTGTGGTTATAAATTGAGGAAATTATACGATGTGATCTTCCGTCAATTATTGTTAAATTTGTAAGTTAGGAGATAACATTTAATTGTAAACTATCATAACATCTAAACTTGCATGTAATTCTTTCTATATGTATTTAATTGTTTGATATATTGAAATAATATTAATACTAATTTTTTTTTGTAGAAATATACTTCTCATGTATTATTATATATTATATATAATAGTCTTTCGCGCTTGTGGAACACCCTTCTAGCTTCTTGATTTCCATTCAACTTTAATTTCCAAAAATGTAATCTTCTATTTTTAATCGTTATCTCCAGTCTTCTTAATTCTTGTTCCTTTATTGTTCTCTCCCCGTAATAATGTTTTTCTTTTGCTCATTTTTTTACACTCAGTAAGCCCTTGAGTGTAGGTGGCTTTCTTGCCTGGCTTTGGGTGAAATGTTTAAAAAATATTACGTATAGATAAATATGTCTTGCCGCATAATCTGGTGGATATATCTTGACATATAATGGTATTTAGTAATTTGTGTTATTTGACAATTCGATTTATTATTTGGCTCATCCATTTCAGCCATTTTACATTCCTGTCATCATCAGCTGCATGTCCTATTCGTAATGGTCTTTTATTTTGAACCAGCGAGATCGATTGATCTCATGTCTATGCAATTATATCTTCTCAGTTAAGAATATCTCCTTACTTTGCTGCTTCAGCTCATTCCATTAGACAAGAGTCTTTGAATTTCATTGATTAAGCCAGCAAATGAACAAAAGAACAGCAGGTAACCAGCCTGCAGCACATGTATTGATTAGAACCTTGTTAGGGAAAGGAATTTAGGCTCTTTAAATTTACGGATCAAGGACTCCCATATGGCGTTCAGTTACAACACCTTATCATTTCTTCGTTCAGCATCTTGGGCAAATGTAAAATTACTTAAATATTGCCTTCATTTTGATGGCACATATAAAGTAAAAATCATTCACAATATACACAGTTTTATGCTGTTTGCTATCAGGTATAAATTACAAACAAGTATGGTTATGCTGATTAATAAAAAGACCTATAGGTGAATATATAGTCTTTTGATCAATTCCCACCAAGCTAGGTAATGAATCCATTACGACGCAAGGCGTTAGTGAGATTAAAAGAATCTCTGAAGAAAAGGAGAGAGAACAATAAAGAAAAATAGAAGATAGCGACTGAAATAACATTTTAACTTTTTCTAGATCAAAGTTATTTAGAAAGACAAAAGCTGGAAGAGACTTCCACGAGAAGGAAATTTGAGAGAATAAACTATTATTGCAAATATTTATACAAAAGACATACGCGCGTGCACACATATAAACACACTGATATATATATATATATATATATATATATATATATATATATATATATATATATGAAAAATGAAAATAATTTTATTTTGATCTAAAACTTATATGCACGTTTGCTGAGCATTAATCTTGCAAGAAAGGGGACATATTAAAGAAGCCATCGTCCATCGTGTTTTCATGTTGAATTAAATATAGTCTAATGTTAATTATGTTTTATGAACATGTCCTGAAGATGGTCTACTAGACCGAAACGTCCGACGTCGATATTATATTAACATTAAAACAGCATAATTGCATATTGGGATTTTTGTCTGTTTTTTCCGTATATTTTTCTTCATACTGTCGGATCTATATCCATATATTTGCTTACATATATACATACATACATACATATATATATATATATATATATATATATATATATATATATATATATATATATATATATATACGTACATACATATATACCCCGCATATTTAACTGGTCGCGAATATTCTGTATAAAAATCAAAAAGATATATTATGTATATATGTGGACTACCTCTGCGATATCCCGTATAATGTGGCCTACATACATTTTTAATTAGCTTTCTGGTTTGGTTATAATCAATGATTTCAGTTTTACCATATTATTTCCACGTTTGTATCTAGCGAACTACTTACGACCTTTACTCTCAACTTTAACACAATCTCTATAAACAGCACATATCATTTTTGCTCTTTTTACAGTGTTTGTTTGTTTCTTTCCGGAAATTTAAAAAGAAAATCAAATGGCGAAAATCCAACTCCGGGATTTTATTTTTTAACGTAAGAACATTTTAAATTCACAACCGAATTGTATGGTAAGACGTATTGAAATGTCACCTTTTATAACATGGATATATGTCATAAACTTCAGTCACGTGTGAAACGAAATACTGTATTCGAACGCCCTCAATTTAAAACTGATACAGTCTCTTTTTCCAACCCAATGCAAGCTTCCTTGTATTATATATATATGCTATATGTGTGCGTGCATGTGAAATTCTGATTAATATAAAAATCATTCTTATTGTATTACTTGTGTTTTTATCTTTTTCTCTCAGCCGTAAATAACAGTGACGATATCGACCTCTGAAACCATAATAATCTAATCGACTTATGAACTCAATCCATCATTCTCGAGAATTTTTGCCCATAATGGTTTTCTTAGAATTTCTCAGCGCACACCACCCAAAAAAAGAAAGAATGAAAAGGAAGGAAGTATTTGAAAATATAAAAAAATGAATGCAACCAAATTCCCGGCAGTTTGGGACGTGTTTAATGTTCTGCCTCTGACGATGTTAGCAAAGGCATGACAATGTGACAGGGTTTTCATATTTCTTTGCAGGGTCAATGATTTCCTCCGCTGTTATGTCCATCATTTTAACAGCACTATAAACACAAGATAAATAAGAATAATAATTCACTACCGAGTTCATGGAATTATTGAATTTCCGACCAGAATAAGAAACCTCTTGTGGATTTAAAAATAGTGATCATATCTGTAAAGATGTACATTGTTAAACTATAGGTATTAAATCCATAGTAAAATTGTAATATTTAACCTAATTTTTGACGACTTGTTTCAAGAGAAATGCTTAAAATTTTTTTACACATACTGTCATGTAAATATATTTAGGCCTGTTAATGCCGAACAAGGCATTTTTAAAATTGAAAAATATTACAAAATTTAAATATCTTCTTTGAAACTTTAGCATTGGTTTTTATTGCATGGGTGTTGGTGGCATGTCAGTAGAAGCTGAATGCTACCAAAAATAACCCATGTTTTGCCTTATTATAGAATGCAACTGAGAGTCATTCAGGCAAAATGGCGTCTGATATGAATCAGAAATCTGTAAGTATCAACAGTGTCTTTGAATACGGAAAATATTGTACCAAATCACAATCATCTACACTTGTTGAACTTTGTACGACTTAAAAATCATTAGCATTACGACTTTTCAGCAATTTTTAGCCTTCCTGCCTGCTATAAAATGTTATGTCAAAAAAACGTTTTTCCCTTTACTGTTTTAAAAATTGATGATTAGAATTTTATTAAAACCTAAATATATGAAAGCGAATTTATACATTTTCTTTCTTCAAGAGAATCGTCAAAAAATAATAAACAGTATTTATTTATTAAATTGTATATTTACACTATTTATTTAATATATCGTTTATTGGAATGGTTGGCAAAATAGCTAATTGCCCATCCATTCGAACTTTATATAATTTTAAATAAGAATTTCATTATAGTTGATTCACATATTTTAACAATTTAATAAATGCTTATAAATTCGTGAATGAAAAAATTTCATATTTTTTTTTGATAAATTAGTAAATGATAAATATCACATTGCATTAGATCTAGGACAGTTGCATTAGTTTTCAGAATGTTGTAAAAATAAAATTATTATTATAAATAAACAATCTAATGTTTAATAATTTTCTTGTAAATTCTCAAGAACAAGAAAGTATAAATTTAATTCATCATGGGTTAGTTTTCGGCACCTCACCGTGATATAATGTTAGCAAGTTTGTCTCACTAATAAAGTTATGCCTGAGTATTGTGTTCGATCCTCACTGGGTGTCCGAAGTTTTTAGCCACATCTAAGTTACGCTTAGAAAATCATCATCATATGTTTAGATTTTATTACAGTTCTCACCATCGCTTGTTAAAATAATATACATTGCCGAGGAATGAAAGAAGTTAATAGCGGTGTCAAGGAAAAAGAACCGCCCTTTTGATATACTGTTTTTATGCGGGCATCAAGGTTAAAGTTTGCCAACTTTTTTTTTACTATTACTATCATTTGTATGTACCAATTTTCCATTAAGATATTACGCGTTCTCTTAAATTGAAAACGCCCCGTTACTCTATGAGCAAAATGTGGTGCTTTTAATTAGAAAAATGTCATTTTTATTTTCTTAGAATTAACTTCATGATCTTTCAAGTTCAAGCAAAATTAAATCTTCGAAGAAAATATATAAATGTATTTAATTTTTTCAATACATTGTAATTTTGAAAAATGCCTTGATCGGCGTTTTACCCAATAAGAATAAAAAAAAAAAAAAAAACTTCTCCCACTTTAGAAATTCCCATATATTTTAAACCTATTTATACTATAGGGAAAGAATTTCATTGCGATACACGTAAACGATAAACCGACAACATACTGATATATGGAAAGTATAACAGATGAAGAAAACAGAAGAATCAGAGATTAGCTGGAAGAATTTGTTTTAGCGGAAAATTCCACAGACACAGTCGTCAGAGAAGGAGTTGAGAAAAGAGCCTGTCAACAGTGGCTGACGCAGTTCATAACTCTTATGTTAAATATTAATTTTCCTTCGATAAAGAAAGTCACAAAATATTCAAATGTATTATTTTCATAAAGAAACAATTCACCTGAAATAATATATCTTTCACCACAGAAGACGGCATATTAAAATCTGCATAAAATATTTATAATTCTTTAAAAAAATGTAATATGTATGTGACCCGGCGCTGTCAAACTCGGTGAAATCGGTCTAAATATGATGTCACTAATGCAACAAATGAATATTAAAATTTTGCAATCGCTCTCAGACCCAACCACTTCACCAACACCCCCCACACACATACAGAATATATATATATATATATATATATATATATATATATATATATATATATATATATAGATAGATAGATAGATAGATAGATAGATAGATAATATTAGTGGTAAATATACATATATATGCAAAGTCCACAGGTGCATATACACACATGTATATTTTTTGAATAAAAAATTCCGAGAGGATAGAATCCAGGTAGAACTCAATGTCCAGGACACCTTTTTATTTTATATATATATATATATATATATATATATATATATATATATATATATATATATATATATATATATATAATTTGATGGATTTTACTTTCAAATCCGATATACATTATTCCTCCAAGTGTTATTTTTAGTGGATACCCGCATTTGAGCAGAGGGTCCGTCTCTTTCGTTTAATGGTCTGCCTACTCGTCATCCTTTAGGTTTTCTTGTGTGCCCTTATCAATAGACGAAATGAACACTGTATACAATGGTCGTAGAAAAGTACTAAGCCTCACCCTGAAGGAAATGGAAAAACAAGATAGTTTTTTCGCAATTTTTCAATATAATACACCGTGATCTTGATGCACATTGTCCAACGATGCTTAGGCATTGCAATCCTATCACGGAATTATGTTGCTCCCTGGCCCTTCAAAAGCTCCTCCAAAGCACATAGGATCTCAACATTATTTCCAAAATGGTGACCACGTAGGTTTGAGTTTAGGAAGCAGGTTTTATGAACAAGGCTGCGAATTTTTATTATGTGGGTACTGTGTTGGGAATTTTAGTAGCAAAAAGCCCAAACTGTTTGGCAACGCTTAAAGAGGCTGTTCTGATCAACAATCGCATAATTTCTGGCTATTTGTAGTGGCATGTCGCACATGGGTAGCTATCCCTGAATGTATTCGCGGTGTGCAATCCTGAGGCTGCATTATGCTTTAATCTTAACCAACCTCTAGACATTTTATGTTGTTATAGAAAACAGGGAAATTATTTTGTACTTTTTCTCCTTAAAGTAATACGAGAAAACCAATAAACAAACAAACAAAAATCACCTACGATCCTCAACCATTCTTTCTCCAATATTCGTGGCATTCATGCTAATTTCTGTAGTGTTGAATCATTTCTAGTCAAACGTTCCCCAGAGATTGAAAAAACTAATCTATATTATTTGAATGCTATAACGAAATCTCTGTTCCAGGCTACCTTTCTCTTTGTTGAAAAGATTATACTATACATATACATGGCCTATTACAAGGAGATTGTCTCATGTATCCCCGTAAGATTCTTTCAAGCGTTTTCTACTTTTGTTATTGCACTCTGTCACATTTTTCCTTTATTGTTCTCACATTTCCAGTAATGTAATATATTAAATACAATTTATGATAATATTCATGTGTGTGTGTTTGTGTGTGTGTGTGTGTGTGTGCAGCCTTTCCATTCATCTGCAATCAGGTGTGTGTTTGATTTTAATGCTCATCATGTCAAATGGCTTAACCATTCTGATGTTGCAGGTATTCATTCAATTTTTCTGATGCTCAAACTCTCAGTCAAATAGTGGATTTCTCTACTCGTTTCCATAATAAATCTAATCAATATTTTTCTTTACTTGATTTGTTCCTTCGAGCATCACAGATCTGTCCTCATGGCATTCGGATCACGCTGTAGTATACGTTGATATTTCGTTTGAGCCTCCAGTTCACAAGGCGTCTTTCAGTTGCCAGTATACTGAGTGGTTTTTCATTCCGTGAATTTATACGCTCATATACTGGTATTCTTAACCTTCATAGTGACTATTTTGTCACAGAGGTTTCTTCTTATGCTAAAGTCGTTATTGATGCTTTGGTTCATTCTCGTAATTACAAGGGGAAATTAATTTTCTTGGTTCACAGCAACATGTTCAGCCACTAGAATCCACAGAAATCTCTTTTCCGGATTTACGAGCGTGATAGGCATATGTTGTGATCGGAACTGTTTTTCTCTTTAATTCAAACGTGATTGTTTGCTGATAGAATGAAGCCCAATAGCCTCTAGCAAGTTTGGTTCTCGTGACTACTGGCGGTTTTCTAATAGCGTCTTTAATAAGACTAAATCTTCGATTCCACTTCTCTTCAATCAATTCTGATAAAGCAGAATGCTTGCTTCAAATCTACTCTTGACTCATCTAGATAATATTTGCCTGACTTTCCACTTAGAACGGAGATTCTATTGAGTGAAATGCATCTAACTGCAACTATTATTTCTGCTATCATTTCTAGAATGGATTCTCACAAAGCATGTGAATCTGATGGTATCTTTGCAATAGTCCTTAAGAAACGTGCCCCTGGGTTGGGTCTTGTTCTATGTAAGCTCTACAATAAATACCTTGCTGTTTCTTCTCGGTCTGCTTATTGAAATTCTTCTGTAGTTCTAGTCTTTAAGAATCATATGTACCTTCTAACTCCGAATTAGTTAAGCATCCCACCTAGTACGGTCTTTTTTTTCTTTTTTTTTTTTTTTACAAATAAGCAACATTGATTTCACTTCTTAAGGTCAACTGCAGATGTAATAATGATTATTACTGAAAGAGACTATCAAACTTTAAAATGGTGAAGCTCGAACTGTAGGTTTGGACACCTCGAAATTGTTTTGCATACCGGCCTTCTTCAGAGGTTGAGAGACTATGCTATTTCCAGAGATATTTTTGAAATAATTCGGACTTTTGTATCAAATCGCGAAATGAAAGTTCTCCTGAACGGCCACTCTACAAGATATTTTTGTACTAATTCAGAATTCACCCATGTTTACATTCTTGGAATTTGTTCTGAATTTACATCAATGGTGACAACAGTTCTCAACTTGACATGCATGCTGATGACCGTCCTTTTTCGAATGTAAATCTGATCAGTTCGATAAGATCCAATTGGCAACTGATCTAAAAACATGACCTGCAACCTGTTGTCAGCTGCGGCAAGGGATGGTTTGTTGATTTTAACGCCTCCAAAACAAAAGTGGTCTTTTTTTAATCTTCTGAGAGAACCGTTTTCCCTCTTTCAACAGTATGACTAATGCTAACCTCCACGAGAATAACTAACGTTTTAGGACTAACGCTTTCCGTTGGCATAAAGAAAAAATATATTAAATAAATGACTGGTCTGCTGCTAGGAAAGTTGGTTCAATGTCACCTGCTAGACGATTTATCTCGCCATAAACTATCTTACATATTTATAAGTCTACCATTCTTCCTTGTTCCCATCCATTTTATGCAGAAAAAACCTGGCTCCGATTTCTATCTGTTTAAAGTGTAATCTGATTGTTTGATAAAGATCACATATTCAGGCATATTAGTAATTTTGACGCCAAAAATTGTTGACCATAAGATTTTGTTGTCAAAAATTGCGAGTAAAGGTGACTAATAACAGCACCATTTTAAGTAGTCATGACAACAATGTGTGAAGTAGTTCCAGACGGCAAAGTGTCAGGCTTCCAATTTGTTAGACCTTAGTAGCAATCCAAAAAGATTGAATGTACAAGAATTAATTGTGTGTGTGTAGAAATAGTTTTAGTGTTTTCTTCTTTGTTGGAATATGGCGGATAATTTGACATCAACCAAAACGATAATAGAAATAACAATGATGATGGTGGAGATAGCAAAATAAATGAGAATTGTACATGAATATCTAAGTGGATAGAAATGTGCTAGATTCAATGCGTAGCGAGGTGCAAGAATGTTTGCTTGAGTATATGTGGTGGGGTAGAAATGGCAGTTTATCCGCTTAATAATAATAATAATAATAATTCGATTGGAAAAATGGACAAAGAAGTTGAGTATATGTCTATGCGTGTAAATAGTCGTTGGAATATGTGCCTTTTTAGTTTGTTCAGAGGTGGTTTGAATTTTTGAATAATTTATTTTTTCTTTATTCGTTCTTGGTCAGTGCTATTATCTGGACAAAAATAAAGCGGGAGACTTGAAATTTGGTGGGCGCATTTGTTGCACATAAGTCTAAATCCACGCTCTGGAATCTGTCTCGTATTTGTTGGCATTTAATTTTCATTCTGTTTCTCAGGGTGAGTTGGATTTGCCCGATTTAATCTTCGTTAATCTTTTACATTTTGTAGCATATACTATATTTTTGCTGAAAAGATGAAATGGTATTTTTCATCAAAAATCTGTCCTGATTAGAGCGAGCACACTTTACGACAGTTGGTGACTGGTTTCTGGTGAATAATTTGGCACTGGCGAGTAGTTTGTTGAGGGATTTTAGTTGTTTTACGGTTTTGATTATTTATGTGCTTCAAGTGATTTTTTCTTTCTGGTGTCTTGTCTCAATAAAGGGATGTTTTCTTGTGAATGATGTTGCATGCTTCTCCATTTCTTGGGTTGTGTGTTGATCAAAAGGATAGAATAATTGGCATAACTGTAGTTTACTTTCTGTAACTCTTGAATATTTATTGCTTTGGCACATATTATACACACATATATATATATATATATATATTCTCCATCAAGACATTCATTTCTGTAGTTTAGTGCTAGCAGCAAGCAGAAATATTTCTCCTCCCGATGATGGCCATTTCGGCCGAAACTAGTCGAGGAATCTAAATGGAATAATAATAAAAAAAACGAAAGAATATTAATCTACAACCCAGTGTGTCTGAAGATTTTAATGTTTTTTATTGTTCAATATATATATATATATATATATATATATACACACACACACATATACATACATATTTCTTGTTACGCTTTGGGGAGCATGTATTTGTGCATGTGAACCTCCTGTTTATTTATTACTTATTTCAAACATTGTGAATTACGTCTACGGGCCTGAGGATTCGAGAGACTCAAAGAAAATGTGCTTTCCAGGAGGGTTCGAACCTGCGTACCCACTCCTAGGAAAACACCGTCTTATCTTGTGCGCTCACCTTCTTTCTCTGATCTGCTCGAAAGTCTATATCCGTCTACATTTTCTTTCGTATCCTAAGCGTAAACGTAGTAACGGCTACGAAATTAATGGGTTTTATTTTTATTCCGACATTTTTTTCTTATTATTCTAAACGTAATTTATGTAGATACAGCCGTTTGAGTAAGTCGTTTATTTTTTTAATTCATTTATCTGAAACAATATGCATCTACCGGCCTGTGCATTCGAGAGACTTAATAGGGAAATTACTTAGATATTGTTTACGTTTCGGTACAAATATATCAGTAGATATCGATTTATAGTAGGTAAAGCTGTTTGAGAAGATCTTAACTAAGAGATGTGATTTCTTTAAAAGAGTAAATGGACCTTGCTAAACTGTGGCGCTTTTAATAGCTGAGCGGCCTGAAGAGCGCCGGGTTTTCTATGCCCAGATTTGAACTCCTAGGGGATAGCATATTTTGTTTGTCAAGTCTCTCGAATGCTATAGCTGGTGGACCTAAAATAAAAATAAAGCCGGGCGTCTATTCACACAAGTTTATCAAAAATATTTTAACGTTTAGAGCAATAAGAAATAATGTCAAACTAAAAATAAAACCCATTTATTCCTTATAAATTATATAAATACGCACCCACATGTAAGGAGTTTAATTTGCAACAGTTATTTATGAACAAAAAAAAATGACTTTCTTTTTTTAAATCTGTGAATTTAAGAAACGCTCATAAATATTCATCAGGCTAAGTGAATAGTCACGGGAAATAGAAGAGACCAAGTAATTTAATGACTAATAAACAAAAGTGAGTGAATTTAACCGTCATTAGATCCAACGTGACCGAATCGATTAAGGCACATTGGATCTAACGATAGTTTCCATCTAATTAGACGGACGCAGGTTCGAATCCTGCCAGAGAGCTCTCATTTTTCTTCAAGATTTTTCGAATATACAGGTTGGTACACGAAAGTAAATAAATATACTATTATTTAATAAATAAATGGAGAGTCTACTAAAGTTTTGTGTGCGTGTGTATATATATATATATATGTAGAGAGAGAGAGATCTTTATGAGTATACATTTTTTTATAGATACAAATATTATATAAAGGGTCTGTTTTTTTTTTTTAATAATAAACAGTATTAATAACATTTACCAGCCTATAATAAACAGTATTAATGACATTTACCAGCCTGAATGTCCGAAAAATCTTCATAGAAAATATTCGTTCTCCGACAGGAATCGAACCTGTACCCTATACGGAACCGTCATTTAGCCTGACTGCCTTAACCGATCAAACAACGGAGAATGGTCCGATTAGCAAAGTCGATTTTACTGTTTTTAAACTTCAATCTTCCATGAATCTCTCACGTACATTCAGGCCGGTAAATGTTATTAATAATGTTTATTATAAAAACAGAGCATTTACTTAAATATTTGTATCTATAAAAAGAATACCCGCTCGGCCCGGTGGCTAGGATCAAAGTGTAGTATCTGTGCTTTGTGAGCTGCCGGGTTGGGTGTCTGTCGAACTCTCTGCTTGCAGGGAGGAACCCTGACGAAGCTCCGCCGAAGGGTAGTGTTTCGTTGGGGGAGGTTGACGGAACTGGCCCCCCTCGGGGGGTTTGGATGGTTATTTATTTTTGGCTGAGCCTACGGGCTCGGAGATACCCACATTAAAAAGGCCTTGTGCCACATTCAATTCTCGTGGGTGGATTGATAAATACCATCTATAAAAAGAATGTATAAACATAAAAATGTCTTAAAATAATCGTCGGACTTTGTCCATTTCATAATGTGTGACGTCATTTGTTTACATTTGGAAAAGCTTTGAGCAGATATGAATATTTCTTTTAATACTATATTATCTTGATGCAAACGTTATTATTTACTGGATAATCGTATTTTAGATAGATGTTGTTGTTATGTTTTTATTTTTATTTTAGACATTGTTTATTGCGGCTATTTACCTGCCTATTCGAGAAATCTTAAGGAAAAATGGGCAATCTGACAGGAATCAAAACTGCACCCACATTTGTCGAGGTAACATGCACTTGATACGTTGTGATTTACCTTTTGGCTAAAAACCCTTCTTATTCTCTTTCACTCCGAGTAACTGCTTCCTTCTTAGTGACGATATCGCCTTGCTTTGGATGAATGTATTAAAAGTAAGGTTGATCAGACCATATTTACAATTCTTGGTAGACTGTATATTCTGTCGGAACCAACCAAAGAACAAGGCCACTACACTGAAACTTATAGACAAAGGTTGTAGGTTCCTAATCCATGGGTTCTGTCACTGTAGTATACATAGAAACTCTAAATCCAAATGACCAAACGAGATATTCTTTTGGAAACGTGTCTGTTTCTGGCAAAAAAGTTTACGGCCCCCACTTTATATATGTAGCAGCGTATAATTTTGGTAATTTAAGAATTGGATCGAAAAGTAGAGGATACTTGTTTATGCAGAATCAAACACAAGATAAATCTAAGTCTCAACAGAATTTTCGACGAAATGAAAGAGAAAAAAGTAAGATGGAACTATAGAATACAAGGCTTTAAAAAAAACTGGATAGAAACCGATACATTAGCGATAATCTGTTAGAATGAAATGTTTTGTTCGTCCTTTTGTTTTAGTTAAACGACTTGCCATAAATGATTTATTTCATTTTAATCACTTGGTTCTCGACCCTATCTTTAACCTTTTTCTCACTGATTATATTCTGTTGTGAAAGGACGCCATATTTCACCTTGTCTATTTCATGCTGTAATTTTTCTCTCTTTATTTCTAGCGCCCCGCTCTCTCTTTATAAAGTCAATCCTAAAATTTGCATTAAATTCCAAAAAACAGCTAAAATAAAGTGCATTATGCATGGATGATAGCACTCAAATATAAATGTCGATGCTGTTATTTTTTCTGCTTTCTCTTTTATTCTTCTTCCTTTCTTCTTTTCTATCTTTCTTCTTTTTTTCTTTCGTCTTTCTTCTTTCATTCTTTTTCTTGTTTCTTTCTTTTTTCTTCTTCCTTTATTTTTCTTTTTTCCTCCTACTTTTCTTTTTCCTTTTTTCTTCTTTCTTTTTTTCTTTCTTTTTTCATCTGCGTTTTCTATTTATTCAAATCTTTTTTCACATGATTTAAAAACAAATCCCCCGATGACTGTGGTTCCTGAGTCTTTCGAATAAATTACACCTTTGTTGGTATTTCCAGACTTTTATAGGGTATTTCTACTATCCACTGTTAAAACACTGTTTCACTAGACAATGAATCAACTAGTTTTGGTTTGTAATCTCTGCAGTTCTTCCCTGGGATAGTGTTGTCCCTGTTGTACGAGCGAAATGTTTCAAGAAGTTTAAGCAACCGGGAGGTGATAAGATCAACTCTGTGAAATAACAGTGTATGACAATAGGAACAATTTAAAAAAATATATATACCGGCATTTTTGATGACATAGGTAAACTTGGATACTTTATCAGTTACACATTCTGAACGCTTCCTTGACAAATAATTTTTCTTCTGCCATTTTAAATCGCAAACAAATTCTACTTCAGTTTAATACGCCCTTCATTTCTTTTACTTGCTTTTCTTAATTACTTGCGTGGTTCAATGAAATTCATTTATTTGTTATTAGTAATTATTCTGTTCTTCTTTTTTTTTTTTTTTAAGCGTATCACCCCAAGCAAGGAGGGAAGCCACTAGGACGTAAGGGGTTACAGAAGATTTAGAGCAAGATCAGATAGGAGTGATAGAGGAAAGGATGAGGAGAAGGATAGTGGATAGATCAAGGCAACTGGAGATGTCGATTGACATTACATTTGAATGTTGGAGATTATAGCTGTCAGGGAAACCGGAATAGGGAAGGGAGTTCCCCAGGCGAGAGGTGCGAGATATGGAGCTATTTGAGTAGAAGAGACGGCTACATTTAGGAGTTTCGACATTGAAAGGGTGAGAGCGGGATGCCAGCCTTGTAGGGCGCTTGAATTCATGAAGTCTGGGAACCAGCGAATGAAGCTCCTCGTAGCAATTACCATGAAAGTATTTGTAAAAAAGACAGAGAGAGGCGACAGCGCGTCTGTGAGAGAGCGACTGTAGACGAGATGCCAGAACAGGGCCAATTATATTGCATATCCGCCTCTGGAATCGCTTTTACTATTGTTTATTGCGAGAAAGTTATTATGGCAAGCACCAATTGTAAACCAAGTGACATTTTCTTTTAACTTTCAATACAGCTGGCGATGTTTTCCTAATATCTCAGATATTACTGTCCTTTAACCTGTTTTGAACATAGAAAATTATTTGTATATCACTTTTCTTGTGAGAGGTCAATTTTAAGTACTTTTAAATTTGTTTTTTAATACGCATAATATTTTCTATTTATTGCCCAATTTACAGCACATTTAATGCATAACAATTTTTCAAACGGGCGGCTGTTTATTTGGAACACACGTGTTATCTATTTTTCTTTTCCTGTTTTTCAAAAGGAATGCCTCATTTCAAAATAAGGTCATTCCTTTTCTTTATTAAACCATTCACATTCATATATTGTATGCTTTTCAGTTGCTATTCCATACAAAATGAGCAATTTCTGCTTCTAGATATCTTTAATTTATACACAGTTATATTAACACTGTTTTCTCTTTCATTTATAGTTTCCATATATATTCTAACAACACAGCGGATTCGAATAATTTATTATCTTCTCTCCTGTACATCTTTTACGTTCAAAAAAATTCATCGCTAACAGATACATGAGATGGAGTATTGTAGCGCATAAATACACACTTCACTTTGAAACTTTTAGGCTGGTACTTGTATCATTCATAGAAATTCGTGTCTATGAAATCGCAATAGTTCAGTTTATGTCCTTCATCAATTTTGAATGATCGTTTGGTTGATAATTCCAGCCCAAATCGTCAAACAGCCACCTCCTTGCAGCTTTATTTTAACCACAGGCACATCTGCATCGGAGAAAATCTTAATTCTACCTGTTCACCAGACCCATCGAGTCTCACCGGAGATTTGTCTTTGAAAATTACTTTAGAAAAGTTAATTTTCCTGTATTTCTTGGCCAACAATGACATTTTAAAATATTTGCTTTACTGGGAGGAGTTCGACTATAACATTTCTTGATAGATTCCAGCTTGCGGAGGATTCTACACCTTTTTTCTATCTTGACTCTCTCAATTCCAGTCTGTTGAAAGATATGAGCACTGGTCAAAAGATATGAGCAGTTTAGTTCTTAAAGCTTTTTCATTGCTTTTAGCCCTCAATTTATTTATATTTTCCGCAGCCCTTTTTATCGTTCCATGATCTTTGCAAAGACCTTTTAATATTGTTAATGTTGACATATCTTCACTCATTTTCTATTTTTCAGTATTTGTCACTTCCTTTCCATTATCAATCGTTCAGCATATATTATGGAAAAATAGTTTTTTTCTTAGATTTCATAGGCCTTAGAGAAATATTAATTTAATCTGCATAATAACTTCTGATTTCCATTTTTTTTAATAAATCCAATACATGATAAAACTACTAAAATTCAACACAATCTATGTTCTGACGTCTAAATTAGTCGTATAAACTTTGATTAAAATCGTTCAAAGTAAAGTTGTAGAGCTTTATGTGATTTGCATAAAAACTTTAGACGGACTATATATATATATATATATATATATATATATATATATATATATATATGTGTGTGTGTGTGTGTTTCTGTTTTTTCTTTCTTTCTTTCTGTGTGTGTATGTGGTAATGCTTCGAAGCCCTTGTCCTTAGCTTCGATTTATAAGAGGTTTCTTTCATTCTCTATCAGCTAGCTTTCAAACCTTTTCTCCTCTTGCGCCTCACCCCTTCGATATGCACATCAATCAATTTTCTGTCGTTTGGCATGCTAGGGAATTATCCTCAGCATTTCAGTTGGCAGATTTTTATCACAATTGACATTCGCTAGGAAGTGATTTTCCATGTTCTGCCTTATTGATATTTTCATTTGTTGATGTTACATAATTTCTTCAATTGTGGATGGCCTTTTATTTCCAGTAAATTATTCTGTGGGATTTTCCTCGAAATTATTTCCGAATACATCGAGGAGAAAATCATGCTGTAGCAATGAAAGAACAAGGTTAGTTACTTCTGTGTCAATAATATCAAGTAATGTATGCAGTTTAGACCACAGCATTAACCACTAAACTTTACTAACATTAAGAAGGCATGATGTTAAATTTTCACTTGAACTAGGACTTTCTGTGAAAACATCCGGTGCGGCTTTATCGTCTTAACTCTTGACAGGATCCTTACTGGTATCGACTAAGACAGTCTATACATCGTGCACCAGGTAACAGCCAGCCAGTTCCCGATTTTCATAGCCTTGCGATTCATACTAATCACGCATATTCATGCACAAGACAGGTTAGGTCATTACGCCAAACAAGTTGATTTGGAGCTTCTATGAAATAATACAGCGCAAATTCCCCTCTAGAAATATTTTGACCGGAAGTTTTAGGCAGTACATTTTGAGAAACAGTAAGATTTTAAACAATGTTTAAAATGATGGAAAAAATCATATGTAAATGGTGTTTCTCCTTAATGTTATTTTTAATAAAATTGATAACATTTCACTTTCATAAAAATAGAACGACCTTGATCTCTTCATTTTACGTGTAGATATTCGAGGATATTCTATTAAGGGAATTTTATTACGAAACCACGTTGAAAGATCCTCGCCCTGACCCATTCTTCACAACCTAACAAAATAATAAAGCATAGAAATCCCCACTTTGGCCAAACCAAAAATCTCTCAAGTCTTCTTCATATGTAGACGATTAGTGTTTGTCGACTTTTCTTTTTAATTCGGGGGGCACTTGTAGAATAACTAAAACTCTGGGTACCTTTGAATTGTAATAAAAATAGCTATGAAATATGAAAATAGGTAAACAATAGAGGAGTGTTCTAAAATAAGCCTTTATTTGAAGACATTACAGCGTATATTTAAGTTATACAGTTTTCAATAAAATCTTCTCCCCTGGCACTGAACTAAATAGCAGGAGGGACTGGGCCCTATAGTCATGGTTGGCAACCGGTCTACCTCAGAAAGAAACCACAACCTAGTCAGTCATGAATCGAAAGAGACATGATTGGCCAAGCGTGTAGCATGGATGGCAATTAGCTGAGTGAAGAAGACAAAAGGAAAAGGATTATCCATTCCGTCTTGTAGATTAAGGAATTTAGCATCCAGCTGTTTAAAATATCAAATGATAAAGAATTGAATTTATTTAACTTTTTAAAACAATATATTTTCTCAAAATATGAAAGTAGTTCTTAAGTTACTCTTCTGTTAATATGACGCTCACTGCATTATTTTCCAAGGCGCATTTATGCACTTGGGCGTACAGATTGAGGCATTCTGATTCAGATAATAAAATGAATTGAGTTAGTCTTAATATCTAGACTGAAGAGTTACAGTATTTATATCGAAGGACACATAACAACAAAGACGAGAGAAATAATCTCAATGTAAATAATAAGCCCTTCTATCGTGATACAAACAAAACTTAAAATCCACATCAAATGGCGTTTCAGTTGCTATATTAAAAGCCAACAATCCGTTTCCATGTTGGAAATTGATAAATATTGTGTTGTCTTCCCTTAATACTATTTTAATATGGGTTACACACACACACACACACACACACACACATATATATATATATATATATATATATGTGTGTATATATATATATATATATATATATATATATATATATATATATATATATATATATGTGTGTGTGTGTGTGTGTGTGTGTGTACATTAGCAGATAGTGAAAAGTCTACTGTAGTGTAACTGAATGCCTACGGAATTGATAAAAGTGTTAAAACATTGGCCTGCATCGATTACTTCGATGCAATTTATCACTTACTGCTTGCACGCCATCTCATAATTTCCATGACCCGCGAAACAGCAAGTATTGATTAAAATGAATGTGCTTCATAGAATATAAATAAATTGTAATATTAAATGCGTAAGGTTATTAAAAACAAACTACTTCAAAAATTCATTGATTAATGCATAACAATTGCAATATGCTACCACGATCTACAACGAGAGGTTTTCTCAAACTTCTATTCTATCAACATTTTGTTATTTCTAAAAAACTTTAACATTATCGTGTAGAGACTAAGATCCTGTGAATAAATATTTCATAAGGAAACATAAAACCATTTTTTATTCAACTACAGACTTCCTCACTTACTGTAAGTTAATGGGTGTGGGTTTTCCGCAGGGGTGGATTCTATATAATCGTTAGGATGTAAGAGACTCTACTCTCTTGGGTGGTTATTTGCATATCTTCTTGTGATAGTCTCACAAGTTTACATCATATGCATAGTTGATTTGACCACCTGTCTACATGTCGAGAGCAGTCAATGGGGCACCGATCTGCAGCTACTGTCAAGGACGTTAGGCCTCATGTCTGCGCGCTGATTCACCTGGCTTTTCTTTTCTTTTCTTTTTTTCTTCAGGGCACACTTGTTGAATAACTAAAATTCTGAGGCACCTTTTAATTTTAACAATAAAAAAAAGCATTTAGCCATTTATTTATTCTAACAATAAAAAAAAACATTTAGCCATGAAATTAGAAACCAGGTAAACTATAAAGAAGTCTTCTGAAATAAGCATCTATTTTAAGACATTGCATTGTATATTTTGACGGTACAGTTTTTAATTAAAAGAATTTATAAAGAATCTGCTATTTTCGTTTGTTTTTAGAGAAAGAGAGAGAGAGAGAGAGAGAGAGCACCCTGATTTACACCCTTTGATGCACGTTGTGTATAACGAATATCGGTTCGTTAATGTGAAATCGGAAAGTAAATGTAACGAACCCGATTGGAATCGGGTTCGTTACATTTACTTACGCTCAAATACCATTTGGAAAGGTATGAATCTATATCTTCTCCTCCAATAGATAGCAGGATAGACTGCGTTCTATAGCTTCTCTGATGTTTATTTTGGTAACATCTGAGCGGAGTCAGATATATAAAAATAGTCCCCTCAAATAAATTTATTTATGGAACTAAAATTTACATACGTTGTTTATTCAATATTACTCCTGTGTTTTCATGCCTTGTGGCTTGATTCTCTATATTCACTTTCCTATTTGAGGCATGTAACATTATCCCTCCTCGCTTTCCTATCATGTCTATGTTTTAAGTAATTTATCAACATTACTATAATCCACATACAATCAATTATGATGTAGGAAAACACAACAGAATTATGATTGGGTAGAGTTGTATATTCAGTCATTCCACATCTTTCAAATTTGTTTCTGCTTTTAACACTACATTTTCATTTAAGTTCTTGCAGGTTTACATGAAATATTCTATATCACAAACAAAACGATGCAGCATCCGGGAGTTGACTTCAAAGGAAAATAGATATGACAATCGGCTTTTTGGTTCTTCTTTCAATAACAATATTCTGCGAAACTTTTAGGAATTTGATCTGACACATGTTAAATTATTTCTGTTAACTCTGGCACGCAGCTGAAGTGCATCTTTCTGTGAACTGGTTTGAAAATATCTTCTTTATTTTAACGAAATACTTTTAGAGCATGTTGACAGTCTCGTAACTGAAATGATTCATCTTGAAGCTAAATTGAGCTTTAGAAATAACTAAGCTAAATAGAGATGAATGTGTGTGTTTTGATTTTGTATTTTTTTATTTCCTCTGCCAAATCTTTCTCCAATTCACTTTCGAAGAAACTTTATCAAAG
Source organism: Acanthosepion lycidas (assembly GCA_963932145.1). Classification (NCBI taxonomy): domain Eukaryota; kingdom Metazoa; phylum Mollusca; class Cephalopoda; order Sepiida; family Sepiidae; genus Acanthosepion; species Acanthosepion lycidas. The sequence continues at coordinate 37,571,904 of OZ010604.1, forward strand.
AGGCTTACAAATCTTTCCAGGTAATTTCTTTTTGAAAGTCTTCTAATGTTCTTATACACAATAAGTCTAGTCACATTGTTAAAACTCTAAAAATTGTGAAAATGTTCATCATACTTGTTATAGTATAATTTTATTATTATTAACTATTACTAATGCTTTACAAAGAATTTAACTAATAGTTTGGCATGTACTGATGACGTACTTTAAAACAAAAGACTGTAATAATCGTACAAATATATATTTAAGAGGGCAACAAATCTGTTTTCCTACTCGTCATTTTCCTACTAACTTTTGAAAATATAAATGGTTATTCGTTAAATCAAGATCATGTAGTTTCTAAAACACATGATCCAGTTGTGTTTTATTTCCAAGTATTTCCGGATTTTTTTTTTTAAATGTGTTTTCACTATACAAAAAAGGGACATTGGGTAGTATTATTTGGAACTTAAATTTTACGTTTTTGTCCAATGGTTGCATTTGGACAAGTGATACAATTTCGTCAATTTATGAAGAAGTAGAAAATCAGAAATAAGACTGAAACGATCAGAAGGTTTAGTTTATTTCCAGGCAACTGTTTTAGTGCTTCATTATTCCTCCCTTCTTTCTTTCCTCTCTTATGGGGAAACCCTTATGTATTGACCTTCAATATTATATATATATATATATATATATATATATATAGATAGATAGATAGATAAACCTACGTTCGAGGTGAAAAAGATTTTTTTTCTACCAACTCATCAGCCACTTTTCATTTTTTTTTTCAATTCATATCCTACCTTTGGTAGAAGCCACATTAAACAAAGGGATACAAGCTATACTAGACAGAGTAACTCAAGGTGGTAGCAATTGGGCGTCACCGATAGTAGCGATAAAGAAAACTGACAGAGATATAAGGATTTGAGGTGATTACAAGATAGGGATAAATCACCAAATATGTTCAGACTCTTTTTTTTTGCCAAATATCGAAACTGCAAGCCACGAGTTAATAAAAATGGAACACATTGCAAAAAATAGCATACAAACAAATAGAAATTGACGAGAAATTTAAGGAAATCACCACGATATACACCACTATAGGCTTACTAAGATGGGCTCGTCTACCGTTTTGGGTAAAGACTTCGAGTCATATTTTTCAAAACTTATTGAAAGAATCATATTGGGAAAAATAAAGACAAAGATAATAATATACCAGGACAATATATGTATAGGGGTAAGATCTAAAGAAGAATTAAAATACAGAGCAAATTTTTTGTGCGATTAAAAAAAGGCAGTTATGACTGTGAATAAAGACAAATGTAATTTTGACTGTAAGATGATATCATATCTAGGATATTAAATATCAAAGGAAAGCATATCACCCGACGATAGACTAAAAAAGAAAATAACAGAAATAGCTGCTCCATCAAATAAAAAAGAATTAAAATACTTTTGGGGGCTAATAAATTTTTATAGTAAATACATGCCAAGATACAGCGACATAATGGAGCCATTTGCAAAATTACGCGAAAAAAAAATCAATGAACTTGACTGGACACAAAAGCAAACTATCGCTTTTGAAACACTAAAAAATACTGAGTAACAAACTAATAATAAAAGTTTTTGATCCCAAAAATAATGCTAACCACAGACGCGAGTGAAAAGTCGATTACTGCTATTCTATCACAAGAATAACACCTAATCATTTGTATATCTAGATGGTTAACGTCAGCAGAAACTAACTACTCGAATATTTAAAAAGAAGCACAAGCGATTGTATGGAGCAAGGAAAGGGCACGAAACATTTGAGAGGAAAAAAGTATTTTTTTAAAATCGGGCTGCAAACCATTGGAATTCATATTTAACCTGATAAAAGAATTGCCAAAAGTCACATCATCAACGATTTTAAGATGGGCGATGAAGATCATGACATTGGATTTTGATATAGTATACGTAAAAGGGAACAATATTCAACACATAGATGCTTTATCAAGGTTACAGTTCAAGAATAAAACAGAAGAAAAACAGGAAAATGTTGAAGATAAAATAATACACTGGGTAGAAACGGATGTTATTCCTCTAAATAGATTCAAAATAGAAACAAAGCAAAACCCAATATTAAATAGAATAGTAGCGAGAATAAAATAAAATAATATATGGAGAAATTTGTTCTATGGCAGTGCGACCCTTTAAAGAAACGAAGCACAAACTGACCATAGAAAGTGGCATAATATGCAATGGTGAAATAATAGTAGCTCCACAAATACTGAGAAGGGACATGATAATAGGAGTGCATGATGACGTGCATTGTGGCATAACAGCAACACAAAGAAGACTAAAATTACAAGCCTGGTGGCCAGGATATTCAAAAGACGTACAGGAATACATTGAGAGATGCCCAAAATGTGCGAAAATCAAAAAAAGAAAAAAAACTTCAAGCAAACAAAAATTCATTCATGGCCCAAGGAAGCAGAGTCATGGGTTAAAGTCCGCATCGATCACGCACATATCAAAGATAAGGGATTGCTCTTAGTATTAGTGGGCTCATATTCAGGATGGCCAGAGGTTGTCAGAGTAAAAGGCAGAAAAGCCACCAGAATAAAGCACATACTAACAACTATATTCTCAAGGAATGGAGTACCCCAGACAATAGTCACCGACAATGCACCCGAATTTTGCGATGAGAATTTATGTGCGTGGTTAAAATATATATATATACAATATATCACCCGCAATCTAATGGCATTGCGAAAAGAATAGTACAAACGGTAAAAATGGGATTGAAAGCATTCTCACCACTTAATGAAAGCATAGAAGCGTATCTACCAAAACTGCTCCTCAATTATAGATCCATTCCACATACAGGAAGAAAACTGGGCCCTTCGGCATGAATGGGAAGACAAATCAGAGCCCTCATTACTATGTCCTTTTCAACGAAAGAAAAAGTATGATATAGAAAGAATAAAGAGGCTGATCTAGAAGAAACAAATTTCCTGATAGAAAAAAAAGGCACAACACGGCTATAATTGAAAAAAGGGGACAAAATGTACTTGTACATGCGGATCAGTTCAGAAGCAGAAATGAACTGGATGACGTGGAAATGGAAGATAAAGAAGAAGAGACAGAAAGTTACAAAAGTGAAACAGAGCAGAAAATGGAAGAAAGAGAAAATGATAAGATGGACGAGTATGAAGAAGAAAATGAAGAACGAGATCAGCATTAAAGAGAAAACAAGAAAGACAAGAGAAGGACAGCACACTACGAAAATGGCCAGCTGAGGTGTAGTATCGTACGAAAATTAGACAAGTATAAATAGAGAACAATTGGCGAACATAGAATGTCTATGCCTAGCAAACCCGGATGCTATTCAGGACACGGAGAACTGTACACCGACTACTACTATGCAGAGAGATATGCAAAACCTAACAGAGATTATGTCATATTTCCGGATTAAAACGTTCTTGTAGGGTACCGAGAGTAAGTTTGATACCACCGAGCCTAAGGTTAAAAAGACAACCATTTCGAGGAGAGGTAATGATATTCGACAACGAGCTGGTGATCGTGAGAATGCATAATCAAGGAATATAATCATTATGTTTCCCTAGAGACTGAGGCGAAAAATGTAAGACACTTTCCGTTAAAGCTAATCACATACGACAGCGGGAGTTTTAGACACATTCGGCTGCGAGCGTGTTGTACTCTATGATTCAAATACATCTTATTTCAGGATTAAAACATTCTTGTAGGGGCGCAGAAAGTAAATTTTGATACGGCCGAGCCTGAGGTTAAAAAATACGACCATTTCGGATAGAGACAACGGGAAAGCTATTCACATTCGACGACCGGAAAAGGTATTTACATTCGACAGCGGGAGAGGTATTCAGATTCGACAGCCAGGAGGGTTAATCACATTCGACAACGAGAGAGTCGTACCCTGGTGAGGATGAGAATGCATCATATTTCCGGATTAAAAACTTCCGGTGAATTTTACCGGAAGCAAGTTTTGATATACTCAAGCCGGAGATTAAAAAAAAAATGCGTCAATTTCGGGGAGAGCTAATGATATTCGACAGCGGTCAGTCGTACTCTAGAGATGGTAAGAATGCATAATATTAAGGATTAACGCATTATCTGGAAAATTCTCTCCAAGGAGATCCCAACTAACAAACAAAAAGAATAAGTACAGTACTGCAAAAATTTTAAAAGTTATTTATCTTTTGCAATCCGGAAAGTTACGAAGTAAAATAAGTGACACGCAATGAATTATTAATCTGCACAAACGTTGATATGCAGTAAATATGCAATGAAGATATCTGAGATTCGTGAAACACCTTGGATAGAATGGGGAATATAGTTGAAACTTCTTCTTGTATATGCCATAACCTTTTTAGGATATGGGCAATCTTGGCTCTCTACAACTTCCTATCGTTTGTAGCGCTTGGAAATATTTGTCGTTTTATTACCCCTTCCAATATTGATCTATAAATTATCATTTTTTCATAATTTAATAACAGATAAATATAGTCATTTGAGAGTCTCTTATTTACATTTTGTTGTGGATGTGCCGGGGGTGTAACAGATAACTGCTTAGAATGAGAAATTGGAGAGGTAAGTTCAAATTTCAATCGGGGTTCGTTACATTCACTTACAACAAATACCGTTGAGAAACGTATGAATCCATCAGCTCCACGAGGTATGGATTAAATAGCAGGATTTGTATCTGAAAAAAAAAATCATTGTTATTCTAAACAAAAATTGTCAACGCAAATATACATTCACAAAAAATTATTACAATCAAAATATATTTGGGCTTTAAATAACTCAGGTTGATAAGCCTTAAAAATCGAAACCAATCGATATTTGTCAGTGCAATGATGAAGCTGTATCTGTCACTGATATTATTCGAATTTTGTTCTTAAAGTTTCATAGTATATCTTTGATATTTATCAATTTTATATCGATCTGATTCATGAAGAAACGATAAATTTAGGCGGGATATTGTGATCTTCATGTTTCATCTTTCCTTTACGGAATTATTGCTTTGATTATAAAAACAGCATTACTTTTTTTTTTTTTTTTTTTTAAAAAAAAAAGTCCCTCATGGAAGATTCTATGAAAAATATATCCCATAGGTTTCTTTTAATTCTTTCATTTATTAAAGTCTTGTATATAGATTAAGCATATGATTATATTAATGATTATATTAATTTACCTGTGCATTGTATTGGTTTGGTTTGTTTGTTTAACGGCATATCAACTCCTTATGGGTCATTTAATACCGAAATTTTATTTGCTTGTGAGCTTTAGTAGTTTCTCATTTTTTTTTAAAAATGTATTACTGGTAATTTTCTCTAATGTTTTTTATATGTTCGTTGTTTTACCCCAGTTTGGGGATTCGCTATTTGTCCATAGTCTGGGCCCTAAAAGGTGCTACCACCCTGGACCAGCGTGAACCTGAGAAAAACAGCAATTAATAGATGGTTCCAAACTCTTCAAGACCTGTGCATCGGAAAATCACTGATAGGACACAAACTGTAGCATTGCTGTCATATGTGGGCTGGAGATGGCCAATCCTTACTGTCTAATCTCGACAGATGTCAAAATATTTTACGCGATAATGTGTGGGAAACCGTTTACGTTTTCAAGTCATTGATCAATCGTTATCTATCCTGATAATCTTCATTGCCTATCATATCCACTTTCATTCATATCACAGAACTCATTCATTAATATTAAAAGTAATCAATTACTTGAATATCTGCCGTGCCTTGTATGATGTGAATTCTATTTTAAGAAAGCGTCATTAATATTTGAGTATTATTTTCAGGTATAGAGGATTCAATAAACACTAAAGCTACGTAGGTTTGGACGGACGGACGGACATATGAACCAACAAGTAACCCTGGTAATATGTTGTTTTTTCTTCTTTTTAATAAAGTGTGGTCTTTCAAGTTTTTCTCACACATTTTACCCTGAAATTTGTAATTAATTCCGTAAATGCAATCATTGTTTTGTCACGTACAACAAACTCTCCAGGGAGCAAGAAAAATATTGTTGTCTGCTTTCTTTTTCAACGGAGACATCTTTGGCGTGTTCGTTAACAATCAACGAACAAGATATTTGAAAATGTGTTTCTACTTTAAATAAAAATGCAAAAAAATCGTAAAAAATCCATTCAAAATAGCATAAAATAAATAAAACATAATTAATGTTTTCAAATAAGATGAATAAAATATTAATACTTTATTGAAAAATTTCAGATATTTTTCTTAACTATTTTCCTGATCGGAGATTAACGAAAATATCTATGGATGAAAACAAACTGAATCAGATCTATCTGACCTATTATTTAAAACTATGACTTTTATTAATAAAGAAACAATGAAACCATCTGAAATTGGACTTAAAGCCGACCCCTTAAAAAAAAAAAATTTTCGGGACGGTGTTTAATGCAGTGTTTCTATTATATAGTAATCGAAAATTCAGTCATTGAATCCGATTAATATCTGATTCAATAATGTTCTGCATTAATGATCAAGAAAAACCTAATCGGGCAAAATAACACAACAATCAATTCATATCAGCCCAAAAATACCTGATTGAAACATTATGTCGATAATAAAATCTATAATAATCAAACTGAAAACAATAATTCGAATAAAGCGAAGTATTAGGTTGGTGCAAAAATAATGTCGTTTTCTCACATAGTAACATATGTGAGAAAACGACATTATTTTTGTACCAACCTAATATATTGACAATTCCTCAAAAAAGATCAAACATCCGACATTTTGAGAAAATTCCATAAGTAAAATTTACTGGTCGTATCGGACTTTTCTTTTTAGTACGTTTCTCTGAGGGTGATTTCCAAGTTTGGCATTTAGTCTGTCTAATCTTCAAAATGTCGACGCTTATGGCTCTTCACAACTTCGCGTGATTTTTTTGTTGCTTTTTTTTGTTCTAAGTAATTTTTTTCTTACTGCCTACTTTTTTTTTACCCTGTTCAGTCAGCCATTCGATCAAACTTGTCACTCACTGTTTCTTCTTACTCCTCTGGCCTTCAATATATCCTGCGACTGTTAAATGTTCTGGACCTTTCCAGAAATGTCAACTTTGCTTATTATAGGTTCCAGAAATTTTTAACTCACATTTTCTGATCATTTTCCACAATGTTGTTATTTTGCTTAAGGCTTCCTCCTTACTCACATATTCCGTCCCCGATGTTCTTAGCATTCGTCAGTGCAACCGCATCTCTTACGCTAAGCATCAACTTCCTCTTTCTGTGGGGATATTTATAGCATACACTGCCATACAATATGTCAAAAGTTATTATGCAATCCACATAATTCTCAATTGCTCGAATTTGCCTTGAACAGTTTTTGGCAAATTTTAAATTTTTTATTTAGACGGGTGGAGTTAAATGTTCATGTACTTTCGGCATGTTTTATCAAATCTGTTGGATTTATTATAAAAAGTATGTTATCTGAAGTTATTATTCAAAGTCCCTAAATCACTTTTTACTTTAATAATAGGATAATGAAATCATTGGCAATTGATAAACACCTATAATAGAACAAACAACAAACATATATGATAAGTTTTTAAAGTATTTATATCTTAATAGTGGGATCCTTCTCAATGACGACCAGCAATATAGCATCCATTGATTTTGTTATTTTATTTTACTTTAGCAGTATCAGTTTCCGCCATGGTGGTTTTAAAATACTTCTCATGAGCCTGCTTTGCTGTCATATTGTTTGCCACCCTCACGTGATTTCACCTTCACAAATGACCATAATTTTCGATCGGATCAAATTAGAACTTGATGGGGGCCATTCCTGTATCTTATTTGCTTTTAAGATGGATAACCTTAAATACACGAGAAAGAGAATTGTCCTTTATAAACACACACCAGATTGTAATTTCAAGGCTGGAACTGGTACTGTGCAAAGAAAACCTTTTTCATGAAATATGAGTAGTTAGCACTATTAAATTTTAACTCCTTCATTGACTCTGAATGGTTCAATAATTATTTAGTCCATCATTGGAGTCCATATCATCATACAACCGCCCCTTTGCAGCCTTCTTTTAATCACAACCATATTTGCATCAGATAAAATCCATCCTTTCGTCCATACATCAGTCCATCGTGTATCACCCGAGATTCATCCGTGAAAATTACTTTAGAAAAGTCAATTTTCACGTATTTTCGCTCCAATTTTGACGTTTTAAAATACTTGTTTTATTGAGAGAAGTTTGCGCAAGACATTTCGTTTTAGATCTCAATTTCTGAAGTATTCTACATCTTTCGACTTTCAATTCTAGCCTGCTCGCAGGTATGAGCACTTGTGCAAAGTGGTTACTTCATTATAACTTGCTTTATTTTATCATCCACTCGAGGAAAATTCTTAAAACCATTTTCTTTTGCGTCTAGTTCCCAACATTTATATTTTCAAAAGTCCTCTTTATCGTTTGATGATCTCGTAAAACCAATTTGATATCTTCGATGTGAACATTCCCTCGCTCAATATCTTCGATTATTCTTGTATTTGTTACATCCTTTCCATTGTCCATGTTTCAACAAATACTTTGGAAACAAATGAAAAAATATTTTTTATTAGATTTCAGAGTCCTAAAGTTAATATTAGTTTAATCTGCATAACTTCTAGCTGTAGATTGTGTAATAAATCTAATAATTTTAATAAAACATTTTGAAACTACCTACCAATTTAACTTAAGCTTTGTTTTGACGTCGAAATCTTTTTATTTGAGTAATTAAGCTGCAGGTTAATGATGCCTCTCCACATATAGACTCAGTGGTCATCTTATTAAGTACATTGTCTTACTACCGGATTGGATGCGTTGTTTGCCTTTAGAAGCACTTTGGTTATTCGCGGTATATTTTCGACACTGAGGAGTACTGGATTGTGACTCGGACTGGAGAATCATAGGGTCCTGGTTCGAATCCCAGACGACATTACATTCTGGCAGATACCCTTGGTATGAATCCATAACTTCTCCCCCATTCCAGCTATGGATAAATAGCAGGACAGACTGGGATCTATAGCCTTGATTGGTAAATGGTCTACAAAAAGGAAATCTGTGAATTCAAACCATCCTGAATAGGGTTGGGTTATCGTGGTAGCCGTCACTCTATCAAGACAGACCACGTCTATTGCGATTGCAGTAGATGTGGTGGCCCTACGAATTACGGTATTCGTGATCGTAATTTTCGACCAAGTTCTGGAATCCTTCATTTGAGTACATTCTAGATTGGTTAACCACATATTCAGGGTATGAATCTTCTTTTCCATCACACCCCAAACATGCTCTCCAAAAATGAGATCCAGTTGACTGTAGAGATCACTTTAACACAAGAAACTCATTGCCGTGTTCCATGAATAAATCTGCCATGATATTTTTTTTGTGACATGCTGTGTTTTCTTGCTGGCCAACAGTGAATGAGCATGCCGTCGTCATAAGCTGAGAAATCTGCTCACCATCAATATCTAAGAGGGATGCGGTATTTAAACGATATTTTATTGGTATCAATAATCCCAAAGTATGCAAAGAAAATATAACACACATTAATCTTCCAGGAAGTAGTATGAAATGTAGATGCAAAGCAAAAAGGAACCATACTTTCATATTGGTTAAGCCAAAGTTATATTGTCAGAGCAGACATCGAAACACATTGGAGCGGTCAAAGTTTTTTCCAGTCTTCCAATGTCAAATTTTCATGATCTTTAGTGAATTGTAGCCACGTTTATTTGTCATTCTCTGACAAGATTGGGACAAGACATAGTTTCTGCTGCTTCAAGGCATTCACAAATGTTTGTTTTTTTTCTATATCCGCCATGTAAAGAGTGGCTATTCGAGCTACTGCGCCTATCTATCAGCTTGAAACAGTCTGGTCATTCTTCTTCATTTTTAATCAACAGACGCCCACCCACGCGATTGATGCTTACTCGATTTTTTGTATTTTCCTAACCATTCTCGATAAACCATGTAAAAATGAGTATGCTTGAAAATCCTAAAAGATATACTGTTTTCAAAATACTCAACCCCGCACACCTAGCACCAACGCATTGAAAGACTTTTAAAATACCTGTTTTTCGCATAGTCATGTATGAAAGAAACTTCAGCTAGTCATCGTGATCATCTTTAATTACATATAGCAAGTTAAATTGCAGCCACGCCATTGGCTGATTATGAATTCGTATAAGGAGCAAGTGTTTGTGCGTAATTTAGTAGCAATTGAGTGTATAGTAATATTCCAGTGAATATAAATAAAGTATCAGGCGTTAAATATACATATACATCAGTTTCCGTGTATGTCGAGAAAACTAAAAATATAGGTTTGTGTAGGTAATATTTAAACATTCCAAAAGATACATCTGTATGTATACCAATATAAAATCGATTTTATCCTCCTGTGCACATACATTTCGATGTATATATATATATATATATATATATATATATATATATATATATATATATATATATATATATATATATATATATATTATCGATTTAGTACTTATTCAATTTTAATGTCCAGTATCTTGCGTAAGATGGGTTTGAAAACAAATCTCTTTCTCATCTCTTAGATTAAGTTTTTTATTTGTATAAATATTAAAGTTTTCAATTTAGTTTTATGATTCTCCAAATTTGTTTTTCTTTCTTTAGAAGACAGAGTATTTCTTCCTAGATTTCTTTTTTGGCTAATCGTTGCGATCACGCGAAAATGACTACATCCGCAAATATCTTGCAGGGCTTTCGCTAATCAGATTTAATTGCAAGTAAATTCGCAGGAGGATTAATAGGAAGAAAATCAAGAAAATCGATGAAAATGTTTACATGTTTAATAAAGACTGGTCATGCTAATATTGAGAACTACCACTCACTTACTCAATTCCTCATATATATATATATAATTATTTATTTAAAAGTATGATTCCAACACGCTACATAAGAGTTCTCATGTTTCAAAACAAGAGCCGAAAACCTCAATATAATTATTTGAATTAAATTGAATTAAAGTAAGTTCTGTTCCATCTTCAAGCGAAGTTTTTTCCCCCAAAAAATTATATTGAGGTTTTCGGCTCTTGTTTTAAAACATGAGAACTCTTATGTAGCGTGTTGGAATCATATTTCTAAATAAATAATTATATTTATGCTCTACTTTTGTATATTTTTTAAAAATAATAACAAAAATTTGAATTATTTACCTAAGCAGTTCTTTCCTATTTTCTATATATTTTCACACACACACACACACACACACACACACACACACACACACACACATATATATATATATATATATATATATATATATATATATATGCGTCTATTTATGTGTGTGTGAAGAATATATCTAAATATCAGCCTTTAAAGTGCTGATCGTTGAATATGGTACCCTTCTCACCTCTCTCTTATTCACTGCTACAGTCCATTACTCTCTTCCTATCTATATTCCGAAACGTGAGTTTGTGTCTATAAATTTGGAATGGATTGCAGCTAAATGGAAATATATCAAACAATTTTTATTATTTTGTTGTTGAGAGTCTGTCTATATTTCTGAGATGAGGTATTATGTACATTATTTACATTATTCGGAATATTGTCCTCATCTTTGTCGCCATATTTGTCACAACGTTTCGGCCGTTGTACGCTCCGGCCTTCTTCAGGTGGTTGCAATTTCCTCAAGGACACATGGCACAATGGATAAAGGCGTTGGTTAGATCCAGTGACAGGACCCAAAGAGTGTGAGTTCAATGCCCGGTTAAGGCAGTGGAGAACTTTCAGAAGGGGATTAGCAGGAGATAACTGATAACTGACATCCATTAAAAAAATGGCACGTAGAACTGGAACAGTCTACCCCACTGAGCGAAATAAAGGGTTCAGTTCAAAATTCCAGCCACCTGAAGAAGGCCGGAGCGTACAACGGCCGAAACGTAACCTGTAAATTCATTTTTTATATTTACATTTTTTATGATTAATTTTCATCTTTTGCCTAATGATTACTACTAAAAATGAGTAAAAATGTTAAGTAGGACTTTTCCTAACGTGTAAGGTAAGCTTACACAGATAATGAGTCGCATTGGAGAGTTGGTATTTGTTTATTGTTCAAACTGCCGATCCGTTGTTTGTCTCTTCAGTTTTATTTATGGATGAAGTAACATTTTGAAGAGATGGAATAACCGATTTACACAAACCAACATTTGTGTGCGGAACGGAATCCTAATGGTACTATACAGACTAGATACCAGCATCAGTTTACGATTAATGTGTGGGCTGGAATTGTAGGTGACTGGTAAGTTAATATGTTCCCCCAACACGTCTTACAAGAGCTATCTACAGAGACTTTATTTTGAACGTTTTTCCAGACTTGCTAGAGGATGTACCTCTTTTAATATGAGGATTTAGGTATGATAGGGCCCCAGCACATTTTAGTCACATTGTTCGCGATGAAAAGGCTGACATCTACTATGAAAGGTGAGCGGGTAGGGAAGGACAGGTTCAAAGATCTGCACATTTCTCCGACATCAATCCTTTTGATTTTTATCTGTGGGGGCACCGAAAATATATTTTTTATGCAGTAGACATTAGTAATGTAGAGACACTTCATTAACGTGTCATGGGAGCTTGCGAAACCATTTGACACTGTGTGGGAGTATTTGAAAGTGTGTGCCAGTCAATGATCCGAGACGTGCATACGTATGTAGAAGCAAATGGAGGGCATTTTGAACATTTTCATGAGTTACTCTCTTGACGTACAACGATGGCCTTTTGGACATATGTTTATCTTGTTTTTGTCCTAGGAACATTCCCCCAAAGTGTTTAAAATTATTTTTTCATTGTATATTGGATTGTACATATAACAGCATCTATAGTATATTTTGAAATTTACTCAAAAACGTATTTTTGATACACCATATATATATATATATATATATATATATATATATATATATATATATATATATATATATATATTCGACATAATAATTTCTTTTACCTATGGCTATTTATCTATCCTATTTGATGGACAAAAATGATTTCTCCGAATTTAGCATTGTCAAATAACACCAATCTTATTAGCTAGCTGGTTAAAAATAACATCAAACATTCATATACTCCATATAAAGGCACAGTTATAAACAGTTATTCTTTCTTTTAGATTTCTGATTGCATGTGCATTAGCTGATATTCCGAGAACATTAGTATAGATTCTGTAACTAGATCCCGTTGACAGTTAATATATTAGATCAGCCATTAAGCTCGTTTTGTGTTTTTCCACAATGCCATGAAGAGCAATTATCACTCAATTTGAAAAGGATAGCTTTTGATGGTATTCTGACAGATGTCATAGCAGAAGTGTCAAATCCGGTAATTGCATAAAGCTGGAAGAAAGTAAGTACATTTTCAGAATTTATAGCTTTTATATTAAGAAAGGAAAATAAGACTTAAAGGCAGTGTTTAATGGAGCAGGTACTGGTAATAATATGCAACAAATATGCTATACATGTAGTCCTGGCGGCCTTATAGCTGAACATAGTCCTTGGTCGGATATATAATTTGAGGTTGATTAGATCTGTCTATATTTCTGAGATGAAGTATTGTAACTATTTGTTCGGACTGTTGGCTTCATCTTTATCGCCATATTCACGACGTTTCTACCGTTGTACACTTCGATCTTCATCAGATGATATACGCAGGAATTTCGAACCGAACTCTTTATTTCGTCCACTGCGGTATATTTTTCTACTTCCACGTGCCATGCCTTTTCTGGATATCTCAGTTTCAGTTATTTCCCGTTAGTAACTCAAATCTACAAGTTTTTGTTCAACTCTATTGTGGCCAGGTATTGAACTCACAACTCTTTGGTTCAAGTCACAACTTCGAAATTCCAACGTATATCACCTGAAGAAGACCAGAGCGTACAACAGCCGAAACGTTGTGAATATGACAATAAAGATTAGGATAACAGTCGGAATAATGTAAGTAGTGTCAATAGAGGTTAGGTACGTTATTATTAATAGTAATAACTGACATTCTATTTGTATATAATTAGTTTTGAGAGTTAAAGGCAAGAATATTGTGTAGTAAAATCAAAATTGTAATGCAATCATGACAAGGCATTAATGTAAGCAGCTTTGTGGTTTTCAATGTTATATTTATTAACATATTAAATAAAGTTAAGTTATTAAAGGATAAAAATCATTTTTTCTATCCTTCTAAAATAGTGTTCAAAATTTTAAAAGAATTTCAAAACTCAGAAGATCATTGGATCATTCTCCCTGCAATCCTAAATAGCTACTGCAGTATCCAGCGATAAAAAACAGATTTTGTGCATGTTTTAATACTTATGTGTAGCATGCAAAACACTGCACATCAATATTGCAACAAACTCGTTTCCATTTTATTTGTTTTCATTACCTCAGTTTACATGTCACGTTAAGGATTTCGAACAAGGAATTAGCAATGTGAGCCCGCATATTCAATTTCCTTAATCTATTCTGATCAGGGTTTCATGATCCAAATACATTTTCTCAGTTATTTAAAAACTTAATAATATTACAAACATTTTCCAAAGTGTTAGCCGCTAGAGCTAGAATGCATATCTGAATACATGTGGTGAGAGTAATTAACTTTGCTTCTTCTCTACTCGCCTTATTTTCAACTTGCAAAAACAACCAATTATACGTAAAATCCCTATTCACATACCAATGATAAAATACAGACATTGTATCGTGCAGTATTACAAATGTGTGAAAGCTCTAAATAGAAATAGCGATAGAATTCCATAGTTTTTGTAACATCCAGAAAACACTTAATACTGGGCGTATGTTGACTGTCATCATAAAACAGTAAAAACAAAAAAGCGGAGATTTTTTTATACCAAATGCAAAATTCATAATTTGAGTTCCAAAGCAATTGGCTGGAGAACATAAGTTCCATCGCTAATGCATTTCTTTGTATCGTTTGCAAGAGTATAACGAAGCGGATGCAGAGATTCTAGCGTCCATGATCAAGGTTGATAAGATCTGGACACCTCATACTACACACGCGAACTATGACCAATGAATAGATTTAAGACAACAGGACTTCGTACAGCATGGTCACATTTAATATAGTCAGATACTGTAAAACACTGAATTGATTGAGGAAAGCTGGTCGCCAAAAGAGAGTAAGACCTTTGTGTAAGGATGTTATTATGCACGACAGTGCCATGTCACACTCGTCAAAGCAGACGAAAGAGTGGCTCCAATGATACAGTTGGAATATTTTAGTTCATCTACTTTCCATAGTACTAGCATGGTTCCTTTAACTAGTCTATTGTTTGGGCCCCTAACAAACAGATGACATTAGGGTTGCAAAAATTCAAGGATTATACCAGTCAATTAGATCTTCGTTGTTCAAGAATGTTCTTTATGAAAACGTGCGCCGTTGAAAAAAGTGCAACAATGAAAAATACTTGAAAAACTAGAATAACAAACCTAGTAACATATGTACATAATTGTAATCGTATAGAACATTTTTATAATTGTTTTCGATAATCCTTATCTAGTTTAATCTAATCATTTGCGCGTACACACAATATATGAATATACAGATACACATACCAGATAAAGTGCTTGCAATGTAAATACACTTACATTGGAAAGACTGCCTGAATTCTAAGAACAGGCATCAGTGAACACAAGATGCACCTAAGTTAAGAAAACCATTTAAACTCTCTTGTATTACATAGGAACCTGAGTGGCAATAATTTTGATTTCGTAAATGACGTGCTTATGAAAAAAATAACACAATTCTTTACGTCGAAAATACTTCGAGGGATTCCTGATAAAAGTTTTACGAACTATAAACACACGTCAAAAACACTATATTACATAACGAACCTTTATTAAATAAATTCTTCAAGAATCTAATATATGTTTATCTACCACAAATACAACCGGTGTTTATGCAAAAACGTCCCCAAATCAACATTCGAACAACCACTAAACATAAATAATGCCGACAAGACACACACCAGAATATGCATTATCATCCGAATGGTACCGAAATGTTTAAAAAGAACAGTTGTCAGTTAACTCAGTACAACACACGTTTAATCAAATTAACCGCAAATATACATGAATGACAAATGTAACATAGTCTACATGGCAACACAGCGCTATCTACCGTAAACTTTCTTTAAACTTAAAACGAAGATTTTGTGGACATATTTTTATTGACTTTTACCCTTGCGTTGGTATGAGGAACACGCCTCCAATGTTTGTTAAATAATTTTTGATACACACTATATATATATATATATATATATATATATATATATATATATCGAGAGAGTGAGTGAGTGAGAGAGAGAGAGAGAGAGAGAGAGAGAAAGAGAAAGAGAGATAATATATTTTAGCAACAAATAAAACGTATTACATTAAATTAATGTTTTATTGTATTTTTCAATTTTTAAATAAGATGTTGCATAAGCGCACCTGCTGATTGGTCATATCGTTTATTAATCAAGAACAAAATTATCTTAAGAAAGAAGGTGTTAACTACATCCGGGCATATTTCACCTTTTCATTTCAAATAAAATTATACGGGTATCGTAATAGTGACTGAATTTCTAGAACAGACTCACAGAGCTTCAGAACAGTGGAAATGAGTAGACAATTATTTCATCTTTTCTCTTCATAATTGTATTTGCTGTGCGTAGAAGTCTTTGTCTTGCAAATCATTAATGGATCCGAGGGAATTTTCAAAACAGACCTGTACTAGAAGAATTTATTTCGTTTCAGTGAAGTTCAACTGTTCCTCCGACGGTGGTGCCATCCCAACCCGAAACCCTATTTTATATAGTATTGGCTTGCTGTTAGTATTCCTGTCTGCTAGAGTGGCTAGCCAATTCGTATGGCAGACGCCCGCTCAGGCATATTTGTGTTCTTTCAACATCCACAGAGGCCATCCGTGGTTTATATTACAACTATGCTGAGCGAACCTTAGTTACAGTTTCTGGGAGTGAGATAATTATCTAACATAATCAAGTATGAACAAGGCCATTATACTGAAACTTTCAGTCACGATGACTTGTGACTGTGATAAAACTACCACCGACGGCTCGCAAGTAGTTCCGTCCACCGAGTTTCACTGACAGGGCTAGGATCAACAAGTGCTAAGGTTTTCAGGCACTTTCCAAGGGTGTTGCACGCTGGGGACACTTCCCCAGACCGATGACATCAAGAAGTCATCTTGACAAATCGACTATGGTGAGATTCGAACATGGTTCTCCTGTCCGGGAAGCGAACGTTATTTTATACGAAGGCATATATAAATATTTTATACACATTCCTTCTAAATGTCAAGGTGTAGCTAACAACTTTGAAGTGGATCGTGGGGAAATATCCGATCAACATGAAATCTTTTTGGAAAGCTGGACAATAATCCCCTTAGCAGAATGGGAAGTATTATTGGTTTGCATAAATATATTCTTTATCTTAATCCTTCTTCATCTTTGTTCTTTTAATCATTTCTCTTCAAACAAGGCAATAAAGCCACCAAGACGCAAGATCTATAACATTCAATGTATTCTCCATCAAATTTTTCAACGTGGGTTCTAGCGCCTCTTTGTGTTCTATGTTATGTTTTTATTTCATTTGGGGAGCGAATAACATATTTGGGGGTACATTTATCCATTTCTTTTTCGAAAATTATTCAATATTGACTACAAAAGGAAATTTCTGAAAGCCGTTGGAAAATATCAAACTTTTCTTCATTGCTTTTCCAACTTCCTATATGGCTGAATGTGTTTTCAATACAGTTACAGAGCTTCTGACTAAACTAAGAAACCCCCTTAAAAAACAAATGGAAGAGATCTACGACTCCTTCTAAGCAGCATGGAACCTAGCGTAAGTCAACCTTCCCATTGAAAAGATAAGTTATCAAATAAAAGTTGCTTTTTTAACTTTTTAATCATTGGCATTTATAATAGAAATAAAAACAATATTAAAATTATTTTTGCACTAATACCTAATTGTTATCTTGCTATTAAAATATAATATTCGAAATTTCTTAGGTTGGTGCAAAAATAATGACGTAATAATGTCGTTTTTTCACGTAAAAAATACGTCAGAAAACGACATTATTACGTCATTATTTTTGCACCAACCTAATAATTCGACAGGGAAGAGTGGTCTTGACAAAATAGTTTGTTCCCAAAGGGGGCTCTAATAGAAAAAAGTTTAGAAAAACTTTTAGAAAAGTGGTTTCACGCTCCACAAAATCTACCGATGAACGGCCTTGCTGCCGGATGTAATTTATCGTCAAATCCAGGAGACATTTCTTAGTCATGGAAATTTGTTTACTTAAAGGCTTTGTTAATTTGATAAATTTAGCAAATGTTGTAATGATTCTGCATATCTGCTTTGTCTTCATATTGATAACACAAGATTCTTTAAATATTTTCATATCGGACAATTCATTTTATCTTCTTTGCTAGCCTAATCATTCTTTCCTCAAAATATATATTTCTCTAGTTTTGTAAGATTATTAGATAAAGTTTTTTTTTTTTTATTATCATTTTATCAATATTTTCAATATTTTGTGGATTTTTCTAAAATTTCTAAAGTTTTTCTCGGGTTCCAATTTTGCAATATCTTTTTTCTCTTATTAGACTATATCCTTTCTTAATAGCCACAGCCATCTTTACGTTTCGAAAAGTTATGAATAAATACGCATATTATTATTACAGAGAATTATTTCTGATATGATGGATAACACTGGTTTGGCATGATAAATTCTAACACCAGAATATAACACTGAACATTTAGCATATAAATCTAATATATTCCGAAAAGTTTACACACACACACAAATATATATATATATATATATATATATATATATATATATATATATATATGGTGGGGTGTTTGTGTGTAATTTTTTTCCTTTTCTGTTCAACAAAACATGTTTGAAAGAAGGATCGCAGCCCATATATATATATATATATATATATATATATATATATATATATATATATATATATATAGAGAGAGAGAGAGAGAGAGAGAGAGAGAGTGATAATATTAGTGGTAAATATACACATATATATGGAAAAATACACAGGTGCATATACACACATGTATAATTCTTGAATAAAAAATTCCGAGAGGATAGAATCCAGGTAGAACTCAATGTCCAGGACAGAGTAAGGATATAATAAAAAGGCTTAAACACTAATATTCCATGGTCATAATTTATTCCATTGGAATCGTAAATACGATCCAATTCATCAGACCTACAAATTCAAAAAGAAAACGGAAAAGAACAACTCCGTAAATAAAAATACAATTCAGAGAGAGTGTAAGTATGAGAGTGTGGGACGAATGTTAGTGCTAAAGAGATGGGTAACATACGAGGGAAGGTAGGAGATTAAAACTTAACAGAGAGGGTTTTTTTAAACTAGAGGTGAGTGGAAGGGGGAAATATGAATGTTGTTGGATGTCTAATACATTAAAGATGCATTTCGTGGTGACATATACACACCATAGACGATCTAATGTTAAAGATCAGAATAAGAGTGAGGGAGAGAAAAGGAAAGAAGAGGTGGGGGAGAGAGATGGGGCGGGGAAATTAAAATTGAAGGACATTTACTGAAAGGGACGCTGTGTAATTGAGAAAATTTGACAAAAATAATATCGACTGCAGGTTACAAATCAAATATAAACATATAAACAATAAATATGACGATTATCTAATCTGGCGAGGACCTATATTTTTATGTTCAAAACACATGCAAATCCACACATCCACAATAACATATACACGTATATACATACGCACAGGCGTGTACCCACATACACACATACATATACCCATGTACACACATACACATATATCCACATATCCGCACAAATACACACATACACGTACATACACATATACATATATCTGATTCAATATGTTAGCTCTATCTCTGATATTAAGCGCTTTCTAATAAGTACGGCGCATATAATATACAAATAATTACACCTACATATATACATATACACATACACACATGCATATATACCCATATATATGCACACACATATACATATATATATACACACACACACACACACACACACATATATATATATATATATATATACACATATCCACCTATTTCATATACTCACATTTTCCACATACATATACATAAATACATACACCTGCACACATATACACTGTATACGACAATTTTCATGTAGTTTGCGGCCATTTTCTACTAGCCAGAGTGAGAGCCTATAGCTGGCTGCCACGAATAGGCAGGAAGATTTTATTGGCCAGCGTGAGAGCCAAAAGCTGATTGACAGGAATGTTAACCAACATGCTAGCATGCAAAAAAAATCGATAGCTGCATTCGTCAAAAGTGGGAAAAAATTTAAATCTCCATGGCACTTTACTCCAATTGGCTCATTCCCTTGCTTAAGCTCAACGTTGATTCTGATTCCGCAGAACTGGGTTCGGTGTGGAAAAGTATCTGTTGGTAACATTCTTTTTTCATTCGGTTTTTCCAGTTACGAGTCCTTTTTTTAAAGCTGATCGTTTCGTGTTCATTTTGTTTAGTTCTTTTTTTAGTAATAGATTTAATGTTTAGTATAGAGCTTAGAAAAAATTCGCAGTGTGAGATAGGCAAGAAGTAAGGCATGTAGCAACATCAGCACGGCAAAGGGCACTCCTTTAAAGGCAAGGAAGGGCAAAAATATTTTAAGTCAAGTGATAGCGATTGCTGTATGAGTCGTACGATTTTTGAATCAAGCACGGGCAATGCCGGGCCATGCTGCTAGTATATACATATATGTACACACACACACACACACGCATATATATATATATATATATATATATATATATATATATATATATATATATATATATATATATATATATATATGCGTGCATAGGAAATCCTTTTCAGTCTTTTCTTGGATTGGGTGCTGTAAAGTACCGAATATTTCTGCGTATAAGGCAACATTTAGATAAGATGAAGTAGAAAAATAATTTTCATCAATTTATTTTATACCTGGGGTATAAAACAACTGCTTATTGATTATATAGAGATGTCATTAAAAATGTTGTTACTTACTGTATACTTAGGAATTCAAAATAAGCGAAATAACAAAAACAATTCTATTAGGTTGGTGCAAAAATAATTTCGTTTTCTCACATATTAACATATGTTAGAAAACGAAATTATTTTTGCACCAACCTAATATATTATTTTTTTCCTACACATATCCCCTTAAAAGGGACTATGTGAATTGTTTTTCGTTATGTTTCATGCCGTGATCTCTTGTGAATACTGGTTCTTCTTCCTCTTCTTTTCTGATATCTAACCAATTACAAACTGCCTGCTGTACTAATGGCCATTTACTTATTCTTCATCGCCAATAATAAAATACCGCTAATAATATTATGACAATACACGATAAAGTTTACTTTGAACACAATCATAAATCATTGTTTACATTTTCTCAGCTAAGCTTGCATGGATACCAGTTTATTTCATTATATCTAATTATTCTTCGAATAGGTAATTAATTATGAAGTTATGTCGGTTCTTTTTTAATCAAACTTATTTAGATGGATACTTGCTTCCTAGATATAACCCATTCACACACACATTTTATCCATTTGGAAGAATTATATCTTTCGGCTCAAAAACTGAAAGCAAAGAAAATAAATGCGAACGACTTTTGAAAAGACACTGACACTCATCTTCTTTCTTTCTTATTCACGAGAAACGCCTGCTTGGGAAAAATTATGAGAATTTCTTATTTAAGCAAATACATACACGGATTTCATTTTTCGCTTTCGGATCTGATAAAGCCATAAACGGCGAAATACATAATCGAATATACAGTGCTGTTCGATAAAAGTGACTCACCTGATTTATTTTTACTAAATATTCTCTTCTCCTATGAAACGAAAGTTGAGCTAAATTCAAAGGATAAGCGATCTAAAAGCTTTAAAAGCTCTTTGAATTTAGCAGGAAGTACAAGCATCCGTTCAGTATAATGTTCTGGGGATGCTTTTCTTTTCATGGAACTGGTTTCTTAAAACCTATTGAAAAGACCCTCAGGGGCGAGCAATACAAGAGAATTTTAGAGTCTTGTCGGCTCCCTTCTGCTGAAAGGGTGCAAATCGACCCCACCAAGCTCATATTTATGCAGGATAATGCTCCCTGTCACAAATCAAAATTGATGAAGGAATACTTTGATGAGAAGCAGGTGAGTGTTATGACATGGCCACCCCAATCTCCTGACCTCAACCCCATAGAAAACTTATGGAGCATTATAAAGTGCAGGCTCTCGAGAAAGCAGTTGAGCAACAAAGAGGATTTGATTGTGAATTTCATATCCGAATGGAATTCAATGCAAAAATGAAAAGAAATTTTCTTTTCATTTTTTGTTTGGAAGTAAAGTCTGATGATCCACAGTCTTTTTAAAAGGGCTATGGTGAAATAATTTATTACATGGAACCTTAAAGTGGTCTGTTTTATCTAAATTATTTGCTCTGGATTTACATTGAGCTCTCTGGATTTTATCCTCCTTAAGTTTACCCATACGGATTACCTAGTTTTTCATAAACTCTCTCTCTCTCGCTATATATATATATATATATATATATATATATATATATATAACGCACAATGAGTGCTTGTATAAGTAAAATAGTGCTCTATGTAATACTAGTAGCACGATTGTGTTTCATGCACAGCATAATCTTCAGATCCTGATTTGAGACTGCTCGTTACGTAAGTTACATATATTACTGGCGATTATATATATATATATATATATATATATATATATATATATATATATATATATATATATATATATATATATCAGAGACAGAACAGATGGAGTAAATCTCAACAGTTCGTAGCATTTATATTTTTTTAAAATGCTCAGTACAAAGTAATGAAAAATATTAAAACATTTTTCATCACTACACCAAAGCTTTCATGTTTCGATACTATGATTTTACTTCGTCAGGCGATGGTAGATAACTTGCGATAAAAATTATTTATTTGAGAAATTTATAAACAAATCGTTACCTCTTTTCGGAAGTTAAAATGGGGGGTATAAGGTCAGAATTCAAATTATACTTGTGGGTATGTCGAGATTCACCAGTCAAAAGTCAGATGTACGCTAAAAAAGAGAAATAAGGTCAGAGGGTGGAGATTGGTTGGTTTAGTTTTTCATGTCACGGAAAGTTTGTCCCCATACATGCCACCCAACTTGTGTATAAACATGTCAATGACAAATGTATAATGGATGTAGCTAAGAATGATGTTCTAATTGGTTGGAGTAGAAATAAAGTTATCAGAAACAAAATTTAATTTTTTTAAATATATTTAGGAAGATTCTTAATGGGGACAATAGATAAAATTAAAAATGTGGAACAACTATTTACGATGCTAGTTATACTGAATAGACGGACAAAAATGGCAGTATTAAAGTTCAATAAATCAAATAATTATAATACTTGTATTGGGTGGAACATTATATACTAATAAAATACTGGCTATAAAATTGTAAAATATAATTATTTATGAATGTTTTTAAACTATATCTTATGGTAAACGATAGAAAATGCCAGCATAACACCGTTAATTCATTTCTTTGTTTTAACAGAACTTTTTGCTAGCAAACTTTATATGTAATTTTTCTTGTAAACATAGTTCATGTAAGGATTTACAAGTTCAATATTTTATTAATATTTTTCATTTTACTGCATGTGTTTTGTTAACTTCTTTTAAGTACCAAAATATTTAGAAAGGGACCTCAGATTGCGATACGAATTGTTGCTGAAAACAATACATGTTGCTACCAGCTAGATTTAAAGGAATTTTTGTACTGACGATATAACATTTTTTACCCGTTGGATTTTCTCTAGATGAAATAGTACATAGGTTAACAAGGGATTCAGTTTGACATCCATTTTATAATGGACAGATATTAGGATTTCTAAAATTACACAAGTTGATATCACTATTGTTTGCTGCTTGGGAATGGGGCTTATTACATAGGTTTAGCTGTTGATTTGAAATTTCATTGTGTTTTTTAATATTATTTTTCAAGATTATCCGTACAAATATAACATAATTTAATTGTATTTTTATTAAAGATCTCACTAAAAGGATTATTTCTGGGGAAGCGTTTCTCAGTTAAATTGAGAAAGTTCTGCCGTAACATTTGGTTAAAAGCGGGTGTGTAAGAAATGATTTTTCTGTTGCTATTCTTTTTCTTACTATCACTATTATGTTTAATATATTTAATGTCATGGCACTTAAATTATAATATAGTGTTGTAAAATTTGCTATGTTTATAATATATATATATATATATATGAATGACAAATATAATTTTAACGTGTGCTATCTTTATGGGTTAATATGCACAGTATCAGGGATAGATTGTATGTAAATATAACATTGAAAATTGAAGTCAACACCCAAAGGCAACAGTCTGTTTTATGCCTAACGCAATCGTCAGGTCATGATATTTGTTTTTAGCATAAAAGAAACCCTCGCCTTCGGGTATTGACTTCAATATCCATTGTTATATATATATATATATATATATATATATATATGTAACGGTCGGTCTATACTCAGCAGCTGAGAATTGCCTTGGGCATGAAACTCCGAGTCGGGCTACTGCTGAGTGAAAATTTGTATATTTATTTAAATATATATGCGATATTTTTTTTGCTGAATAATAAGTACAAAGGCTTCTTGAAAAGTAGTCTGTCCGACCGATTAACTGGAAATCTAACAAGTATTCTCTATTCAATGAAAACATATGTGGCAGTTGATCGAAATGCAAATAGATAAGGCATCAAATAATTATGTTTTGTCTCTTTGTTATTAGATTTATGCTATAGTGCACAAGTTAAAAGGAAGCGACTTTGTCAGTATATCTCAATGTTTTCCTTTAGTTAAAGTTAAGCACACACACCATTGGCTCAAGCAAATAAGTAAATCTCTACATTGTAACTTAACATTCTATTTGAACTTCTTCGATATTTGAAAATTACTTGTTCTTTGTTATAATTTCTTTGGTAAAAAAAATTATCTTAAAGAAGAATTTCTTACTGAATATATATATATATATATATATATATATATATATATATATATATATATATATACATATATATTAAAAAGAAGATAAACCGCAAACGTTTTTATTTGAAATGATTTTTTTTATTTCAAAATATATATTATACTCTATTTTCCATAATTCTCCTACACGTGTTTCTGGTTACGCAACCTTCTTCAAGCAAAGTGTAGATATTTCCACATATTATAAAGATGATTTTTTTGCGTGGTAGTGATGCGAATGTCTCCAAGAACTACATTTGAATCACTACCACGCAAAAAATAGTTTTGTAATAGACTATAATATGTATTTTAAAATAAACTATCCACATTTCAACCAAAAACGTTTGCGGTTTATCTTCCATTTTAAAATATACATTTCTCCCTCGTTGGATCAACTATTACCTCTTCCCTATATCTATCTATCTATCTATCTATCTATCTATCTATATATATATATATATATATATATATATATATATATATATATATATAAATACTTGTGTGTTGTCTCTGTACGTTTTAATATTGTTTTGAAAGTTCTTCATACCTTTAAAACTCAATAACGAAGATAAGACATTCAAAGATATTGAATATGATTCAAAACTGTATAGTGACTGTCATTTGTTTAACTGCTCAGAAGATTGTATTGATTCATGCTGACGAGTCATCATGTATTTTTGATCCCTCTATTCATTCTTTCAATTTTAACAGATGTAGGGACGAACAAACTAAATAAATTTAATAACTGAATGAATTAATTATTTATGTATCGTATATATTTTATATTAGTCTGCATATCATAATTCAAGTAACACTTACATTGGTTGCATCAATATCCCATTATCACATTGATTAACTTGATTAAGTCGCCGAAGTTTCGTACACTCTTGGTGGTATATTAATACTTTTTGTTTTACTGTTTCAATTAGGTCCCTCTAATAGTTTCGGCCAGCATGGCTATCATCAGGAGTAAATAAAATCCTTGCTTGTTAGTACAAAAGGTGTTACTGCGTAAGTAAAACGGTGATAACAATAGAAGACTAAGCAGGAAATAGTAGATAAAGATTGTCGTTGCATTTAATATTTTGAAGATCGAATTTGACTGCAAAACATGGAGTTCCACAAGCGACAGAAAAGAAATTATTAGCATAGAAATTACGAATTCATCTCTGAATAGTCAGTCAGTTAGAAATGTGTCGTGCGTGATATACGCGTTGGCGATCATATATCTTTCGATGCATGACTAACGAGGCAGACTTTTTCCCGAAGTAGGTTTCCATTTCATTCTGCAGCAGACCAGTTGTCATCCAAGACTCTAGAACCTGGTCTGTCCTGCTACTGACCCATAGCTGAAAGAGAAGAGGATTCATAACATTCCCAAGGTTATTAATACGTAAGTGAATGTAATGGATTCGACTGTTCCGATTTCTCAGTCCGAACCGTTATCCATTACTCCACCGTGCCTCTCTCCCGTGCCAATATAGTACTACTTTTAAATTCATAAATTCTAGGTGCCATAGCGAAGAGGTCATCTGAGCAATTACGATGAAAACATTTATAGATAAGACAAAGGGAAACTACATTACAGCGTAAGAAAAGTGACTGAAGCCGACACACCAGGTGAGGACAAATAATACTGATTCTTTTTGGATTATATTAAGAATCTCTAAATATACAGCAGGGGCTACGGACCATATGTGGCAGCAATATTCTAAGCATGGACGAATGTTAGTTTTATAAATATGTAAGATAGATTAAGGAGAGCAAAATGGTTTAGCATGAGACAATGAACCCGCTTTCTTATCAGCGGACCTAGCAATGGATTTAATATAAGCTTTTCACTTTATGTCAGCCGCGAATGATAGTCCACGAAGGCGCAACGAGTCACTCTCATAAATGTTGGTATCAACCATTTTGATGGCAGGTAGAAATGGGTCTTTCTGGTTTTTAATAGAAGAGATTTCATTTTGGATTCGGTGAAATTAACAAGTCATTCCTTGCCCCAGTTAATAACAGATTGTAAGTCAGCTTTTAGATCAGCTGCCAGTTTTAGCTTATCGAACTGATCAGTTTTACTATCGAGACAGGAGTAAATGGTCTTGTCATCAGCATAGACACGAAGAAAAATTAAAAACAGTAGGTTCAATGGTAGAGCCCTGGGGCCCCTGTATTTCTACAAAAAGATCCTGAAGACTGACTGTTCAGGACAGCTTTCATTTCGCAATTTAACAAGAAAGACTGTATCAGTTCAAAAAATCACCCGGAAATACGATAGACTTTCAACTTGTGAATAAGACCGGCATGTCAAACACTGTCAAACGCTTTCGAGATATCCAAAGCTTCACCAGTCATAATATAATATAAATATTTATAGACTCTTTCAGTAATAAGCATTAGTAAATGACCAAGAGAAGCGAAAGCCTATTGCTATTCAGAAAGAAGACACATCAATTTAAGATGCTTAACCAATTTGTAGTTCATTAGGGCCTCAAATAGTTTGCCAAAATAGGTAGAAATCTAATAATCCGATAATTTGAAGGATGAGACGGTTCAAATGAGACTGGAAGAAAAAGAGAATTTCCAACAATCAGGAAAGTAAGGGGCAGTGAAGCATTTATTGTACAGTTTAGAGACATCAGAAGCTAGTTCAGGTGCACATTTCTTAAGGGACTATTAGAGATAACATCAAGTCTACATGCTTTATGAGGATCCAGTTTAGAGATGTTAGCAGAAGCCGAGAGAATTTACGGGCAAAGAAATCTGTTCTATCAGCAAAAGATGTTGACACCTCAAATTCCGAGAGGAGGAACAGAAAACATGCTCTTATTTAATACACTATTACAGAGCCTCCGGAAGTCGCATGAGCCAAAATGCTTAGAGGCTACACGGTACCTCATTCTATGAGCAGATAAAGACTTTACACTTATTACGTGCTGCTATGAATAGGTATTTGATGTGATAGGAATTATCACGCTGGTAGAGCCGGAAATGTTGATTCCTGTGAGCTATAACTGCAGAACAGGCTGTTGTGAACCATGGAGAAGATCTTGATTTCAGCTGGTATTTCCGAGAAGGTACAAATCGATGCCGGCTTTGACCCAAGAAGAAAGCTCACTGGAACAATTCTCAACTTAGCACTACAAAAATTAACTTATTTGGAAGGAAAGTCCCACCAGTACTAGAGTGTGCGATAATCGTTACTGAACTTGATCGGTCAAAAAATATTTTAAGGGAAATATTTAACATTTCAAATGGGAGTAATTCTAACGATGCATTTCCAGTTATTTCGACATGGAAATGACTAATTTCATCATTACAATTAACTATATACCGTACTTTGTGTATAAACACACACACACACACACACATATATATATATATATATATATATATATATATATATATATATATATATATATAATTATTTATTTAAAAATATGATTACAACACGCTACATAAGAGTTCCCATGTTTCAAAACAAGAGCCGAAAACTTCAATATAATTATTTGAATTAAATTGAATTAAAGTAAGCTCTGTTCCATCTTCAAGCGAAATTTTTTTTGGAATAACTTATTTCTGAAATTTACGTGTTTTAATAGCAGATTCATTATTGAAATCAAAATTTCCATGGTAACGGCCAGCGCGATTGTTCATATATAAAAGGGGGGCAGGGTGTTAATAATTTGTATCAGTCTAGAGTTACATTCAAGGATGTCAAGTCAGGGTAAGGTTGGGGTGTCTAAATTTAAAACGGAAGATGATTACGTCTAGTCTGGTTTACGTGTCTATGGAGATTTATTTATTTTTTTATTTTATTTTTTCTGAAAGGGTTTTGTTTACATAAAAAAACAAAAAAAAAAAAAAAAACTGCCGTAACATTTGGTTTTTGATGGCTTTATAAATGGTTATTTTTTTGTAGGGTATTTAAGCTATTTCTTAGGACTATGGATTATAAAAAAATTTATGTTAATTATTCAATGCAAAAATTTGATGATGTCGGCAGAAAACCGTTAACTCATGTCTATTGTTTAATAGATTTTTATTGTTTAGAAATTTAATAATCTGTAGTTTCTCATGTAGGCATAAAGGCATGGGTCTTCCCAAGTTTTACAGGTTCTAGTTTTGTTTATAATTTTATAGTTTATAGTTTATAAAATGGAAAATTATAAACAAAACTAGAACCTGTAAAACTTGGGAAGACCCATGCCTTTATGCCTACATGAGAAACTACACATTATTAAGTTTCTAAATAATAAAAATCTATTAAACAATAGACATGTGTTAACGGTTTTCTGCCGACATCATCAAATTTTTGCATTGAATAATTAGCATATAATTTTTTTGGAATCCACAGTCATAATAAATAGCTTAAATACCCTACAAAAAATAACCACTTATGAAGCCGTCAAAAAACAAATGTTACGGCATTTTTAAATAAAGAATTATATTTATGCTCTACTTTTGTATCGAGCACTACTTTTTAAAATAATAACAAAAATACTAAAGAACTTTGGATTATTTACCTAACTAGTTCTTTCCTATTTTCTATATATTTTCACACGCACACACACACACATATATATATATATATATATATTATATATATATATATATATATATAGAGAGAGAGAGAGAGAGAGAAATAGAGGGCGAGGAATTGTTTATCTCATTTGAATGTGTTATTTATAACAATAGTATCACTTTCAAATGCAAAATGGACATCATCAGTCAGAGTGCTTCATACAGTTAGCGTCGATAAATGTCTCATTGATATTTCAATTTTCATTGGATCCTTGTCAAAATTATTTTCTAAATAAGGATATGGCTTATATCGATGTGTCTCATATTCTGAAAAATGCTATATATATATATATATATATATATATATATATATATATATATATATATGTATGTATTGTTTATTTAGGCAACAATCCTTCTCTGATGCCCATTTCATGGAATACGACGAACAAAATGCTTTGATTTAGTTTTCTCATACAATTTCTCATGTGATCTAATAATTATTTTCTTTTTAGATGATAAATTATATTGAAACTGTTCGAATGTTCTTTTAATCCGACCACTTTCCGTTATATATCTAGCCATTATCAAGGATTAAATATTTTAACTGTTAAATAAGAAACAAGTTTGTTGCGTGTATGTATTTATATGTTTTCATTTTTCAAAACACGGTCAAGATATTGTGTCCATGTTCATACTTGATATTATTAAGTATCTTTTTGCTTTTATTTAAATGGAATCTAATTGAGCTCTGATCAGAAAGGTGTAGAGTGAGTCTTCACGTTAAACATGTTGTAGTGTGGACTATATAATTATTTGAATATTCATGGAGACCAACCGACACTATCCGTAACATTCTTGTTGACACCACAAATATATTAGCATCATCTATATGTGGAGAAAGGCTAAAAATAATGGAAACCTTAATATTATAATAAAAGGAAAAGAAGCACTTAATATCAACTATGGACATGTACACCATATCTTGACCGTGCTTTGAAAAATGAAAACATTATATAAATACATAAATGCAACAAACTTGTTTCTTATTTAACAGTTAAAATATTTCAGCCTTGAAAATGGCTAGATGTATAGCCGAAAGCGTTCGAATTAAAAGAACATACGGACAGTATTTATATAATTTATCATCTGAAAAGAAACAAAAATATTAGATCGCATGAAAAATTGTATAAAAAACTAAATCAAAGCACCTTGTCAGTCGTATTCAAAGAAATGTGCATATATATATATATATATATATATATATATATATATATATATATATATATAATAGATAGATAGATAGATAGATAGATAGACTGTCACTCATTTATGTAGCCATGCAAGGAGACATGTACTTATTTTTGAGTATATATATATATATATATATATATATATATATATATATATATATATATATATATATATATATATATATGTTTGTGTGTGCATATAAATTATTTCTGAATAAATAGGTGTGTGGGTATATTTTTGTGTAGTGTTGTGTATGTATACGTGTTAACTCAGTGAATCTGCGACTATTTTGTTTGTTGCGAACGCACAAATAATTTCTTATTTCTTATCGTGTTTTTTTTTCTCACGTCCAGCTGATTATCATTGCGTTAGAATAAGCGAGAAACAAAAGATAACAAAAAGTGCATTTAAAGAAAACTTCGACGTCGAAATTGTTTGCATAACGATAGACTTTTTCCTCCTTTCATTGACTCCATTTCCCATTCCTTTCCCTTTTTTTGTCTAAAAAAAATAAAACTGTTTTATCTAAAAGGTTTTGAAAAAGCCACGTATGTTTGCGAAATGAGAATTCTTTACTTGTATCACTTTTCAGAATCAAGTTACTTCTTGAATCTTAATATATATGCAACTACTCCAATATAAATAAATATACTGGGTATATTTTACATATACGTGCGATTTCGTTTTTCCTCTACATTTTATTATATCCGTGTACTCGTGTGGTATAGTGAACAAGTTAGCATTTTAGTCACGCATAACATTGTTATTAGAGTAATGTAAGACTATTGTAATCTTAATAAATATCTCCATTTATGGGCGTAACAATATGTGTACACTTCCGCTTAATTCAATCGTAATGAGTTCCGAACCTATGTAGACTGATATTTAAGACAGAATATGCACGGCAGAGATCGCTATAAAGTGAAAATCAGTTTCCATTATATGTCTGTATATTTACTGTAATGCAGACATATATTCGCTTACATAAATGTAGCCTTCAGTTATATAATAAAAAGTACTCAGTCTGCCACAAGGTCATTATTTTAAAGTGCTATAGGGGACGAGTATATAATCAGCTAAATTTCCAATCTAATGCCACATGTTAGACTAGAATATTTATTTTGGTGAACGAATACTTTGGAAGAGGTTCAATCAATTCTTCAGTGTCGCTGTAATATTGACCTTTCATAATTACTCGCACATTCTTAATTCGTATTAAAGCTCTATCATTTCATGAATTTATACTGTAGTCAGTGAGCCATTTCAGGCAATAACAAAGACATGGATCGAATTTGATGTCCATCAGGAGCATTTGATCTAAAAGTAGCTGATCTGTTAAAATTAATTAATTAATTTACATATGTTTAATATGGCCCGTCAAAAATGTGTAAATTTTCTTTTCATTTTTTTGTTTGGAAGTAAAGTCTGATGATCCGCAGTCCTTTAAAAGGGTTGTGATGAAATAATTTATTACATGGAACTTTAAAGTTCTCTCTTTTTATTTAAATTATTTGCTCTGGATTTATATTGAGCTCTCTGGATTTTATCCTCCTTAGGTTTACCCAAACGGATTACCTAACGTTTCTTAAACTATATATATATATATATATATATATATATATATATATATATATATATATATATATATATATATATATATATATATATATATATATATATATATATATATATATATATATATATATATATATATACATACATATATATATACATACATACATATATATATATATATATATACATACATATATATATATATATATATATATATATATATATATATATATATATATATATATATATAGGCAAAAAGGGAAAGTGTCAAAAAGGTGTTTCCCGTTCTAAAAATGCAACTACAAAACCACCGAAAAAAAGGGATTTAACAAAGAAACATTTTTTATATTATATTTTCCTTAGCATAAGCGACAGGAAAAACGAGTTACGCCCCTTGATTTTTCCTTTCATTCCTGACTTAAGCGGTAGCAAAAATCTAATAAATATTTACAAACTTTTTGAAAAGCTAAAAGTGAAACCGGTTAAAAAAGTAAAAAAATATTCTTTCTGAAAACCTGAATGTAAGTAAAACAATAGATGTTTTTCCAAATATAATTATGATTCTATATATATATATATATATATATATATATATATATATATGCGTGTGTATAATTGATTGTCTACTCGCTTTGCAATTTCATCTACTAGAGACGCGAGCTCATCCGTCTTGCAGATACATAAATATTTTTTACACATTTTTAAATAGCATCTGCTGTATTTAAATATATTTTTTTAAAATGAAATGTGTTACTTTTGTGTAATAATAGCTTCGAATCTTCTAAGTCTCTCGTTGTAATGAAGGCTGTAATGTAGTTTAATACAACGACAAAATTTAGTAGTATTGAGTGCTAAAATTGGTCACATGATAAGAGTTGTATTTTGCTTACTATTATGTGATGATCGCTATGTGTTCGTATTGAGATATATGTCTATCCGTATATACGTGCTCACGTGTGAGTGTATGCACATATTTTTTATTTATCGTAGCCCTTCGCTATTCCAATCACGTGATCATGGCGGACGTAATATTTTCGTCAACAGCTTGGCCTTTTCTTTCATGCGTTACCCGGCTCCCTTCAATTCAATATAGCAAGTATTTTTTGCATTTATAATAGACCTATTTTCTCTTTATTTGTTTAAGTATTACTGACTTAGTTTGGATACTTTTCAGTAACATTTTATACTTTTTATACTTCGTTGCAACTCGGGATTTATTTCCTTTAGATTTGGAGTGCATAGCAAGCCAAGATGGTGTTATTATACACCCTTGTCATAGACACTACTCGCGGTTTTCTCACCTCTCGAGGACTGTATCCTTGTCCAGGATGAATCAACACAGGTTCTGTAATAAGTTATAGTCCTCATTGTTTGTTTGCTAACTGAGCGCTAGTTGGAAACTTCCCTTTTCCTGCTTCTATGCAGTTCTTCTCTTCCAGTTTCACTTCTAGCACTCTCAGACTCCCTGATTTTAATGCTACTCCCCAGGCCCTTTTACTTCTGGTATTTTCTGACATGTGTAATTCGTCAATCTATTGGCTAGACTCCCTATGATCATCTATTCATCCTCTTGACTTTTATTCTTTGCCATAATTTCTTTTATTTCCTGTTTTCATTTGTCTTTGGTCAAACCAAAATCTCTTTCGATGGCTCGTCATTTCGTTCCAGTGACCATTATGCCTCGCCATTCATTGGTTAATTCTTGCACCCAACAAATTCAGCCGATGACTACTTTTCTTTGCTATAGCTTCTGTTAATTCCTGCAACCAGATATTCATCCTGACATCAATTATCTTTGGTCAACTCGATGTTTAATCGACGCCCAGTCATTTCGATACAACGACCATCATACCTCACCATTTATTGGTTAACTCCTGCGGCCAACACATTCATCCCAATTTCCACTTTTTCCTGTCGTAAATTTAGTTAAATATTGCAGTCAGTTATTCTTCCTGACATCTCTCGGCTTGGGTCGAACCGAAAGCTTATTCAACGGTCTGTCATGACTTTTCAGCGACCCTCATATCTCGCTGTTCATTGGTTAATTCTTGCAGCCAACATATCCATATCTACAGTAATTCCAGATAATTCTGGCGACCAGTTATTTTCTTCTGACATCATTCATCTATGAATGGTCGAACCAGAAGTTTGTACGACGGCCAGTCACTTCACCTCATCGTCTAGTATATCTTGCCATTCATGGTTTTAATCTTGTGGCCAGCTACTCGTCCTGTCATCAGCCCAGCTTATCCTTTCGGAATCAATGTGTCCGAATTTTTTGTCAACTTTCCTTTAACTGTGACTAAGGCAAATTCTGCCTTTTTCTTGTCCAAACATAAAGGGCAGAATTTGCCTCAGTCACAACGCCACCACGACTTAGACGAATTTCTACGAACTTTTTAATTTGCAAACTTTGTTCATTTACAGACCTCTTTTAGACGACTATACTGACTGAAATAACTTCAATTTTTCTCGTCGAGCCAGGAGACATATTTACCAAGTTCAACTATTCCGGTAAGTATCCCTTTTTCTTTACACCATTCAATTGTTCAATTTCCGGTGTAGTCAATACTGATTTGTTTAATTATGATCTGAGCTATTTTTATATGACCTTGGTCAGTCCACATTATAAAGGGTGTTTCAATAACTTGGATCGATTTTAAATGTGAATTAAGTTTAAGGATGTAATGATTTTTTTTTCTTTTACTTGCAGATTTAACAACTTATTTTCTTTTTCTTTTTTTTTTCTTTTTTTGGCAATTTCAACCATGGAAAGATTAACAATCAAACAACCTGTTAATGTTATCTAAGCCTATTACGAAAATGGACGTTCAAACAAAAATGCATTTCATGCATTTAACGATTTTTTTTTAGTCAACATAATCGACCAACCAAGACTGCAACTGGAAACGATATAACGTTGTTGCTGAAAGTTTCAATTCTTGCGAGCGATGACGAATAGAGGTGTCTAAATTTTCGGCCACATTCTCCTGCACTGCAGCAATGTTTTCAGCTAAACGGCGTAAACGAGTACGCAATGGTGTTTTCACATCTCCTGCCAACCAAGTTTGTTTGAACTTACGAGCAATTTTTCCAATTGTACTCATGGTTGGTCGATTATGTTGACCCCAAAAATTGAGAAGTGCGTGAAATGCATTTCTGTTTAA
Organism: Acanthosepion lycidas; assembly: GCA_963932145.1. NCBI lineage: Eukaryota > Metazoa > Mollusca > Cephalopoda > Sepiida > Sepiidae > Acanthosepion > Acanthosepion lycidas. Next base: position 37,607,577 of record OZ010604.1, read on the forward strand.
ACGTCCATTTTTGTAATAGGCTTCGATAATTTTAACACGTTGTTTGATTGTTAACCTTTCCATGGTTGAAATTGTCAAAGACATAAGTTGTTAAATCTGAAAGAAAAAGAAAAATCTTTAGACGCTTAAAGTTAATTCCCATATAAGATCGGTCAAAGTTATTGGAACGCTCTTTACATGTACACATTTTTAGTTTTTCGTACATGGACGTTGTTAACCTTCGTTTTACATGTACTCCTTTGTATCATTCCATATATAAATTTTGTCAACCTAATTTTTACAGGTACACCTTTGTATAATTACATACTTGAACTTTTGTACTTATACATATTATGAGCTTTCAGTATTGTAAAATATCTACATGGATCCTGTTATCGTTCATATTTGTACATTAACTTTTGTATTTGTGGAATTTTATGTTTGAAACTCTATTTCGGAAACTTATTACTTATATGAAACTCTGTTATTTCCTTGTGCCAAATTGCGATCATTTGTTTATTCGTTCTAAGTTGCCAAAACTTGTTCTCGGTTTAAGTTCACAGGAACACTTGTCTAAATTCGGTATTTATTTTATTTCTATTCGTAAAAATTTGTAAATAAATTTCTTATGATTTTTAAACATCCTCGTTCTGTTGTCTATTTCATTCCAGGTGCCAGATTTCACGTCTTTTTTATTAAATGTTAGCGGGCCTCATGTGATTACCATTATTTGAGTGCACAGGCCATTTTATATCACGCCCACTTCAGGGGGTCCACTACATCTATAACTTATATAACTTATTTCATTATTTTAGTTCATTATATATACCAACCCAAATGTAGGAAATGCAAGTAAACGCAATGACTGCCATGACCATCTCATTTGCTTTTCTTATACAATCCAAATGATGACTATGTGCCCTTTTCTATCTTTCTCAATGTGAACTGTTGACGAAATCTTGAAAACATGTCTAAAACCTGGTACAGAAATACATATAATTATATATAATCCTTAACAAGTCTTACGCCGAAGTTTAGCAACGCCGAGCCTGGTTAGTACTTAAATGGGTGACCGTTTGGGAATACCAGGTGCTGTAAGTTTGGATGTGCGGGTGGTGTAATAGACAACGGCTCGAAATTGTTAATCGGAGAGCTGAGTTCCAATTCCAGTTGGATTCGTTATAGTCACTTACGTGGAAACACCCTCGGGAAATGTATGAATTCACCTCTTCTCCCCCCAAGCTACGGCTGAATTAGTAAAAAGTATATCGCTAAACCGTTATTATCTCTAAAGATTTACAAGCTATAAAATATTTTTTCGCTTTAAATAACCGCCAAATGGGTTAATAAGCCGTAAAAAAAGAAACAATCTGTTAATATAATCTTTAACAACTTCACTACGAACACGGCCGTAATGTACTGACACTTTTTGGAAATTAAAAATATGGCTAACATTCAGCAAATTATACATTAATTGCAATAGCACAACCAAAATCATTTAAAATTTTCACTTGTTTGTTGATAAATTATATTTTCTAATTAAATATCAATGTTTCCCAAATATATTTTGATTAAAGTAACAATATTTTATATTTTTAAATCCCTTTGTATCTGGTCTTAAGATTTTGACCAGGGGTGTATATACATATATGATTCCTGCCTATATATGCGAAATAGATATATTATCTTTTTTCTGGCCTGGTATTTTGGTGCACGAGTGTGTAATAGAAATACCATGAAAAATATAAATCTTGGGATTGCTTGTCTCTTTATTTCTTTCTGCAAGAAGACCAATGGAATTAATCTGACCACGTGAAAAGGATGGGCCGCTATCATTTTCCAAGGACACTCCTATTCAGAGACGTCATCCCTGCCGGAGAATTCGGGCTCCATTGAAGAGATACAAGCACACGTTCAATAGGACTGTTATCTCCTGTGCATTCAACTACCATTAGTTGGATATAGAGACAGTCGAGAAGTCGACATTGACGTGAAAAATCTATCAGGCAACCTTCCGCGTAGAAGAAAAAACTCAACAGAAAAAGAAAAGTAAAAGAGACAATTATGCAAGGCTGGTAGCTTTGCAGTCGATGTTGAAAAACAAGATTTTCCGGTGTTGGCCTGACAAAACACCTGAAAGCCTGCTTCGTTCCAAAATCCAAGCATGCATATAGATGCAGGGTGCGATGGATAAGTTGTCGTCTCACAAAATGAAAATAATATTGACATCAGATTTTAACAGATATATATACCAAAATTACACAAAAATATCTTAAATACGGATTAAATCGCAATTGATTTCAACTACGGCCTCCAGGCGAGTTCAGAATCTCCTTCAACTTTTCTGGACGGTCTTCTAGTTTAAGGTGATGAATGCTTCCATAATACTCGCCTTCAGTTCATATTTGGTGTTATATCGCTCAACTACACGCCCACACATAATAATCAAGGGGTTTGCAGGGGAGTTAAGTAAGGGGTGATATGGTCGCAGAACTTCTCTGACAACCATGATTGCTTATATTCTCCTGCTTATGTGACATGGTGCAGAGTCCTGTTGCCAGGCATAGGGTCTTCCAGCAGCCACACTCTTAAACCAGAGCAGCACTACCCCCTCAAGGCATTTTATACAGGTCTACGTGTTGAGGTGGAGGACATATAGGAAGGTGAATGGATTCATAAAGTCGTCATCACTAGTGATAACTTCAGTCGCCATGATGTTGATTGGATATATCATCCAACTCTTCCTGAACTTTCCTCAGATTTACAACCAAACACTGAAATGTTCGTATTGAAGCGTTCGACGCGAATGACAAGCAGTACAACATGCCGTTTCCAAATTTCTGACGGAGTGAATTGCGTCATAGTACTCTTCTTTCTCATAGACGGTGCCCAATTGACACTTCTATACTGTGCAGTTGACAAAATGAAAAACAAGCAGCACCCAAGCCGGAAAATAAAAATATAATATGGCGACAATTTGCCCATCCCACTATATATATATATATATATATATATATATATATATATATATATATTCAAGGATGTTTGGTTAAATAAATTAGACGTTGTCTATTTATTCTAGTTTAATCCTTTTAAGTCGATGGCGTAATTTCTTGGTAGCTGTAGAACGTTAATCAAGATAAATTCCAAAATTTTCTTTCAAATAATTTTTACTTTCAATTCCGTCCTTTTGAAAAGTGTTGTCTGAATGGGAATCCTTCAAGGTATATATAATAACGTTGTTTTTATTTAAATCTGTTTTCTTTTTCTGTATTTGTATGTATATATATATATATATATATATATTTCAATCATCATGCGCCTGTTATTTTTTTAAGATAATTATGCAGCGTTCTTTATGTCATTTTTTAAAGAAAGCGTTGAAATGGTCATAAATATATTACCTGAAGAGACCGTCAGGCCAAAACTAAGGCAGCATATTTTAATTCTAGGAAAAGAACATATGTATACAGGAAAAAAGACAACAGGAAAACTACACTTTTCCTATTGTATTTTTCCTTTATTCATATTGTCTTTTGTTTCCTATTGTATTTTTCTCCATATATATATATATATATATATATATATATATATATATATATATATATATATATATATATATATATATATATATATATATATATATATATATATATATATATATATATATATATATATATATATATATATATATATATATATATATATATATATATGTGTGTGTGTGTATAGATAGGTAGAAAGACAGATAGATGGATCAAATGTTATATTTGGTAGATATGCCTGTTTGAAATAGACGCCCTGTATTTTTCAAACCTGCACCCCCACTTTATTACGAGAAACCGCCGTCTGATACGGCATCCTTTTGAGAATGTTATACATCAGCAAATATTTTAAATAATGCAAACTTCCTAGTTTAGTTACTCTCGAAAGTATTGAAACCTGCATCCCCATATAGAGAACCACCATTACATCTGAGGTGGGGATGTAGGTTCAAATCCTGCCGGAGGACGCATATTTTCTGAACATTTCTTGAATATTCAAGCCGGAAAATGTAACTGAATAAAAAATATTGTTTAATTAAATAAACAGAACATTTTACTCTAATATGAGTATCCATCTAAGAAAACGTTTAAACACAAAAACAAATTAAGATATGTCGCATTTAAACCATTTCATAAAACATATAAATGAAATCTTTAGGAGGATTTGATAATTCTATTTAAGTAATTCATCGAGTCTGATAGAAATCTCAATAGAATGCATAATGCACTGGACGGCCGTTTCGTCCTATATTTGGGACTCATCCGCAGTGCGCATCCACTACCGAGAATTGATACCCAGACAGGTTATCAAGCAAATATCATACCAACTGTTCCACTGGGCCTCGGTGACGAATAGATCGCAAATCAGACTCAATATAGCGACGCTCGCTCACATATTCCGTGGTGGAACTCTACTGAGTTCTCTGTAACCATAGGAGTGTGCCCCCTGGAGCCACGACTACTTTCACCAAGCCGCTCACTCTAGAGCACTAGAAGCCGGTTCAAGCAATGATGTATTAGGTTGGTGCAAAAACAATGTCGTTTTTTGACGATTTTTTTTTATTATCGTTCACCCATTTATCCAACTTTTTTGACTTCCCTATTTGCTTTAAATGGCGAACGACTGTTGAGTGGTCGACCTCGAGTTCAACAGCAACTTCTCGTGTGGTTTTGCGAGGATCGGCTTCAATTAAGGCTTTCAAATGTTCGTGATCAACGGCAGTCGGACGGCCGCGACCGCCCTCATCTTCGAGGCTCTCGTCACCATTGCGAAATTTCTTGAACCACCGTTGTGCCACACGTTCGTTAGTGGTTCCTGGGCCAAACGCATCATTGATATCACGAGCTGTCTCGGCAGCTTTTCGGCCTAGTTTGAACTGGAACAAGAAAATCGTGCGGATTTGAATTTTGTCCATGCTGTCGAAAAGCCTGCAAAAAAAAATGAATGAAGAGATTGAGAACGGTAAGGAATAACACGATTCGATAGAGCGAAAAACGCACTTCGAAATGATATATAACATGGCTATATATATATATATCAATGAATTAATTCAGAAATCATATATAAAGTAACATATGTGAGAAAACGACAATTTTTGCACCAACCTAATATATGATTGAAATTATTAAGAGGATTTGATAATTCTATTTAAGTAATTCATCGAGTCTGAAATATATATATATATATATATATATATATATATATATTAAGGCATTAAAAACAAGAAATTTTATATTATGGACCATGATAGATTTAAAATAAAACAAACACCAGTCGACCGGTTTCGTCCCCTCTCATCAGAACTGTTAACGGGGAAATTATGAGGAAAAGAAAAAGAAGTCTGTTATGCATGACATGAATGATTGGACAGGAAGAAATAAAACATGAAATCAGTTGCTTAACTGAGATTTTTGTGAACAATGGTTATCCGTTGAACATTGTTCACTCAGTTATTCGAGATGAAACTGCCAGGTTTAACAAAATTAAACCTGCTTCAGTGGGTAAATGTTCGGTCTATCTTCGTTTGCCGTGGTTGGGTAGCATTAGTGAATCCTTCGCCAAGCGTATTTCATGGAGTTCACATCAGTGTTATTTTGCAGCCAATGTTCGTGTTGTTTTTCAAACTAAGTCCGTACTTTCATCTATGTGTAAAGACGTTCTACCCCCCCCCCCACCATATTAACTCTGTTATTTATCATTTCAAATGTAGTTGTGGATGCGACTACATAGGTAGAACGACACAGCGATTGGACGTTAGAATTAAACTACACGTATCTGCTATAATACTGAATAAAAAATTTTCTTTGGGTGATACCATTCGTAACACGTATGGGTCTTCGATTGCGGATCACTTTATAAAGAATCCTACTTGTGCGTTGAATTTCAGTGTGAACTGGTTTTTTGTTTTGGCCAGTTCGCACTCGCTATTCCATCTTAAGGTGTTAGAGACGCTTTACATCAGGTTCAGGCAACCTACTCTTTGTAAACAAAGAGATTGTTTGCTTGGACTTGCTGTGCTGCGTTTCTAGCATCTTGGTTGGTATAACTTTTATAATAATTTATTTCTTCCTGTCCAATCATTCATGTCATGCATAACAGACTTCTTTTTCTTTTCCTCATAATTTCCCCGTTAACAGTTCTGATGAGAGGGGACGAAACCGGTCGACTGGTGTTTGTTTTATTTTAAATCTATCATGGTCCATAATATAAAATTTCTTGTTTTTAGTGCCTTAATACGCTTCTGTACCGTTTCAAATATATTCAAATATATATATATATGTATATATATCCCTAATCAGGAACCACTTCAATCACCACAAAAGCCAGATAAAATTTGTGTCTGGGTGTATCTAGTTGGTTTTTGACGCAGTTTTCTATTTCAGTTGAAATATTAAAATAGCATTTAATAACTCATGTTCATCCACAACAGTTAAATAAACATGTACCTTGCTTTTAGAATCTGTTTACATAAAGTATAAGGACACATGCATAAACGTACACATTAATAATACGTCTCTAGTCTGACACATTGTTATTAACTGTATGTTGATCTGTAGTTTTCATTTCAAGCTATAATATATACGTGTATGATTAAAATTCATCGTTGAATAAACATTATTAGACTGGAAGAAGATTGATCTTTCACTCCGGAAGTAAAGTTGGCAGGGAGAAATAATTAGATCATTAGTCTTCCAGATAATAGCAGTAATATTGCCGTTATATCTGCTGTTGGCCCTGGAAAGCAGGGAAGGAAAAATTGATCCAGGGGTGGAATTCTTTGTAAATATACTTTCTTCTTCTTGTAACTGTAAACGACACTAAAATTAAGCTAGATGGTGATGTTGTAGTTTAAATAACAAATAGAACTTACTAGCCAATGCCTAACCGGCCTTGAATTCAATCTTGTTATACAGCTAGATGGGTGGTCAACCAGGGCTAGAAGGCCCAATCAGTTCAGGTATTTAAGCGACAGTTGAAGAAAGAAGTGATAGATTCATACCTTTCTCAATGATATTTATGCGAAAGTAAACGTAAATTCTTCAGCCGGAATGTGAACTTGAAATTCTTGTGGACAGTAGCTACGTGCACATGCATTTATAGATATAGAAGGTTATATTTTTTCGAGGATTGCAAATAGTCAATATGCCCTGACACAAATACACATTAATATGTACAGAAAAACATTTGTCTCAAAATGTGTGTAGAATTATTTTTTCATTTCTTTTCCTTACATTTCTTCACATGGTAAATGTAAGGATTTTTGCGGCAAACTAAAGTAAAAATTGTCATTTTTAAAACAATTTTATACTTAAAGCACACACATGAATATACAATGTGGTCCAATGGGCGCCTCGGCGTGGTGTAATAGTTAGCAAGCTGGTCTTGCTAAAACTGTTGCAACTGAATAGTGAGTTTGATCCTCACTGTGTCCTCATATTTTCGGCCATGTGCCACATCGAAGCCTCACTTTGAAAATCAATAAATGTGGTCCAAAAGTCTTGTTACCCCTACCAAAACATAATGAGAACGACAGGTAATGCTGTAAAATACAAAACACATGTACTGGATTAAGTTTATTCACAGTCACTATCACACATTGAGAAGGTCTGTATGAACACTATGAATTTTGTGACAAAATTTGATGCAGTACCATTTCCTGTGTGATATTTTATGAAGCTCTACTTTGTTGATAACTGCAAAGGCTCTGCAAACGATGTCCTTCAATTGATAGGTATTCTGGTATCGTTTCTCTACAGAGCGTTGAAATAGAAAATTATATTATATAGGAGTGACAATACTTTCGGACCACCCTGTACAACAGGCTAACTTAAAGACAAGGTAAATTATGGTGGAATCTAAATTATGAGACAAAAAAGAAAACGTATCTATGTATGTAAAATATCTTATACATGATTATTTCACAAATACAATAGTTATATATCAAAATGTGTTCAGACACAAATTCAATATATAGAATTTCACACTTATTAATAGAGAACATAACTTAAACAGAAAATTCTTTAGAGTGCTGGTATCATATCTTATCAAAATATAAATCTGTATCCCAGATTTTTTTTCAAAGATCTCCTTTCCTAGGAGAA